>CM038215.1:169786268-170118593 GCA_021442155.1 Cymbidium sinense
ACATAGTCTTATGACCAATGTTCACCTTAATCCCCCATAACATTCATTCCAAATCCTAATTATAAAAATTACATGAAAATGGGAAAAGTAAATCTAACTAAAATCTATAAAATAGAGATTAGCTAAACATACCACACAACCCAAGCATGTATATGAATAAATTGGACTTAGCACCCCACACATGGGTAACCAAGTCCACGGCCTATTTTTAGTTTATGCTTAGGGTATAAGCAACCACACAAAAGTATTTTATTTTATTATGCCTTAAGCACAATCTCTAGAAGATAATGATTAGACTAAGATCATCCTACCATTCAGTCAATGAACATACACTCTAACATCCAGTCTAAAATATTACATCAAAAAATAAAATCAGGCATCAAACCATGCACCGCCCTAAAATAGGATTAGAAATGATGACTTAGCCTAATGTGTGTGCCATTTAACTTGTGTGCATATGTCTTAGCTTTAAAGTTGAAGTTTTCTAAGTGCGAGGTTTCAACTTAGAGGGTGGTTTTCATTTAAGTGATTTAATTGATTTGTTAATTTTATTTGATGATTTGATTTGGTTTGAATGAACTACACTTAATTATTAATAATTTGTAAAGAGAGGAAAAGAGAACTTCTCTTTCCTCCCTACCTTAAGTAATTTCTAAGATAAATTCATTTTTTCTTTTGGTGAATTTTTTTTATTATGTGTTATAATTAGTCCTAAGTTTAGATTTTCTCTAAATAAACCTATTCAACTAAGAAAGGCATTTTAGGATTAATTAATTTGAATTACTATCACATAACACACAACCTTTTATTTCTTTCCACTTGTATACCATTCCTATGGATGATTCCTAAGCATACCTATACAAGCAAATGCAAACTTCAGCACACTTTGATGATGAATGCTAAGGAATGTTGTTTAAAAAAATTTGGATGTTCTTATGAATGCATGTTTTTATTAAGTAGAAAAGGGGGACTCTTTTATCCATTAATCAAATGCACATATACATGTATAAAAGACATAAGTGAGTATGGCGCCATTATTTTCTATACCAGGGGTATAAGGTACAAGACCTTCTTAGGGCTACTTAAAGCCTCGCAACCCCAGGATGTCCAGACTAATATACCACTTTTCTTAAATATATGTGCATGTACAAAAAGGAATGAATGGAAAAAGAGTCATGCAAAAGATTTTTATTTTTGTTTGATTTGGTTATGCAATTTACATGTGTAAATGTGAAGATCCTTCTTAAGTCATAACATAAAAGTGGATAGGAATGGATTTAAGTAAGTGTTATGTTCTTTTCAAATGAACTATACACTTTATAAATCCTATTCAAATCTATGTTAAGAAGAATAATATTTGATTCATAGATTTTTTGAAAATAATTTTTTGATTTGATTTGTGTAATAGCCACTCATATTCTTACTTTAGCCAAAACATGCAATTTGACATAAAGGAAACATTTCATTTTAATTTAATTTTTCAAAATAGAATGAATGATGACTTCACATGGTGAACAACATTTAACATGCTTGGAAAGAGATAAATGAATTAAGCATATGATTTCATTCATCCTAATTAATCCCTAAAGACAATCCTATGGAATAAGATCATTTAAAGTGAATCAAAATTATTTAAAAAGATTTTTATTTTGTTTTGGATTTGATTTGATGTAGGAAAAGTGAGGAGAGTTTGTTGGTCCTAACCCATTTTCCCTATGTGTGAATTGATTTAGTTTAATTTTAGCACAGGTAGATTGATTTCATATTTTATTTAGGTTAAGGTGTGAATTAAGTCCATTAATTACCCCTTACCTATACCTCTTTAACATAACTAACCAAACAATTATGAGCCAACATATGATATGCAACCACATGGAATTTAAATCAGCAATGCACCATGCAATTGGCTCACAATTAATGATTAATTAAGCTAAAGGGTTTAATTAAGTACTTTCATAACCCTTCCCACACATGTGGGTTGGATTTGATTTCTTTAAGCTTACCTTAAGCTTTTGAACACCTAAAGATCTACCCAAGATTGGGATTGATTGAGTGATTAAGTTTCTGGATTAATTTTTTGGTTTTTAGTTTGGTTAATTAAGTTATTTAATGAAATGATTAAATCATTAATCAATTTGTAAATTAATTAAGTCTTCATTCAAATGAAATAAAATTTGGGGAAAAGATTTGGAAAAGGCATCCAATCTCATTCTCTAAGTCTATCCACTGTTCCAAGATGATTAATAAGCTTAATTAATGAATTTATCACATTTAATAAGTTAATTAATCATTTAATTAATTAAGAGAGTGATTAGAGATGAAACAAGCAATTACCTAAATTAATCCAATAATAAATTCCAAGAAAATCATGTGAGGCGGAGGTCATCCCACTAATTAACCCTAGAGAGTTTGGAATTAATTATTGAAATAATTAAGGAGTAATTAACATAATTACATCCTAATAAAACCCAAACTGAGTAAATGTTATTGATCAAAATCAATTAAACTTAATTTTATATTATTCCCCTTTGAATTATCTTTAAAATGAAGTTGAGCTTCCATTTTTTGGATTTTTCTATATTTAATTATGAATTTTTAAAGTTTTTGTGATTAATAGGTCATTAAATAACCTAATTATACAACAAATCCCGTCGACACCATGTCACTGTGGCGATGGTTAATTAAGTTTCAAATCGATGACTTCGTCACGGCGGTGCTTAGCTTTCTTGTCCGATCAAGGTTCGAATGGTCAGGATAAAACTTGCAGCTCTAAAGGAAATAATCAACGCATCTAGCACATTTAATTAGGACCGTTCATCCAAAGCATGCCGGATAGACGGTCCATGATTCATCCCTGCCCTCACCTACGGGAGATAGAGACCGTCCGTCCTCCATGGCTTGATCCGAGCTCACTTCCACTTAGATTGGGTAGAGACTCAACCCACACTATCAAGAAGCAAGGATAAGCACATCCAACAGTGGAAATTCAATAGGATTACATTTCCCTTCACAAAGGACCAAGGATTTTTCTACTTAAGCTAGGTTTTGAATCATTCCTCGCCGGAGGCTATCACTGGCACTTCCAACCATTGAGGTAGCTTCTTCTAGTGGAGAGAAAGCCCTGTTAAAGGTTTGAAGGTTTGAGATGAAGTGGATCTTCTAATTGACCAAATCTCCTTCAATGGCTTGCGACTTTGGTCTAACTCTCCCTTCCTGTGGCTTGGATGCTTGGGAAAAGCTTTGGGTAAGCTTGACTTGGTGCCTTGATGGTGCTTACAAGAGGAATTGGACTTTGGTTGAGAATTGGCTAAGTTGGAAATCTCCTTCACCTCCCCTATTTTTGGCATAGGAAAACCCAAGAAAGGGAATTTTGAATGAGCTTGAGAATTCTTGGAGAAGCTTCTTGCCTCACGATCTTGAGCTTCTGTAAGTGAAGTGGTGGAATGGAATGAGGGGTATATTACTTGAATCGGATGGCGAAGCTCATTTTACCATTTTGATCCAATTGCCTTGATTGAATGGGTTGTTTAGGTTGTTAGGAGAGCCATGTGGTTCAGTTTTTGTAGAGAGTGGGAGTGTGGAGGTGCACATGTGCTAAAACGAGTGTGGGAGGTGATCCATGTGGAAAATTTTGAGTGGAGGGGTCTATTTTGGCTTTGGGTTGGGTTTGGCTAACCCAAACCCATTGGGTCATGTGCACTATCCTCCTTGGTGTCCAAATGGTCCACTAGGAGGATGTCAAGTGGTCTTGAGTTGGCTATGTCCAAATTCCAAGTGAATTTGATCATAGGTTACCCTTTGAACTAGGGGTAAAATGGTCATTTGGCTTTGATTTTGATTTGGGCATATTTGGAATGATTGAAGAATGGGTTATGCCAATTTTCAATGAATTAGGTGTTGATTTGATATCATTTGGCTCATGTTGACCCATTTAGGTCAAAATGGGTCAACTTGGGTCAAGTTGACCAATTTGTCAAATTGGGCCAAACCAAGGGTTAGATCAAGTTCATATGACCATTTGTAGCTTATGGGTGTCATTTGTTTGGTTCAATTTGATTTATATTTGGTTTTGGTTCATTTGAATTAACTTAGATCAAATGGGTCAAGTTGACCAATTTGACTCATTTGACCCAATTGGGTTAGGTCATGGGTTGGTTTAGGCTTGGTTGATCATTTGAAATTTATTGCAAGCTTTGGTTTCAATTAATTTTGGTTTTGTTTGATTTTGGCTTGATTTGACCTTTTACGTCAAGTTGGGTTCAAGGTCAATTGGCTAGTGTTGACCTCATTTTTAGAATGAGCTCTCAAAGCCTCCATCTTAGACAAAGGACCCCTCTTAGACTTTAAGAGTTCCTTAGTCTTAAGACACATCTAGTGATTAGGTGGACACTCTACCTAGCCCTAGAAGATTTAGAAGAGTTAGCCATAAGAATAGGTCATGCCTAAGGGGTGTTAGGAATTTCCTACCCTTAGCCTAAACCATTCCTCACTTTTCTTCTTTCAAGTTAAACTCCAAATCAATCTCAATTGATTTTCTCCAAACTCAAATCAATTCCATGATTGAAATCTATGACTAAAACCCATGATCAAAAATTCTTCAAAAATTCCTAAGTCCAAATTTTGCCTAAGTCTTTAATCTTCCCTTAAAGACTTAACCAAAATCATGATCTAAAGCCAATTCAAATCTTTGAGATTTTCTCATAATCCATTTATATTCTCATTTATATTCACATATATAAATGAAATATAAATTCAAATCAAATCAAACTCAAAATTCCAAATCAATTCATAAAATTTTCCTTAAGTCCCTTAATTTTTCATTAATGGACTTAGCCTAAGCATGATCAAACCTATTCAAACCCTTGGGATTTTCTCAAAACTTATTTATATTCTCATTTATATTCTCATATATAAATGAAATATAAATATAAATCAATCAAATCCAATCCAAAAATTAAATTCCAATTTAAAATTCCTTTTAATGGACTTAACTTAAATCATGATCAAACCTATTCAAACTCATAGGATTTTCTCAAAACTTATTTATATCCTCATTTATATTCTAATATATAAATGAAATATAAATATAAATCAATCAAATCCAATCCAAAAATTAAATTTCAATTTAAAAATTTCTTTAAACCCTTTTAATTCCCTTTAATGGATTTAACCTAAATCATGATTAAACCACTTCAAATCCTTGAAATTTTCTCATGATCCATTTATATTCTCATTTATATTCACATATATAAATGAAATATAAATTCAAACAATCAAAATCAATTCCAAAAATCAAACTCAAATCCACTCAAAATCCAATCTAAGCCTTTCAAGTCAAAATCTTGAACTTAGCCAAATCAATTTCAAATCAAGCCAAATTCTTGATTTTCTCTCATGGTTCAATCAACCCTACAATCATGAGCTCATATATAAATCCAAACTTCAATCAAACAATCAAAACCCAAGTCAAAAAAATCAAACCCAAAGCTTTTAATATTCTTCCTTTGAATATGAAACTTTCAAATGGAATCAAAATCCATTTGACTTCAAACCGCTTATAAATGGATTTATATTTCAATCATGAGTCCATATACAAGATCAACGAACTCCAAATCAAGCTTTGACCAAGTCATTTGACCCACTTAAGCTCACTTGACCCAAAGTGACCTAAAGTACTCTTATGAGCCAAATTCTAATCCTAACCAAATTAGATTGAACCAAACTCATATATCACTCTCATCATGAACAACAATCATCATGGGATGATCGATCAATCAAATTGGGTCAAACCAAGTCAAACCTAAGGGTTGACCAAGTCAACTTAACCAAAATGAAACCTTACATAAACTCCACCATAGGCCAAATTGATTGAAACCATTGATTTAAGTTCACTCATGACCTATGTTTGAACTTGACCAAGCAACATTTGAGCCTACCCCAGCCCAATTGGCACTTGACCCAAGTTGACCCATTTTGACCTAAAGGGTCAAAATGTGTCAAAACTTTATCTAGCCAAATTGATTGAAACCAATGGGTCAAGTTCCATTCCAAATCACTTGAACTTGACCAAAGCCTCAATTTCAACTAGACCTAACTAGCAATTGACTTAGACCCAACATGACCTAAAGGGGTCATGTTGAGCCAAAATTGAACTTAACCCAAATTGATTGGAAACAAAGATACCAATCCACTCCATATGACTAACCTAACCTAAACCTACCTTGACCTACCTCAAATAGGTCAAATGGGTCAAATAGGTCAACTTGACCCATTTGACCTAATGAAGTCATATGAGCCAAAACCAAATATATACCAAATTGAATCAAACCAAAGCCACCAAAACATTTCAAATGTCATATGAACTTGACCCAACCCTTGGTTTGACCCAATTTGACCAATTGGTCAACTTGACCCAAGTTGACCCATTTTTACCTAAATGGGTCAACATGAGCCAAACCCTATCAAATGAATTCCAAATCTCATGAAACTTGGCCAAACCTAGTTTCTCCACATACCCAACATGTCCAAAGTGGAAAAATAGCTAAATGACCACCCTACCTCTAGGCCATAACAAATTTTGGCTTAATCCATGAGTAATTTGTTCATACCCTCTTAATAATCACTTGAGGCTTTCCTAAAAGCTCAAGGGGACTTAGTGATGAGTGGTGCACCCAACCTAATGGGTTTGGGTCAGCCCATTTGGCCCCTAGACTAAACCCGATCCCCTAGCTCAAAATTAAAATTTCAAACTCCCTCTCAAGCTTAAACTCAAGCACATGGGAGGTTGGCATTCTGGCTCAACCATGTGCACACCCACTCCATCAAACGCCCTCATATGATAAATTGGATCAAAATGGCATCCATTGTCCGTGATCCTTCAAGGGGAGATATACTCCCCTAATTTTACTTTTGGTTTCATTCCATCGATTGAAGATAGGAACGGAGGAGTCATTGGAGGTGATCCAAGCCTCCAGAGCTCTTCCCATTTCCTTTTCTTGGCTTTTGAATAGTGAAAAATAGGAGGTAAAGTGAATTTCCAACTTCTTCCACTGATTTCCTTCCAATTGCTCTTGCACACTTCATCTAGGAGCTAAGTCCATAAGCTTCAATGGAGTTCCACAATAAGGAAGGATCCAATTCAATCAAAGTCGAAGCCCAAGCAAGGAGGAGTTGGTCCATACATTGATCCACTCAACCTCAAGTGCTCATACTCTTAGCAAGGCTTCATCTCAACCAGAAAAAGCTCCTCCAAGGAAATCGAGCACCAGAGATCACCTCCGGTGAGGTATGAGATTTTCTGAGCATTAAACTCAATGTGGTGTGGAGCTTTGTGAAAGAAATCTTCACCTCATTGATTTTTTACCATTGGATTTGCTGCTCTTTGTCTTTAGATGGAGTAGGTTGAATTTGGTTTGATTCCATGCTAGATCTAGCTTGGATCTTCCCCTTGATGATGGATGATCTCTGTTGATCAAGGGGAAGAACTTGGATGATCTCAGTCATCCATCCGCACATTTTAGATGGACTAAGAATATTTAGCACATTTAGAAATCAGTCTATCCATTTTAAAATTGTGAATGATCTAGTCGTCAGATCTTTGATGGTAAAAGAAATTAAACATCCCTGCCATGAGGTGACAACTTAAGTGACCACCTCACGGTGAGATGTTAAAAGCGCCGACCACCACCATGCGTGAGCGTCGAGGATTAGGATTAGTTAAATATGCTTAATTTCTAAATAATTGAGATCTTCTAAAATGCATAACTCTTCCAAAAATTCAAAAAAAATGAAATAAAATCTATGGATAGATAATTAAACTAAAATATTTTAAAATTAATTTTTTGATGAGTTTTGGTTATGCTTTTCTCTTAATTTGGGTTTTATTAGAACTGTATTTTGCTAATTACTTTTAATTAGGCCTCGATTAATCCCAAATTTGGATAAGTTTTATGACTTACCTCCCTAATTTTATATTTGAAGGCTTGATTAGAATAATTTCATATTTCCTTAATTACCCTTCTTATGTAATTAAGCATAATTAGGTATGATTAGTGATTTTAACCTTTGATTAGAGTTGATTGATTAAGGTCAGTAAGTAGGAGGTTTATGGAATATTTTGGGGCATTTCCCCTAGCTATTCCCTAAACCCCTTCTCTCCTTAATCTCCTCTTAATTAAGGGTTAATTTATTATCCCTTAATCAATTTCTAAAATTCTAAAAAGTTTTGAAATTTAATAATCTCTACCTTGGGTAGATGCTTAGGTGTTTAATAGCCTAAGTTCAATTAAGGAAATCAAAACCCAATTCATATGTGTGAAAGGGTGTTTTTAAATTACTTAAGCTAAACCTCTTAGCCTAATTAACTTTTAATTGTGATCCAAATTGCATTAGGCCTTTTCATTATTAGGTGCATTACAAATTTAAATTCCTTGTGGGTTTTATGTCATCTCATTGGCTCATAATTATTTAGTTAATTCTTCTAAGGTGGTGTAGGTAAGGGTTAATTAAGTCACTTAATTCATACCTTAACCTAATCAATGCATAAAAAAGGATCTAATTATTTAAAAATTAAACAAAACTATCTAACACATGTGGGAATGGGTTAGGAACAGCAAACTCATATCCCCTTTTCAAAATTAAATCAAACTTCAAACTAAATAAAAATCACTTTGAAATTCACTTTGATTTATTCTAAATTTTCTTATTCTAGAAGAATGTCTTTAAGATTTAAGTGAAGTGAGTTTGTTTACATGCTTTCATTGCTTTGGATCTTTCCCCAACATGTTAAATTGTATGCCATGTGATTTCATGCATTCATAATTTCATTTTTCAAATTTTAAAGTGAAATGGTTTACTTTATGTCAAATTTGCATGTGTTGGTTAAAGTAGAAATATGAGTGGCTATTATCACTACTAACTCCAAATTATTTTCAAAACTCATAAATGAAATATCAAATCTAAAAGTATGCTACTTATACTTTAATTATAGGCTTGCATGTGAATATTATAAAGGTATGCCTAGTATAGGTTTCCTTTCTTTCTTATGTTGGTATAATTTTGAATAGGAATTTGGTCAACTATATGGTTCATTTGAAAAGGACCTAATGCTCACCTAATTGTATATCCTATTCATCCTTATGCTACCATCTAAGAAGGGTTACCTACACTTGCATACATAAATTGCATAAACAAAACAAATCTATTAAACAACTTTTGCATCTTCTTTTTCCATTTCATTTCTTTTATACACATGTTTGTACTTAAGGAAAGTGGTATATTAGTCTAGACAACCCGAGATTACGAGGCTTTAAGTAACCCTAAGTAGGTTTTGTACCTTACACCAATGGTTAACAATGGCGATGTACTCACTTATGCCTTTCTTACTTTCATGTGTGTATGTGAAATTTTGGATAAGGAAAACCCTTTCTACTTAAGAAAAATCATGCATATTCAACTTCTAAATTTTCTTAAATGGATTACTTAGCATGCATCATAAAGTGTGTTAAATACTCTCATTTTTATGTATAGATATGCTTAGGGTCCATCCATATATGTTATTATAATGTGTTATGTGAATTTTGATTCATTTTATTTAATCTTAAAATGCCTTTCTTTTGAATAGGTTTGTTTAGAGTTCATCTAAACTTAGGATTAATCAAAAGATGTAATCACATTCACCTAAAAAAAATAAAATGTGAATCTACTTTAGAAATTACTTAGGTTAGGGAAGGAAAGAGAAGTTCTTCTCTTTCCTCTCTTCTAACTTAGTAATTAAATGTAGGATCCACTTAAACCAAATCAAAACATAAAATAAAATCAACTCAAATAACTAAACAACTTAAATGAAACCCACCTCTAAGTTGAACATGTTCTTCACAATTAGAAAATTTAAACCTAAAGCCATAACTAAGCATACCACACAAGCCTTCAAAGCACACACATTAGCTAAGTCACCACTTCTAGCCTTAGGTTAGGTCAGTGCATGGTTTGATGTTTGTTTTATTTTATGATATATGTTTTAGACTGGATGTTAGGGTGTATGCTCATAGAATGAATGGTAGGACGTGCTTAGTCTAACTATTCTTTTTTTAGGGATTGTGCTTAAGCTATCATAAATAAAAATATAAATGTGTTTGCTTTGGTGCTTTATACCCCTAAGCATAATCCATATAGGGTGGACTTAGTCACCCATGTGTGGGGTGATAAGTCCAATATACATGCTTGGGATTTCTGTGATTTATTTTAGCTAACCTTTTTTTACAGGTGTTAGTTAGATTTCCACTTTTCATGTAAATTTGTGCAATTAGGACTTTAGAATGATTTGTTATGGGGATTAGGATAAGCATTGGTCATAAGATCCTATCTTATGCACCATGTGAAGCCTTGGAGCATCCACCTTCCAACCATCCAGAAGAAAGAAGAAAGAAGAAAGAAAGAAGAAAGAAGAAAAGAAGAAAAAAGAAAAGAAGAAAGAAGAAAAGAAGCTTGAAGACCCCCATAACAATGAATTTCTTTCTTAATTGTAATTTAATTCATTTGTAATCCGGGTTGTATAAGGGTAGAGCTCGGCTACCCACATTTGATATTTTGGGTTTGTCGGTGGTGCGACCACATTTTTTTTTTTTGATTAGTTTTATAAATTGATTGATGATTTGTTTAGCTTTTGCATTATGTGGCATGCTTTTCCTAGTTTCTTCTTTACTTTATGTATGGTCTAGATGAGGGTTAGGCTCTTTAGGGAAAAATAATCTTTTACTCAACTTAACAACTCAAATTGAAATTAAACAACTCATAACCTCACCTAAAGCTTTAGGTTTAAGATCAACATAAAAGAATTAGCAACCCCTTAGCTGGATGAGCATTTCTTTTGTAATATCATGCACAAATGCATCTTATTTCACTCTTGATTAGGGGCTTCCACCTTTACAGAGAATCTTGACCTTTGAGAGCCATGGTGGAAACTCACCTCCTCCTTTAATTTTGGCCAATAACCTTCTTCTCATGCATTAGTCATATATGAAACTTATTAGAGTCAAAATAATTGTCCAAAATAAAAATAAAATGAAATTTGAATTGCATTAGATTTAGGTCATTTGAACCATGTCCTTATATGATCTAGTATCTTTAGGGAGTGAGTTAAGGACTTAGTCTCTTTCTAAATAAATAACAACCTAGCTATCTTTCATATGCATAAAGACTTGTCTACATGTATTTAAAATTGTAGGAGGAGTTAGTTGGCGGCCACCCCAGGTGGTTGTAAGTCCAAGCTGTCGAGTAGTTTGTCTCTCTTGTGGAGGCAAACCAACCCATTTTTCCTTAGATTTAGGTTGTGCTTCCACCTCATGAAGCTCCCTAGATTTAGGTTTTGAGGTTACTTCTCCCCTTTGCGGGCCATAAGCATAATTCCTCACCTCTTAGGTATTTTCTTAATCTTGTATTAAGGAATCTTAAGTCCTAAATTTCTAATGAAAAGTATAACTCAAACAAATTAAATCAATTTCTAAAATGTAAAGCCCAATTATAGGATAGTTTGAGATGCTTGCTAGGTTTCTAGCATCATGGGCATCTCCTACTTATCTTTCATTTGGCTTCAATAATAACTCCCTCTTTTGATCAATCCCATTTGATCATCAAAAAAACAAACCAATTGATTGATAGTCCTTTCCTATTGAAATCTTCAAAGATAATGATCATTTACCTTAATCGAGAGTTTTCCTAATGGATCCTGTCCCTTAGGATGTAATTAACTATAGGGGCTTGCCCTAGGGTTAATGAACCAATTTAAAATAAACTTGCTTTACTTTTCCATGTAAAGTAGGGAAGAATCTTTGGTACATATTAGACCCATCATCCTTAGAGTCCTTATTGAGGTGATTGGTCCATTAAAAGGGTAGTGACTTCTTCTTTGAGATAGTATATTTGATGATGTACTCACCTGAATAAGCATATCATGGATCTGACATCCTAAAAGATGAATTTCTATAGGTCTCCTCTTTCTTTCTCCCAGATTTGAAAGGTGACTCCATAAGAATTTTATTAACCAATAGATTTTTTAGCGACTCACGGGATGGTTCCTCTCTCCATCTTTGGTAAATGATCATTGTCTTTGAGTATCGATAGTGGGTTTGTACTTTGGTATGAATCCAAGACTATCCTTCTTTCCTTTGGCACTTAGCTCATTTCATTCTTGAGTTGAGTTAGCCAACATCTTTAGGTTTTAGGATCGCATTCCTTGTTGGTCTTAAAACCCCTTTGGTTCTCCAAATGGGTAAAATGAAAAGACCTAAATAAAAAGGAGAAAACATCTTTTAAAGACTTCCTCCTTATCATTTTCATGATAAGGAAAGGTTCATCCTAAAATAATAAATCTTCCATAAATAATTTTGCTTTTCAAAAGAACCTTTTCAAAATTGCACTTAATAAAATATTTTTCCACAAAATTTTGTCACCCTCATTTAACAATTCCCATAATTGTTACATGTAAAGGATTTTCAAAAATAAAATAACATCTTCCAAAAGCACAAATGAAAATCTTCTTTCAATTCATTTTGATAAAGATTTCATTTTCAAAATAAAATGAACAATCATCTTTTCCAAAAATCACAATTATAATCATAAAATTTTCAAAGAACACATGAATCTTTCTATTTCAATACACTCACACTTATTGAATGGAAAGTTCATTTGTAAACAAAATTAAAATTTCAAAAAGCACACATGAACATCTTCATTTAATATACTTAAATTTATTAAATGAAGATTTCATTCTAAATAAAATATCATTTTAGAATCCCACTTAAACATATCTCACATATGTTTTAGTTGGAATTTCTCCCCTTCAAAAAAAAAGCAACAATCACACACAAAAATTTCATATTTCAAAAATAAAATTGATCTCCATTCTACATACCTAAATTTGTTGAATGGAAGTCCTCTTTTCAAAACATTAAAACTTTAACAATCATATTTCAAAAAAAATTCAATGGCATGTGGAACTTCATTTAACATACCCAAATTTGTTAAGAGAAGTCTCCAAATTCAAAATCCAATAAAAATTTTTCAAACATACATTTGGAACTTCTTTTAGCATAATCAAATTTGTTAAGGGAAGTTTCCAAATCCAAAATCAAAAATCAACAATCATATTTCAAAAAATTTCAAACAACATTTGAAACTTCATTTAACATACCCAAATTTGTTAACAAAATTTTTTTCAAACATGCATTTAGAACTTCATTTAGCATAATCAAATTTGCAAAGTAAAGTTTCCAAATATAAAATCAAAATCAACAACCATATTTCAAAAAATTTATAAACATATTTCAGAACCTCACTTAACATACCCAAATTTGCTTAAGTGAAGTCTCCAAATCCAAATCCAAAATGCAAAATTCTAAACACATTTTTGGAACTTCACTTAACATACTCAAATTTGTTAAGTGAAGTCCCCAAATCTAAAATCCAAAATTTTCAAAACACATTTTGGAACTTCATTTAACATACCCAAATTTGTTAACTGAAGTCTCCAAATCCAAAATTCAAAATTTCAAAAACCATTTGGAGCTTCATTTAACATATTCAAATTTGTTAAGTGAAGTCTCCAAATCAAAAATTCAAAATTTTTCAAACAACACATTTTGGAACCTCACTTAACATACCCAAATTTGATTAAGTGAAGTCTCCAAATCCAAATCCAAAATTTTCAAAAAAAACATTTTGGAACTTCATTTAACATACTCAAATTTATTAAAGTGAAGTCTCCAAATCCAAAATTCAAAATTCAAAACACATTTTTGGAACTTCACTTAACATACTCAAATTTGTTAAGTGAAGTCCCCAAATCAAAATCCAAAATTTTCAAAACACATTTTTGGAACTTCATTTAGCATACCCAAATTTGTTAAGTGAAGTCTCCAAATCCAAAATCCAAATTTTTCAAAACCTATTTGGAACTTCATTTGACATATTCAAATTTGTTAAGTGAAGTCTCCAAATCTAAAATTCAAAATTTTTCAAACAACACATTTTTGGAACCTCATTTAACATACCCAAATTTTGTTAAGTGAAGTCTCCAATCAAAAAAACAAAATTCAAAACTTTGGAACTTCTTCTTTACCAAATTTCTAAGGAGAAGTTTCATTTTCAAAACCAAAAATGAAATCAGAATTTTAAACACACCATTTGGAATTTCATTTGGCGTACTCAAATTTACTAAATGAAATTTCCATTTCACAAAATAAAGTGGGGCTTCCTCTTTAGCATACCAAATTTGCTCAAGTTAAGTTTCCACTTTCAAAACACACCAAAAATAAAATGAAACACTTAGGATTCTCTTAGCATACCAAATTTTCTAAGGATCCTACCTTTTTCAAAAATCAAAACATTCCAAACAAATGAGACACCTAGGATTTTCTTAGCATACTTAAATTTGCTAAGAATCCTATTTTCAAATAAAAAATTCAAACAAAACACACTTAGATTATTCACTTAGCATACCTAAATTTGTTAAGTGAGAATTCAAAATTTTGCAAAATCAAAACAAAATTCACAAAAAAAAGAAATAATCATTCTCAAAATACTTCACTTAGCATACCTAAATTTTCTAAGTAAGTGAAATTCTAAAAAATAATCAAACAAAACAAAACCAATTTGACCCTTGCTTTAACATACCCAAATTTGTTAAAGAAAAGGGTCCTCAAAATCTCAAAAATTCAAATTCAAAATAGCAATGAACCTATGGAGGCATCCTATTAAAAATTTTGAATCCATATTTTAACATACTTAAATTTGTTGAAGTTTGGATTCATATTCAAATTCCTCTTTCAATCAATCTCTTCAAATCCATTTGAACCCCACTTAACACTTCCAAGTTGTTGGATGTGGGTTCAAATTTTCAAAATTCAAAATTCAAAAAAAATATGGAAGACAGAAAACTAATACAAGTTCATTTCTCATTGCAGATTCTTTTCGGTCAATGCAATGTAGTTCAATGTTAGTTTACTACATTTGGAAATGACTGGTTCTCAAAACTTTGTCTTTACTTTCCCCCACGGTATGGACCTAGCTTTAGATTAGGCTGACTTTCCCCATCTAGACCAAACCCACCTGATTCACTTTGGCTGAGGATTTGAGGGGGCAAGATCACCTGTGAGGGCATTCCCTCCCATCATAGGATGAAGGTGGCCGGGCGGCATCATCGATAGACTTACCTTGATTCAAATGTCTCCTCACTAAAGGAAAGTTGTGCGGTACCACTTTGTTTATAGTTCAGTAATGTATCTCACTGCGTTCATCTGAGTTCCATGTTGCCCAGTGGCTAGTACCCTACCATCTATACCCTCTAAGGGTAAGGCTCCTTTAGTTTCAGAGCTTGCCTCTCATATATTTGAGTATGGGTCTAGCTCACTCCTCTACATCCTATACTAGGACAGAATAAATATGATCAAATGGTTCCACACTTGGATAGTTAGGGAGCTAGAGGCAGCAGCTCGATCAACCATGGATGATTCTCCCATCATCACGTCACCATTGGTTATAGAAAACTAGTTCCATCCTCTCTCAGAATAGACAGAGAGGATGTCGAGGATCCGTTCATCACCTCCCAGTGGTGCACTAGGAGTTTAGGAGTAGGAGTCATACCTCGACTTGATCTATTCTACTAGGTAGAGCATCGCGGTCAGGACACATGACCTTTGATTTATTATCCTCATAGTATGGGAGGCGATTCATTGAGAGAGCCTGAGGCCCATACATCACACATTACTAGAGAGGATGGAGGTTCATCATTGTTCACTTTGGTTGATTTTTAGCTTCGGTGTGCTACCCGACCATACATAGTATTCTTCTCACGGGACCGCACCATGGGAGGTAGTTCTAGAGAGTGGTGGTGTCTCCACCCGCTCTACCCTCATTATAGTAGGTTAGCATCTCCCATTCCATCTAAGGCCATGAAGGCAATCCAGGAAAAGGGCACCGTTGGTGATTGTGAGGATCCTACCCTTCTACACCACCCATTGTGGTAGGGTCGATCTCTCTTTCTACATGGTGGTGCAAAGAATGGCGACCACGAGCATCATGGTCATTCCTTCAACCACCCATACATAGGATGCGGAGATGGTGACAATTATCATAGATATTCCAGATGATAGTCTAGTTGCAGTAGTGGTAGAGGAACATCCTAGGATTACTACCCCACTCATAGCAGATGAGTATCATTCATTGAGCGTCCACATAGGATTGACTCTCCATGATAGGTAGGGGTACCTCTCGTACATGATAGTGATCACGCCTAAACTTTTATACCCGAGTTGGATCATTCCTTAGATGAGATAGTTGCACATTATTTAATGGAAAAGAAGGAGATCTTAGGGTAAGCCTGGTCCAATGAAGAGAAAGTTAGCTTCTATCCCAACGAAGATGACTTGATGGGGGATTCAGCTGGAGTATGCATGGTTGATACTAGAGGATCTCTTCTTAGAGAGCAACAAGCCATGGAAGGAGATGAGGTTAATCAAGAAGACACTGAGAATGACCCCACCAATCGGTTGAGGGTGGCAGAATGATAGGATGGCACATTCTGGACTTGTTAGTAGTGAGTGCTTAGAAACAAGCCTCAATTCATCTAATACGTCAATGTTAGTTAGCTGAGTTAGTGCATGTCTTGGAACCAGTCAATAGTCTACCTCCCATTGAGCAAGGTAGTACTAGCCTGTATAAGAAGGTACTGGAAAGTACCTCCATACATGAAAAAGATACGTAATCCATGGTTGAGAAATAAGTGAAGGAAGCTTTGGCTCAAGCCTAGGGAGGTCATCGATTCCAAAAGGTAGACTGTACCTAGAGGAATTTTATGTTATCCAGTATCCCAAGGGTTTCGTGCCTTCTTCCTTCAAAAGCTTTGATGATAGTGGAAACCCAAGGCAACACATAGCACATTTTAGGGCCAGTTGTTGCAACACAGGTGGCAGTGATGCTTTACTATTTAGACTCTTTATCAGTAGCCTAGCTGGTATTGCTTTTGATTGGTATGTTGAACTAATGGTTTAGTAAATATATTTGCTGAGTTAGAGCAACTCTTTATCAAGAGGTTTGCTGGAGCTCAGCAAAGGATTACTATAGGTGATCTCACTAACACCTGAGTCACTTGTTGATTATATTCTCGATGGTGTAACACAGTATGAAGTGTCATAGGCTCGAATAGCATGCCATTGAGATTCTCTTGAAGAATATCCATGGCCGATTTCATGCTTAAGGGCTTCACTATCAAAAAATTTGAGAATAATCAACAAGGCTAGTCTACAAGGAGAGGCCAAAGTTGCCTTTTTTATCGGTTACAAAAGCGAAACAAAGGTCTATGAAAAGAAGCCGGGAAGTGATAGTAGTGACAAGAAGAAATAGCCTAGAGATCGGTCAGAGACCATGACCTCGGCCTCCACCTCCTTTTCCATCCTTGAGGCAACCACCCGCCTCCACAGCCTCCATGGCCACCACACCAGCCTGCCATACCACCACCAGCAGTGGCATGCATACCCGCTACCAGGTAGCTATGGTCCACCTACTCTTTTAGATAAGTTAAATAAATCTTATTCTTTTAAGAGGGAGGTAATCAGGAAGATCTTTAAGAATCTCTTAAATAAACTTAATTTTCAACTTCAAAGAGACCGGAGGAAGTAGGTAAAAGTCATGATCCAAACTTTTCCCTTTACCACTGTATGTTAGGCCACATTTTGGAGGATTGCTTCACATTCAAGGACTGGCTTGAACACAATTTCAAGACCATTGTTGTAGTTATCCTAAAGGAATATCTTGTGGAATAATCTTCTAGTTTCATTAGGGTAATCCTTGGGGATACATGTGATCCTACCAAAACCAAAGAAGGTTGGGAAATTTCTTTGTCCAAAACCTCTAAGAAAATCATTTAGAAGATCAAGAAGCTTTCCTTGCGGTGCACAGTTACTCAAACCTCCAACACAAGGAAGGTTTGCAAGTTGCCGCCAACTCTAGGAAAGTGGGAGCTCAGAGCATGTGTCAGGATAGCCATTTAGCTTTCGATCATGTTTAGCCTCCAGCCTTGGTTGCTTCCACATGGTGACTTCTTCCATTTTAGCTAGCTTTTCTTTCTTCTACTAGTAGAACTCTTGTATTGGATAAGGCATCAAATCCCTTACTCCCACTCATTGTCTTGACTTTGTACCTCTAAATAATTTCAAGAAATTAAAGAATAAAGCTAGTTTGAATTACATATGTCTCTTCGATGAGTTGTCTTCTATTCTAATAACTCTTCAAGTCTAAATAACTATAACAATTTGATCTTCCTCTTTTTTGATTCAGTTGGACTTTCCAACTCGAATACTATGTTCACCTCTTGAGATAGACTTGGAATCATCCAGATTGAGGTCCCATAGGAGAAGTTGTAGTGAGCCGAGTGCAGTAGAACCTTCCACCACCTTGCCTCAAGAGATCACCGAAGTCAACCTCCATAGTGGAAAGGTTCTACCTCCTAGGGCAGCACCTGAAGATAGAGGGAAATAAGTGATTGGCATTGAATATCGAGAAGCCCTTCCACAGGATGCTCCACCCTTGGATGCTTGTGGAAGACCAGAAGGTGGACTACTACGTCCTTTCTCATCTAAGAATGTTTTCATCTAACCTAAGCATATATGATGCCCTTGTCTTATCCAAAGAGATGAGGGAATCATTAATCAAGGCTCTCCTTGATCCTAAAATATGCTTAGCTCAGCTGACCGCTATAGGTGAGGAAGCACATTATGCAAAAGAAGCCCAAGGATCACCTTATGAAGACCTTCTTGGGGACTTGGAGCGTCCCCCTTTACATCATAGTTAACATGGGATGGTTCAAACTTGTCAGAGTTCTCATGGATCCAGGTGCATCAGTGAACATTATGAGTCTAAAGACCCTTGCCTATCTGAGGATCGACATCTTTACACTATGAGGAGATCGGATGATGTTGAGAGAATTTAATGAACAAGGTGAGCATGCTTTAGGTTCTATAGTGTTACCTTTGGAGATAAGGTGGAAGCTGAAGCCAAGTTCTACATCATTGATTCAATACTTCATTCACTTGCTTTGCTTGGTAGGCCTTGGATACATCAATATCATTTCATCCTCCCTTCATCGTGCATCAAGTTCAAAAGATGGAATTGAATACCATGTCAATGAAGATGAAAAACCATTTTTA
Organism: Cymbidium sinense; assembly: GCA_021442155.1. Classification (NCBI taxonomy): domain Eukaryota; kingdom Viridiplantae; phylum Streptophyta; class Magnoliopsida; order Asparagales; family Orchidaceae; genus Cymbidium; species Cymbidium sinense. Next base: position 169,805,468 of record CM038215.1, read on the forward strand.
GTTAGAGAGGTTGAGATTTATGAAGATACAACCTACTATCTTCCTCAAAACACCCTTTCTCATGAACTTGGACAAAATTCAAATGCAAAACTAAAAGAAAAAAAAGAAAATGAAGCAAAAGAAAAGATAAAAGAAATGAAAAGAAAATGAAAGTCCAAGTACACAAGAAAGGGAATTGAGAAGAAATAGATCTACATATCACATTCCACCCAGTTCATTCCATCATATGGACATGTGGGTAGGATGGCTCAACCTCCACCGGTAGAGGCGAGAAAGCGGAGTTCAGAGGTGGAGACCCCTGGCCTTCCACCAAGGTCATGTTCAGTTCATAAGTACCCTACTATTCACATAGACTTGGAATCCATTTCGGAGGAGTCTAATGTGATTAGTATACCCAACCCTCTCTGGGTTCCATTGGAGGTGACTTTTGATCCAGCCACAGATGAAGACCGGGCCTCCAAGCAAAGCAAAGTATTCAAATCTAGTTTATCTGAAACTATTAGGCAGCAGTTGGGAACCTTAGCTCTTATCTCATTTACACCTCAAAAAGTTAAAGGTTTGATAGTTAAGGAAATCCCTCAGTCTTCCAATGACATGAAGTAGAAGAGGTTCTTTTTGGGTTCATCATCCTCAAGTCCTGAAGTTGATGTAGAACTTGAGGAAGATACTTTTAAAGAATTAATGGAATTACCTTTTGACTTTTACTCACCTTGTGTTCAAAATCTTATACAAAAAGGTTTAGTTCCTCACACATGGTCCAAGCACATGTCAGAGTACTTCAAGAAATTATGGAACAATACAGGCAGAGAAGAACAATCAAGAGCAGGACTAGGATTCGGTATAGTAGGTCCAGTCGATGACGAAGATTACTGCTTAGTTATTACCAATCATTTGGAGTCTAATAGTATCTTCTCATACATCCCCAACTCTTATGAGAATGTGTTTAGAAACTCAGATGATCAGATGATCTCCAAGTCAAAGAGGCCGCCAAAATTTGAAGAACAAATCCATTCAATAATTGACAAACTTAAAGAAATCAACCTCGGATAAGAAAATCCTGTGACATACATCGGTTCATTCTGAATGAAGAAGAAAAAATGACTTAGTTAGGCTATTGATTTAGTTTAAAGACTACTTCACATGGAGTTATGAAGAAATGCTTATCTCAGCTAATCCAGCTAGCAATAGATCCTAATGTTACCCTATTAAGCAAGCTCTAGACGCGATTAGAAATTGAACAATAGGTCATTTCTAAAGTCAAGAAATTGATCGATGTTGGTTTCATCAGGGAAGAAAAATATCCTACCTGGTTAGCTAGTGTCATCCAGTTAAGAAGAAGAATGGCCAAATTCACATTTGCATCAATTTTAGGGACTTAAATAAGGCATGTCCTAAGGATGAGTTTCCTCTTCCTATACCAGAATTAATGGTGGACATTGCCTCATCTCATGCAGTCTTTTCTTTCATGGATGGATCACTTGGCTATAACCAAATTAAGATGTCTCTTGAAGATGAAACAAATACTATTTTTTGAACTACGATCAGAATCTTCTATTATAGGGTCATGCCTTTCGGCCTTAAAAATGCCGGTGCTACATACCAAGGGGCCATGACTCAGATCTTTAATAAACTCATCCATCATCAGGTTGAGTGCTATGTTGATGATCTAGTAGTCAAGTGCAGAGAAAAGGAAGACCATCTTTTTGACTTGAGTAGTTTTGAATGGTTAAGATAATATAACCTCAAAATGAATCCCGAAGTGTGCATTGAGTCACTTTAGAAATTCCTTGGGTTTGTTGTTTGACAGGAATAGAAATAGATCCGAAAAGATTAAAGCTATCTTAGAAATGCCACCTCTAAGAGTTTAACTCAACTCGATCCTTTCAAGGATGGTAGCGTATCTAAGATGCTTTATCTCAAACTTATCGAGGAGATGCAAACCATTCTCACTTGTCAAAAGGATGCAAGTTCAAGTGGGATGACAAGTGTTAGCATGCTTGAATATCAAAGAGTATTTGGTGAAGCCAGTTCTAGCCCCTATCCGGGCAGCCATCTTTTACACTCTTGCATTGGATGACTCTCTTGGCTGTTGGCCAAGCCAATGATGAAGGAAGGAGAGCTACTCTACCTCATTATCATCTAATTCTCGAAGCAAACTATCCACCTATTGAGAAATTGCCTAGCTTTGATCTTTGCTTCCCAAAAGCTATGACATTATATGCTTTCTCATAAGGTGAACTTGATCTCAAACAATCCTTGTATTATCTGACACACACAATTGTCCGGATGTTTGGCTCATTGGTCCATGATTCTCTCAGTTTGATATCACATTTGTACCCTCATGCGGTAAAAGGATAGGCACTAGCAAATTTCTTAGCAGCACCCACTTCCTGATTCTCCACTTAGTGATGATCTCCCTGATGAACAAATCATGAACTTGGGGAGGCGAAACTCGATGGGAGATGTATTTTTTTGATCACTTCTTTTCTTAAAGGTGAAGTACCACGATATATTCTCCCAGCAAAGGCAGGGGTAGGAATAGTTCTTCTAACACCAAACTATGATGTGATGAGATTCTCATACTATCTATCCAACCCCTACACCAACAACGAAGTTGAGTATGAGGCATTGATTGTTAGTTTGGAGTAGTCATCACTATAATTGTCAAGAGCATCAACATCTTTGGGCATTCTCAGTTGGTCATCAACCAGATTGACGGGTCCTACCAGGTCTTCAAGCCCAAGCTTTGTCATTACTATGAGTATACCATGAAGTTGTTGGCCTGGATTCCCGAAGTCACCATCTACAAGGTTCTCGAAGAACAGAATGCAGATGCTTGGCAAACTTGCCAGAATTGGCATGTTTGGAAGATGAGTCCATTTCAATAAGGGTCCAAAATAGAGTCTATCCTTTATTGATTGAACTCATCGAGAGACTTTCTCTTGAAGGGGAGGTTGTCATTGCCAAAATGGACAAGGAGCTGGATTGGAGCAACATTCATAGATTACTGAACGGCAAACTACCTCAAGAAATCACAAGCCCATCGAGAGAGCTCTCCTATGCTCTTGTTGATGGCACCTATCATCGGTCCTTTGACTAAATGTGGTTACATTGTTTAGACAAAACAAGCCCATGGCATTTATAACGAGGTACATTCAAGTCTATGTGAGCTCATCAATCATTCCAAAGATGAAGAAGATCAAAGATTTGGATACTACGGCCTTGATGATCACTGACTACATGGATGTAGCTAGGATGCCATCGTGTAGTGCGGTGTGGTCCTCCACGAACCACCCAACATTCTACACCCTACTTTGGTTTCATGGCCATTTGAGGGTTGGGGTACCGACATTGTATCGATCCTCTCCTTCTTCCAAGGGTGATCGATTCATCTTAGCTGCCACCGACTACTTTTCCAAGTGGGTGGAAGACATCCCACTCAGAGAGGTCACACCTCAGCATGTGCTTCAATTTTTCAAGAATCATATCATATATAGGTTCGGGGTGCCTCGATGAATTATATCTGATAATGGTACAGCATTCAAAAGCACAAAGATCAATACTTTTCGAAGACATGGTATAGATTGGAGATACTCCACCATCTACTACCCTAGAGCAAATGGCTTAGCGAAGCATTCAACAAAACTCTCATCCAGATTGAAGAAGACTCTTGATGACAACAAATAAGTGGAAGCGTTGGTTGAAGCCTTGTGGGCCTACCACCATACCCAAACTCAACTCAGTCTACCCCATTTTCTTAGTGTATGGGTCAGTTTCTTCCTTTAGAAGTTCAACTCCCCACTAAGGATAGCATTGGGTAACAAGATCACTACTGAGCGAATGCAAAGTTGGTTAGAAGAGCTAGGTTTGGAGGAGAGTCCTGGGTGTGCTAAAATGTCAAATTGTACAAGACCAAAATGATTCAAGCTCACAACAAGCTGGTCTGCCCTAGGTCTTTCCAAGTAGGGGAACTTGTGTTAGTCCTAAGGAGACCAATTTTTGCCCATCAAAAGATGGGAGGCAAGTTTGAACCCACTTGGGAAGGCCCCTATGTCATAGAGAAGGCCTACCAAGGAGGATCTTATCAACTTATTGATTGTAAAGGGGAACACCTGATGTTTCCAATTAATGGGCTCTACTAAAAGAAATATTACCCATGAAATAAAACTTTTTTGAAAATAATCATTAATAAAAAGAATAAAATATGATTCCATTCATCAAATCTTCTCTTCTTTTGAAGTGTTGTTTGCTTGTCTTGTGAATGCGTGTGTTTAGGGTAGGTATAAGAGTCCCCTAGTGGCATCTTATCCCTCTTTCACAACACAAACATAATTCTCCTGATGCTTTTAGAATAGGTGTGAGAGAACCCAAGAGGCATCCTATTTTAATTAGCATAATTAAGTTTGGTGTAAGAGTCCCCCAGCGGAATTTTTTCTTAGTGGGAATCATGTTTGCCATCCGTGGAATCATTTCATAATTCCCCAGTGTGTTTTAAGGTAGGTGTAAGAGTCCCCAAGAGGCATCCTATTCCTTTTAACACATGCACAAAATAAACACAAATCTTTTATCTCAAGCTATTTTGATGTGGGAGCAAGCCCCTGTGGCACTCACTCATTAGCTGCTCTAGGTCGGGTCTACATGCTACCTCGCTAGTACGTCACCCCAATAGTTATTTATTGGAGGATGTGAGTCCCCATGCTTTCTTCCTAACTTGATCATTGCAAACTAACGAGTGCCTTGTTAGTATGGTCTTCTTACTAGCGGTAAAAGCTACCTGATTGACTTTAAGAAGATGTGAGTCCATGCTTTCTTCTTGAACTAGCCATCATGTTCTAACTAGGTTGAGTATATATTTGAGGTTTAGGATAAGTCCCCAGGCTCCTTTCCTCTTGACTACATTTGAGTGATATAAGTCCCGGCATTCACTCGGTAGTCGCCCTTGATAGGATGCTGTCGAGTCGAAGACAGACTATCCAGACAATCAGTTTCACTATAGGAGGATGTGAGTCCCCGAGCTTTCTTCCTAGGTGATTGTAATCGAGCACCTTAGGTTGGTTGATGTTGCTATCTTGTGATGACTCACCCGGTGGATACACAACTCTTGGCAGATGAGAGTCCCCATGCTTTCTCCTTGAGTTGGACATCAAATACCTATTGGATATATGATTGGCCATGTCATTTTCTCCAAGATGTTGGATTAAGCCCTTAGCAGCCCCATCCCCTGTGGGCACTCTATTTGGATCAAGTCCTTTGTGACCCCATTTAGACATTACCTGGGTTACTTTTTGGATTGGACATTCCCCTTTCCTAGTAGCCACCCCTGTGGTTCAAGAATTTATTCAGTGGATGCACAGATTTTCCCTTAGTTCTATAAATTTGAGATATGTCTAGGCTGATATAAGCTCCTTCTTAGTTTGATACCTTGAAAATTAATAGGACCCACATTAAAAAAAACAAACTAAACAAACAAAATATTTTTGCTTGTGGATTAGGATTCAAGCCTCCAAAGGGCCCCTTTTCCCAAACAGGAATCCTATCTTTAGGGCAGTGTCAGTAGAACTCCCTATAGAATTGCGACTACACGAGTTGAGATAAATCCCTGTACTCCAGTGTCACTTAGGTTGGGTTCAATCTATTTTTCCATGGCGAGTTACCATAATCATTCGCTTTGGAAGATGTAAGACTATGATGCATTCTTCCTAGCATGATTGTCGCAAATCGACAGGCAGCCTAGGTCGGGTTCGATTTGTTGCCCAAAGCAATCACCTAGTGGTCTTTCTAGTGAAAGATGTAGTCCACCGAGCTTTTCTTCCTTTCAATTGATCATTGCAAACCGAAAGGCACTCCTTTGGTCGGTTAGTTCTCCCATCGATCGAGAAGCTACTCCCTTTATTTCAGTAAATCTAAGATAGGTCTAGGCTTTTATAAGCCCTTCTTAGTTTGATCCATCACAAACCAATGGAATCCATCAAAATGAATAAAACTAACAATGAAACAAATCTTTGACTATCCTTGAGCTGATTTAAGTCCCCCAGTGACATTCACTCAATAGTCAGCCCTAGGTTGGATTCAACATGTTATATTGCCAATAGATTACCCCAGCAATTGATCTTTACTTTAGGGGATGTAAGTCTACTATGCTTTCTTCCTAGTATAGCTATTTCACACCGAAAGGCATCCCTTTGGTTGGATAGTCCTACCCTGTGGTTGGTAGACTACTCCCTTTGAATTGATAAATATGAGCTAGGTCTAAACTTCCATGGCCCTTACTCAGTACAGTTCATCGCAAATCGATGAGATTCATAATCAAAATAAATAAATAAATCTAAAAAATGAAATTAATCTTGACTATCCTTGAGCTGATTTAAGTCCCCCAGCGGCATTCCCTAAATAGTTAGCCCTACGTTGGGTTTAATCTATTGTCTTGCCAATAGACTACCCCAATAATTGGTCTTTACTTTGGAGGATGTAAGTCTACTATGCTTTCTTCCTAGTACAACTATTGTATACCGAAAGGCATCCCTTTGGTTGGTTACTCCTACTATGTGTTTAGTAGACTACCCTTTGGATTGGTAAATCTAAGTTAGGTCTTAGCCTCCATGGCTACTACTTAGTGCAGCCTATCGCAAACCAACAGGGTTCATCTAAAAATTCAAACCTAACAAAAACTAAAATTCAACTCTCTTCCCAGTGGAAACAAATATAATATTTTTCTCCCCGGTGAAAATCAAATCAAACCTTTCATCCCTTGTGGATGACTTGAATCTGCTTCCCTAGTGGAAGGTTCACACTCTATCCCTTAGTGTATTTTCCCTCTCTCTTATGTCTTGGACATAAGTAGAGCCGTATTGCACTAAGCTCGACTCTCTCTATGCCTTTGGGTTAAGGATAGATTATTTCTAGTGCTTGTGATCTCTTGTGTTGTTGATCATTTGTCAACACTAATACATGTGGTGTTCTTGTTAGTCACACCACACCTATTGGACACCCTTTATTTGACCTCATTTTAGAATGAGCTCTCAACCCTCCATCTTAGACATAGACTCTTAGACTTTAAGAGTTCCTTAGTCTTAAGACACATCTAGTGATTAGGTGGACACTCTACCCAGCCCCAAGATTTAAAAAGAGTTAGCCATGAATAGGTCATGCCTTGGGGTATAGGAAATTTGCCTACCCTTAGCCTAAACCATTCCTCACTTTCCTTCTTTCAAGTCAAACTCCAAATCAATCTCAATTGATTTTCTCCAAACTCAAATCAATTCCATGATTGAAATCTATGATTGAAACCCATGATCAAAATCCATCAAAATTTTTAAGTCCAAATTTTGCTTAAATCCTTAATCTTCCCTTATGGACTTAACTAAAATATGATCTAAACAATTCAAATCTTTGAGATTTTCTCATAATCCATTTATATTCTCATTTATATTCACATATATAAATGAAATATAAATTCAAACCCATCAAATCAATTCATAAAATTTTCCTTAAGTCCCTTAATTTTTCATTAATGGACTTGGCCTAAGCATGATCAAACCTATTCAAACCCTTGGTATTTTCTCAAAACTTATTTATATCCTCATTTATATTCTCATATATAAATGAAATATAAATATAAAACCAATCAAATCAATCAAAATTAAATTCCAATTTAAAATTCCTTAAATCCTTTAATTCCTTTAATGGATTAACCTAAATCATGATCAAACCTATTCAAACTCATGGGATTTTCTCAAAACTTATTTATATCCTCATTTATATTCTCATATATAAATGAAATATAAATATAAATCAATCAAATCCAATCCAACTATTAAATTTCAATTTAAAAACTTCTTTAAATTCTTTAAATTCTTTAAATTCTCTCTAATGGATTTAACCTAAATCATGATTAAACCACTTCAAATCCTTAAAATTTTCTCATGATCCATTTATATTCTCATTTATATTCACATATATAAATGAAATATAAATTCAAACAATCAAAACCAATTCCAAAAAATCAAACTCAAATCCACTCAAAATCCTAAGCCTTTCAAGTCAAAATCTTGAACTTAGCCAAATCAATTTCAAATCAAGCCAAACTCTTGATTTTCTCTCATGGTTCAATCAACACAATCATGAGCTCATATATAAATCCAAACTTCAATCAAAAATCAACCAAATCAAAAAATCAAACCCAAAGCCTTTCATATTCTTCCTTTGAATATGAAATTTTCAAATGGATCAAAACCATTTGACTTCAAACCACTTGTAAATGGATTTATATTTCAATCATGAGTCCATATACAAGATCAACCAACTTCAAATCAAGCTTTGACCAAGCCATTTGACCCACTTAGGCTCACTTGACCCAAAGTGACCTAAAGTATATGATAAATTTTAATCCTAACCAAATTGGATTGAACCAAACTCATATATCCCTCTCATCATGATCAACAATCATCATGGGATGATCAATCAATCAAATTGGTCAAACCAAGTCAAACCTAAGGGTTGACCAAGTCAACACTTAACCCAAAATGAAACCTAACATAGCCAAATTCCACCATAGGCCAAATTGATTGAAACCATTGATCTAAGTTCACTCATGACCTATGTTTGAACTTGACCAAGCCAACATTTGAGCCTAACCTAACCCAATTGGCCCACTTGACCCAAGTTGACCCATTTTGACCTAAAGGGTCAAAATGTGTCAAAACTTGATCTAAGCCAAATTGATTGAACCAATGGGTCAAGTCCATTCCAAATCACTTGTGGAACTTGACCAAAGCCTCAAGCCAACTAGACCAACCTAGCCAATTGACCTTAGACCAACATGACCTAAAGGGGTCATGTTGAGCCAAATTGAACTAACCCAAATTGATTGGAAACAAAGATACCAATCCACTCCATATGACTAACCAACCTAAACATACCCTTGACCTACCTCAAATAGGTCAAATGGGTCAAATAGGTCAACTTGACCCATTTGACCTAAATGAAGTCATATGAGCCAAAATCAAATATATACCAAATTGAATCAAACCAAAGCCACCAAAACATTTCAAATGGTCATATGAACTTGACCCAACCCTTGGTTTGACCCAATTTGACCAATTGGTCAACTTGACCCAAGTTGATTTTGACTAAATGGGTCAACATGAGCCAAACCTATCAAATGAATTCCAAATCTCATGAAACTTGGCCAAACCTAGTTTCTTTCTCCACATACCCAACATGTCCAAAGTGAAAAATAGCAAAATGACCATCCTACCTAAGCCATAGAACAAATTTTTTAATCCATGGGTAATTTGGTCATACCCTCTTCACAATCACTTGAGGCTTTCCTAAAAGCTCAAGGAGACTTAGTGATGAGTGGTGCACCTAAATCAATAGGTTTGGGTTAGCCCATTTGGCCCCTAAACCAAACCCCACCTAGCTCAAAATTGAAAATTTCAAACTCCCTCTCAAGCTCAAATTCAAGCACATGGGAGGATGGCCATCCACTCCTTAGCTCAAACCGACCATGTGCACACCCCTAACTGATCAAACAGGCCTCAGCCTATGATCAATTGGATCAAAATGGCATATACATTTCCAGCCATCCGATCCTTCAAGGGGAGATATACTAAATTCACTATTTTCATTCACTCTGATTGGAGAAGCGAGAGCCATTGAGATGATCCTAGCTTCTAGAGCTCTTCCCATTTTCCTTTTCTGCTTTCAAATAGTGAAAATAGGGAGGTAGTGAATTGCCAACTTTCTCACACTTGATTTCCTTCAATTGCTCTTGCACACTTCATCTAGCTAAGAGTGCACCTAAGCTTCAATTGGAGTTCCCATAGCAAGGAAGGATCCAATTCAATCAAAGCCGAAGCCCAAGCAAGGAGGAGTTGGTCCATACATTGATCCACTCAACCTCAAGTGCTCATACTCTCTACAAGGCTTCGTCTCAACTAGACAAAGCTCCTCTAAGGGAATTGAGCACCTGTGATCACCTCCCACGAGGTATGGGATATTTCGATCATTAAACTCAATGTGGTGTGGAGCTTTGTGAAGAAATTCTTCACCCCATCAATTTTTTACCGTTGGATTTTCTGCTCTCTATCTTTAGATGGTGTGGGTTGAATTTGGTTTGATTCCATGTTAGATCTAGCTTGGATCTTCCCCTTGATCATGGACGGTCTCTATTGATCAAGGGGAAGAACTTAGATGATCTTAGTCATATGTCCACACATTTTATATGGATGGTTGAAATTATGTAGCACGTTTAGAAATCAGTTTATCTATTTTAAAATGCATGGGGATCTTCCATCCCATCGATCGTAGAGATTAAAGCGCATGCCGTCACCACGATGACAACTTGACCTCCACATGATGCGTGTAAAGCGACAGCCATTGCCACGCGCGAGCGGATTACTTAGGATTAGTTAAAAATGCTTGATAAATTTCTAAATAATTCACAGATCTTATAAAATGCATAACACTTCTTAAAAAATTTAAAAAATATGAAATAAAATCCAATGGATAGATAATTAAACCTAGAACATTTTAAAATTAATTTTGATGAGTTTTGAATTATGATTTTCTCTGAATTTGGGTTTTATTGAAAGTATATTTTGCTAATTACTTTTAATTGTCCTGAATCCCAAATTTCTTGGGTTTGTTTGAGTTGATCTTCTGCCTCCCCTAATTTTCTTCGGATTTATTGAAGGCTTTTAGAATAATTACATGTAATTTCTTTAATTACCCTTCTTATATAATTAAGCATAATTAGGGTATGATTAGTGATTCTAACGTATGATTAGGGTTGTTTAAGGTCAGATACAGTAAGTAAGAAGTTTATGGAATATTTTTGGGGCATTTCCCTTAAGTTATTCCCTAAACCATTTCTTCTCTCCTTAATCTCCTCTTAATTAAGGGTTAATTCATTAATTATCCCCTTAATCAATTTCTAAAATTCTAAAAAGTTTCAGAACTTAATTAATCTACCTTGGGTAGATTCTTAGGTGTTTAATAGCCTAAGTTCAATTAAGAAAATCAAAACCAAATTCATATGTGTGAAAGGGTATTTTGAAATACTTAAGCTAAACCTCTTAGCCTAATTAACTTTTAATTGTGTGCCAAGTTGCATTAGACCTTTTCATTATTAGGTGCATTGCAAATTTAAATTTCTTATGGGTTTTATGTCATCTCATGGGCTCATAATTATTTAGTTAATTCTTCTAAGGTGTTGTAGGTAAGGGTTAATTAAATCACTTAATTCATACCTTAACCTAATCATTGCATAAAAATGGATTTAATTATTTAAAAATTAAACAAAAATATCAACCACATGTGGGAATGGGTTAGGAACAGCAAACTCATCTCCCCTTTTCAAAATTAAATCAAACTTCTAACTAAATAAAAATCACTTTGAAATTCACTTTGATTTATTCTAAATTTTCTTATTCTATAAGAATGTCTTTAAGATTTAAGTGAAGTGAGTTTTTTTTTTTACATGCTTTCATTGCTTTGGATCTTTCCCCAACATGTTCAATTGTATGCCATGTAATTTCATGCATTCATAATTTTATTTTTCAAATTTTAAAATGAAATGGTTTACTTTATGTCAAATTTGCATGTGTTGGCTAAAGTAGAAATATGAGTGGCTATTATCACTACTAAATCCAAATTATTTTCAAAACTCATAAATGAAATACCAAATCTGAAAGTATGCTACTTATACTTTAATTATAGGCTTGCATGTGAAAGATTATAAAGGTGTGCCTAGTATAGGTTTCCTTTTTTCTTATGTTGGTATAGCTTTGAATAGGAATTTGGTGAAGTATATGGTTCATTTGAAAAGGACCCAATGCTCACCTAATTTCATATCATATTAATCCCTATGCTACCATCTAAGAAGGGTTACCTACACTTTCATACATAAATTACATAAACAAAACAAATCTATTAAATAACTTTTGCATCTTATTTTTCCATTTCATTTCTTTTATACACATATTTGTACTTAAGGAATATGGTATATTAGTTTGGACAACCCTGAGCTTGCGAGGCTTTAAGTAGCCCTAAGTAGGTGTTGTACACCTTACACGTTAGCAATAATGTACTCACTTATGCCTTTCTTACTTTCATGTGTGTATGTGAAAATTTGGATAAGAAAAATCCTTTCTACTTAAGAAAAATCATGCATATTCAACTTCTAAATTTTCTTAAATGGATTACTTAGCATGCATCATAAAGTGTGTTAAATACTCTCATTTGTATGTATAGATATGCTTAGGGTCCATCCATATGCATGTTATATATGTTAGAAAAGAAATGAAGTAATGTGTGTTATGTGAATTTTGATTCATTTTATTTAATCTTAAAATGCCTTTCTTTTTGAATAGGTTTGTTTAGAGTTCATCTAAACTTAGGATTAATTAAAAGATGTAATCAAAATATTCACCTAAATAAAACTAAAATGTGAATCTACTTTAAAAATTACTTAGGTTAGGGAAGGAAAGAGAAGTTCCCTTCTCTTTCCCTCTCTTTATAACTTAGTAATTAATTGTAGGATCCACTTAAACCAAATCAAAACATAAAATAAAATCAACCCCAAACAACTAAACAACTTAAATTAAACCCTCCTCTAAGTTGAACATGTTCTTCGCACTTAGAAAATTTAAACCTAAAGTCATAACTAAGCATACCACACAAGCCTTCAAAGCACACACACATTAGCCTAAGTCACCACTTCTAGCCTTAGGTTAGGCCGGTGCATGATTTAATATTTGTTTTGTTTCATGATATATATTTTAGAATGGATGTTAGGGTGTATTCTCGTAGAATAAATGGTAGGACACTTTTAGTCTAACTATTCTTTTTTGTAGGGGATTCTGCTTATGGGGCGCTATCATAAATAAAAATATAAATGCATTTGCTTGCATTTGCTTTATACCCCTAAGAATAATCCATAGGCCAGGTGGACTTAGTCACCCATGTGTGGGGTGATAAGTCCAATATACATGCTTGAGATTTATGGGGTTTGTTTTAACTAACCTTTATTTTACAGGTGTTAGTTTGATTTCCACTTTTCCTTTCATGTAAATTTATGCAATTAGGATTTTGGAATGATTTATTATGGGGATTAAGATAAGCACTAGTCATAAGATTCTATCTTATTCACCATGTGAAGCCTTGGAGCATCCACCTTCCAACCATCTATAAGAAAGAAGAAAGAATAAACAAAGAATAAAGAAGAAAAGAAGAAAGAAAAAAAGAAGCTTGAAGACCCCCATAACATTGAATTCCTTTCTTAATTGTAATTTAATTTATTTATAATCTGGGTTGTATAATGGAAGAGCTCGGCTACCCACATTTGATATTTTTGGGTTTGTGCTGTGGTGCTCGACCACAACGGCCTTTTATTCTTTTTGCAATTAGCTTTATAAATTGATTGATGATTTGTTTAGCTTTTGCATTAAGTGGCATGTTTTCCTAGTTTCTTCTTTACATTATGTATGACCTGGATGAGGATTAGGCTCTTTAGAGAAAAATAAATCTTTTACCTAACTTAATAACTCAAATTAAAATTAAATAACTAATAACCTCACCTAAAGCTTTAGGTTTAAAATAAAGATAAAAGAATTAGAAACCCCTTAGCTAGATGAGCATTTTTTTTATAATATCATGCATAAATGCATCTTATTTCACTCTTGATTGGAGGGCTTCCATCTTTGCCAGAGAATCTTGGTTTGACCTTTGAGTGCCTTGGTGGAAACTCACCTCCTCCCTTCTCGCTGATTTTGGCTAACAACCTTCTTTCTTGATCATTAGTCATATGAAACCTATTAGCTTGAACCAAAATAATTGTCCAAAATGAAAATAAAATGAAATTTAAATTGCATTAGATTTATGTCATTTGAAGCATGTCCCTTTACATGATCTAGTCTCTTTAGGGAGTGAGTTTAAGGACTTAGTCTCTTTCTAATAAATAACAGCCTAGCTATCTTGCATAAGCATAAAGACTTGCCTACATGTATTTAAAATTATAGGAGGAGTTAGTGGCCACCCCAGGTTGTAAATCTAATCGTTGGTTTTGTCCTCTCTTATGGAGGCAAACCAATTACCCATTTTGCCTTAGATTTAGATTATGCTTGACCCTCCCTAAATTTAGGTTGAGGTTGCTTTCCCCTTGGGCCATAAGCATAATTCCTCATCTCTTAGGCATTTTCTTAATCTAGTATTAAGGAATCTTAAGTCCTAAATTTCTAATGAAAACTACAACTCAAATAAAATAAATCAATTTCTAAAATGTAAAGCCCAATTATAGGATAGTTTGAGATGATCGCTAGGCTTTCTATCATCGTGGGCATCTCCTACTTATCTTTCATTTTGGCTTTGAATATAACTCCCTCTTTTGATCAAATAGTCATTTCCTATTGAAATCTTTAAAGACAATGATCATTTACCTTAATCAAAATTTTCGGGATCCGTCCCTTATGTAATTAACTGGGGGCTTGCCCCTCAGAGGGAACTTAACGAACCCAATTTAAAATAAACCCTGCTTAGTTTTCCATGTAAAGTAAGGGAAGAATCTTTGGTACATATGCAAACCTATCATCCTTAGGATTCCTTATTAAGGTGATTAGGTCCATTAAAGGGTAGTGACTTCAAGATAGTACATGCTTGATGACGATCAATCACTGAATAAGCACATTTGTGGATCTGCATAGCATCCTAAAAAGATGAATTTCTATAGGTCTCCTCTTTCTTTTCTCCATAGTTTTAAAATGTGACTCCTATAAGGAATTTATTAACCAACGGGTAGGTTGGGTCTAGTTGGCCAATCAAGGCTTTAGACAAGTTCAACAAGTGATTTAGAATGAATTTGACCCATTGGTTACAATCAATTTAGTTTATATCAAGATTTGACATATTTTGACATTTTAGGTCAACTTGGGTCAAGTGGCTAATTAGGCTAGGTTTGGCTCAAATGATGGTTTGATCATGTTCAATCATTAATCATGAATTGATTTAGATCAATGGTTTCAATCAATTTGACCTATGATAGATTTTGGCTAGTTTAGGTTTTATTTGGGTCAAATATTGACTTGGTGAAAGGCTAGTTTGACTTAGTTTGACTGGGTGATTAATCATCTTAGGATGATTGTTGCTCACAATGTGAAAAGATGGGCTAGTTCAATCCATTGTAGGATTAGAATTTGGCTCAAAAAGGTGCTTTAGGTCATTTTGGGTCAAGTGAGCCTAAATGGGTCAATTGATTTGATCAAAGCTTGATTCAAGTTTGATTGAACTCACATATGAACTTATATGAACTCACATATAAACTCACATATGAACTCACATATGAGCCTAAATGGGTCATTTTGGGTCAAGTGAGCCTAAATGGGTCAATTGGTTTTGAGGAAGATAGTAGGTCCCATCTTCATATATCTCAACCTCTCAAATTGAAAAATAGCTTTTCATCTCCTTTGATACGGTATTTGATTCCATCTTTTCAAAACTTGATGCACTGATGAAGGGAGGATGGAATCATCTTATTCTAGGTATCCAAGGCCTAAAGCATGAATGATGTATTTGAATCAATTATATAGAACTTGGTTTTCTTTCTAGTCACCTACTAAAAGGTAACATGGAGCCTAAAAAGCCATCTTGCTGTTCATTGAATCCTCTAAACATCAATGATCTCCTCAGTCAGATGATCTCAAATAAGCAAGGTTTTACTCATAATGTTCTGCACTAGATCAACCAAAACTCTAGAAAATCAATCATATCCACTATGATGTGAGGGGATGGTTGTTCCATGTTCTGAAGAAGGTCTTCATCTATGAATATGACTGGGCTTCTAATAATTTGCCTCGCTATAGTAAATGGCAAGCATTTTGGATCAATAAGAGTCCAATTTGATCTTTATCTCTTTGGATAAGGCAAGAGCATTATATGCTTAGTTTAGGCAACTTTCTTGAGTGATGACATTGTAATCAACCACAGATCCTATATCCATGGGTGGAGCATCTGGAGAGGCTTGCTTGTTGGTACCAATGATTTATTTCTCATCTTAGGTGCGCTCAAGGTAGAACCTTGCCACTCTGGGTTAACTTCGATGATCTCTGTGGGGGAAAGGAATATTCTACAATAGGCTCACCTATGCCTTCTCCTATAGGACTCTCAGAATTAGATGATTCCAAGTCTATCTCAAGAGGTTAACCCATAGTATTCATAAAAGGAAAGTCTATTTCTGAATCATAAAGAGGAAGATTGGAGTTGTTATAATTATTATTGAGACTTGGAGAGTTTTCTAAAAGAGTAGAGCCACACAACCCATCAAAAGTGGTGCAGATGTAATTCAAATTAGCTTTATTTCTCAATTTCTTGGATTTAGAAGAAGGTACATAGTAGAAATTTTGTAAAGTAAGTGGGGTGAGAAGTTTCATGCCCTCATCCGCAAATATAAGATATCCACTAGAAGAAGAGCTAGTAAGTATTCAGTAATCAATGGTGGAATGGAGTCGATCAGATGGTTCGCCACTTGGCTATCTCTGAAGTATGGGTTGTTTCTACTCTTGACCCCACTTTCTAAGTTATCTTTGGCAACTTTTGAGCCTCTTTGATGTTGGAGGTTCACACTGCCTCAGGCACCTATAATGAAAGTTTCTTGATTTTTGAAATAATCTTTTTAGAGGTTTGGGATAAAGAAATATCCCAACCTTCTTTGAGAGATCATGGTATCCTAAGGATTACCCAATTTGGTTATTCCACTAGATATTCCTTTGGGATAACTATTGTGCCTGACTTGTAGTTATGCTCAAGCTACTCCTTAAATGTAAAGCATTCCTCCAAAACATGGCCTAGCATGCGGTGGTAGGGGCAAAAGTTAAGATCATTACACTTGCCCTCCTCCTCTCAGGCTCTGCAGTAAAAAAAATTAGGTTTCTTTAAGAGGTTCTTAAAGATTTTACTACCTCCCTCTAAATGAATAAGGTTTGTTTAGTTTACCCAAAAGTAGGATGGTATTTCAATGTGTATGGTGCCACTGTGAGTATGGCCGAGGAGAAGGCAACGAAGGCCATGGAGGCTGATGGCAAAGATGATAGCCTGTGGTGGGGTGAAAAGTGATGGTGGAGCTGATCTCATGCTCTTACTTTTGCCCTTGTCCAATGATGATATTGCCCCTGGCTTCTTTTCATAAATTTTTTACAGCTTTGGCTTTGTTGACTGATCTTGAAAAGGCAATTGTTTGGCCTCTCCTTATACACTAGCTGCCTTGTTGTTTAGCTTCTCAAATGTCTTGATGGTAAAACCTTTAAGCATGAAGGTGATCGAGCCATGAATATTATTTAGTAGAATTTTAATGGCATGTTATTTAGACAGCTACGGTTTGCATTTCATACTCAAATTGCACCATCTGAGAACATAGTCAATGAGGGACTCACCAGGGTGTTGTTGTGCTACAATGAGATCACCCACAGCTACCCTTTGTAGAGCTCCAGCAAACCTCTTGATAAAGAGTTACTCCAAGTGAGCAAAAGTCTTCACTAAACTATTGGGGAGTTCAGCATACCAATCAAAGGCTATGCTAGCTAAACTGCTGACAAAAAGATGGAATAGTAACACATTGCTACCACATACGTTGCAATAGTTGGCCCTGAAGTGCGCTATGTGCTAGCATGGGTTCTCCCTGCCATCAAAGCTCTTGAAAGAAGGACACACAAAAACCTTAGGATACTGGATAGTATTGAATTTCTCTGGGTAGGGTCTACCCTTTGGAACCAATGATCCTCCTCGGGCTTGCTCCAACACTTCTCTCACTTGCTGCTCAACCATGAGTTTAATATCCTTTTTTTGTATGAAAGTACTATCCGCTATCTTCCTATATAAGCTAGTGATGTCCTGCTCTACTATAGGTGAACTCTTAGCTTGATCCAAAACAAGCAACAACTCGGGCCGAGGAGTCTCCATAATAGTAGGATGCACAGTTGGGGCTTGATTCTGAAGTGCCAAAACAACTGCTAACAAATCTTTAAGCCTCTTTCCTATTTTATCAATTTATTCATCCTTCTATTTTAGCTGTTGAAGGAGGTGTTTGATCGAATAGGCAGTATCATCCTGTTCGGTCATAGCACCTTACAAACTTTGGTGATCCCAAAAGAGGGAACCCCTGGTGTCAACCATATGCACCTCTGATGAATCTTCTAACAAATCATCTTCATTGGGATCAAAGCTAACATTTTCTTCCTCTAGGTTAAACCAGTTGTACCCTAGGGTTTCCTTCTTCTAACTAAGATAATGTGCTACGATATCATCTAGAGAGCAGTCCAACTGAGCAGGCCCAAAAGCTCATGGCTGACCGGTGGTAAGATCATGCTCATGAATAGAAATACCATCTAACCTCCCCTACTACTAGAACACTAATCTTGTGTGGGTTATGCTCACTAGAGGATACATGCTCTTGACTATCATCTGCCATGGTTAGAGTGCTGCTCCTAGGAGGATCTATCACCATGGGAAAATCCTCCTTCTCCTCTATCCCATCTAATTTAGTGGTGGTGGTGATGGCACAACTATGCTGAGGTCGCCACTCCCTTCCATAGAACTCAAGTAGAGGTCAGAAGAGCTTGATCTCATTATGATGGAATGGGATCTCTTGGTCATACCAATCACTAACTTTCTTTTCCTGATGCTTTCATGGCTTCTGATGGAACTGTGGAAGATGAAACTTGCATTGGAGATGGTAGACATGTAGTAGAGCAGTATGGTGGAGGCACCACCAACTTTCTCTGTGCATGAGCCCTCCTCACATGGTGAGTAATACTTGTCAATAGAATACTATCAGTATGACCGGCATAGGTAGTGTGTTGATCGGGGAAATCCATGAGGGCAGAGGTGGTTGATTGTCTAGCATACCTTCACCTCTCCCTTCTAGTAACATGTATTGATACACGGGCCTCCCTAGCCCTCTCCTGTCAGATATGCTCACCCACATTGCGAGGAATAACCGATCTTAAATCAAATTGGGCAACTCACGCCTATAAGCCCAACTCAAAGATAGATGTCAGATAGACCTCCTCTTATCTCTAGAGCCTCATGAGTGGAGGTGACAAAAACCTCCTAACATCTTCCTCTCCATCAAATCCAGAGAGAGGATGAAACTTGTTCTATGTGATCAGAGGAGAGACTATCTTGGGTAGCTTCTCAAAACCAAAGAAACTGCCTCCATCTCCTTCGCTATGCGCACATGATGCCACTTGATCTTGTGGCATCTATTATGATGTCGAAGTTCTGGGAGTAGAAGAGGGGGAACTAGACTACTTCATAGGGGAGACTATCCGGCTGGAGCCTTCCCCTTAGAAGAAGCCAACAAGTTGCTACTAGCCCGCATCTAGTAATGGGAACCACCAACGCATCTAAACTAATGATGTAGAATGTCACGCCCTTCCTCTTGAGGGAAACTCTAAATCTGATAGCATCTCAATATGGATGACTAGCTTTTACCCAGTCACCACACTCCTACTGACGGTGGTGAGGGTTGCCCCCTTACAAGTGATTCTCGCCCTCAAATCCAAAGTGAATGATGGAAAGTCGGAGGAGGCCCAATCCAAGGCCAAATCCATCCCATAAAAAGTGAAGACATACTTCTGGGCATCCATTAGCACTGAACTAAACTGAATTCAAAGCTGACTGAAACTGAGTTGAAATTCAATAATTTTTGAAAACAAACTCAAATCAGATTTCTCCTTTGATATTTTGCTAACTTTTTGAATTTTGATTTAGAATTTGAACCAACACTCAATAATTTGAATATGTTAAGTGGGGCTCATTGATTTTAGGAGAGATTCTAGATGAATTGGAGAAGAGATTTTTGAATTTAGAATTCACTTTCAACAAATTTGTGTATGTTGAAAATGGGTTCAAATATTTTGAAGAGATTTTTTTTTATGCTTCCATTGGTTCATATTTGAATTTTATTTTTTTTTGTTTGGGGACCCTTTATTTAACAAATTTGAGAATGTTAAAATAAAGGGTCAATTGATTTTATTTAGGGATTACTCATTTAGTAAATTTGGGTATGCTAAATGAGTTGTTTGAAAACAATTTTTTTCTTTTGCTTATTTGCCCATGATGTGAATCATGTGTGAATTTGGAAATGGAATCTTTACTTAGCAAATTTGTGTATGCTAAATAAAGTCCAAATGTTTTTGTTTTGATATTTGAAAAGAGGATCTTTACTTAGCAAATTTGGGTGTGCTAAGTAAAGGATCCACATGTGTTTAATTTTTTTTTTTTTTTAGTGATTTTGAAAAGAGGATTTTACTTAGCAAATTTGGGTATGCTAAATAAAGAATCTAAATGTGTTTAATTTTTGAGTTTTTATTTTAAAAAGAGGATCTTTACTTAGTAAATTTGGGTATGTTAAAATAAAGAATCCAAATGTGTTTGATTTTTGTGATTTTGAAAAGAGGATCTTTATTTAGAAAATTAGGGTATGCTAAATAAAGGATCCAAATGTGTTTGATTTTATGATTTTGAAAAGAGGATCTTTACTTAGCAAATTCGATTATGCTAAATAAAGGATCCAAATATGTTTAATTTTTATGATTTTGCAAAGAGGAATTTTACTTAACAAATTTGGGTATGCTAAAATAAAGGATCCAATTGTGTTTTATTTTTATGATTTTGTAAAAAGGATTTTTACTTAGCAAATTTGTGTATGCTAAATGAAAATCCAAATGTGTTTGATTTTTATAATTTTTTGAAAAGAGGATCTTTACTTAGCAATTTGTATATGCTAAAGAAAGAATCCAAATGTCTTTGATTTTTATGATTTTGCAAAGAGGATTTTACTTACCAAATTTGTGTATGCTAAATGAAAATCCAAATATGTTTGATTTTTATGATTTTGAAAAGAGGATCTTTACTTAGCAAATTTAGGTATGCTAAATAAAGGATTCAAATGTGTTTGATCTTTGTGATTTTTAAAAGAGGATCTTTACTTAGCAAATTCGGGTATGCTAAATAAAGGATCCAAATGTGTTTGATTTTTATGACTTTTCAAAGAGGATCTTTACATAACAAATTTGTGTATGCAAAAATAAAGGATCCAAATGTGTTTGATTTTTATGATTTTACAAAGAGGATTTTTACTTAGTAAATTTCTGTATGCTAAATGAAAATCCAAATGTGTTTGATTTTTATGATTTTTTTGAAAAGAGGATTTCCATTTAATAAATTTGGGTATGCAAAAATGGAAGTTAATTATATTTTATTTTTCAAAGATGAAATTTTTGTGTGTGATTATTGCTTTTTGAAAAAGATGAAAATTCTAACTTAACACATGTGGGATGTGTTGAGTGGAATTTCAAATGGTGTGATTTTGTTTGGAGATAAAGCCTCCATCCAACAAGTTTGGACATATGGAATGAAGAGGCTTATCTTCAAATTTGTAATTTTTGAAAAGGAAGAAATTCCAACTTCAACATATGTAAGATATATTGAAATGGAGTTTTAATTTTATGATGTGATTTTATTTGGAAATGAAATCTTCATTCAATAAATTTGGGTATATTAAAGGAGGATGTTCATTTTAAAATATGTGCTTTTTGAAAAGGTGATTTTGATTTTATTTGAAAATAAAATCCTCATTTAATAAATTTGGGTATATTAAATGAGGATATTCATAAGTGCTTTTTGATGATGAATTTGATTTTATTTGAGAATGAAATCTTCATTCAATAAATTTGGGTAAATTGAATGAGGATGTTCATTTGTGCTTTTTAAAAGATGATTTTAGTTTTATTTTGAAATGAAATCTTCATTCAATATATTTGGGTATATTGAATGAGGGTATTCATTTTCAAATATGTGCTTCTTGAAAAGATGATTTTTGATTTTGTTTAGAAATGAAATCTTCATCCAATAAATTTGAGTATATGAATGAGGATGTTCATTTGTGCTTTTTGAAAGAAGATTCTTAGCTTTGTTTTGAAAAGATCCTACATACAATAATTATGAAAATTGTTAGATGAGGTTGAGTTTTAAAAATTTTTGTGCAAAGATTTTATTATGTGCATTTTTAAAAAGGTGCTTTTGAAAAAGTGATATTTTTATAAAGATTTATTTCTTCTTTATTTTTGGAATGAACATTTCCTTACTATAGAAATGGTAAGGAGGAAGGTCTTTAATAATCTCTTTTTATTAAATTTTTATTTTCACCTATTGGGGAACCCAATAGGGATTTTAAGACTACACGGAGTGAGGTCCTAAAACCTAAAGGATGTTGGCTAGCTTAGCTTAAGAATGAAATAAACTAAGTGTCAACAAAAAAGAAAGATAGTCTCGGACTCATTTGAAATACAAATTCACTATCGATACTTGGAGACAACGATCATTTACCAAAGATGGAGAGAGAAACCATCCCTAGCGGAGTTGCCAAAAAAATCCGTGGTGTTCATTTCTCAAACTCTTTGGGGAAATTTGAAAAATAAAATATTTTGTGGGGACACCACGTAGATCCACAGATATTCTTATTAAGGTGATCGGGTATGATATTAAGGAATGATGTACTATCTTGAGAGATAGAAGCCACCATCCTACAATTGACCTAATCACCTAATAAGGACTCCAAAGGATAATGGGTCTTTGAATGTACCAGAGATTCTTCTCCTATTTTATATGAAAAGTAAAGTAGGGTTTATTTTAAATAGGGTTCGTTAAATTCCTTATGAAGGCAAGCCCCCATAGTTAATCACATCTTAAAGAATGAGATTCAT
Organism: Cymbidium sinense; assembly: GCA_021442155.1. NCBI lineage: Eukaryota > Viridiplantae > Streptophyta > Magnoliopsida > Asparagales > Orchidaceae > Cymbidium > Cymbidium sinense. The sequence continues at coordinate 169,828,225 of CM038215.1, forward strand.
TAGGAAATACTCTAGATTAAGGTAAATGATTATTGTCTCCAAAGATTTCAAAGATAGGACTATCAACAAATTGGTTATTTTTTGGAAAATCATGTGAGATTGATCAAAAGGAGGGAGTTATTATTGAAAGCAATGGGAGATAAGTAGATGCTTATGATACTAGGAAGCCTAGTAAGTATCCCAAATTATCCTATGGTTGGGCTTTATATTTTCAAAATTTGAGAGGAATTATATGTTTGAGTTGAATTTTTATTAGAAATCTAGGGCTTATAGTTCCATAATACAAGATCATGGAAATGCCTAAGAGGTGGTGATTTATGCTTGTAGCCCGCAAAGGGAAATAGCGACCTCAGATCTTAAATGGGAGAGAAATACACCTAAATCAAGGTAAAATGGGCATATGATTTACCTCCATAAGAGAGAATAAACAACCAGATTGTTCAACTTACAGCTACCTAAGGGTGGCTGCCAACTAACTCCTCCTATGATTTTAAATACATGGCAAGTCTTATGCTTTACAAGATAGCTAGGCTATTATTTATTTAGAAAGGAGACTAATTCCTTAAACACCTAAGCTCATATTAGACATAGATTTACCCCACACCATCAAGAGGTGTAAGGAAGAACATCCAATAGCTAAGATCTAATGAGATTACAATTCCCTTCATAAAATACCAAGCAATTTTAAATGGAGGATCAATTTTGAGTCATACCTCACTAGAGGCTATCACTAGCGCTTCCAATGGAGGAGGTAGCTTCATCTAGTGGAGATGAAGCTCTATTGAAAGTTCCAAACTTTGATTTGATGTGGAGGTGTGGGTTGGCCAAGCTCCCCTTCAATGGCTTGCTGCTTTGATCGAAATCCCCCTTCCCGTGGCTTGAGACTTGAGAAATGCTTTGGGTGAGCTCGACTTGCTTCCTTGATGGTGCTTGCAAAGTGAATTGAGGTTTAGTGGAGAATTGAGTGAAGTGGAATTTCCTTAGACCTCCCTTATTTTAGCTTTGAAGAAAATCAAGAAGGAGAAGTTTGAATGAGCTTGGGAATCCTTAGCAAGGCTTGGGGAAGCTTGTTCTTGACTCCTAGGGCTCAATCAAATTCAGAGTGTGTGCATTGAGTTGGAATGAGGGGGAGTATATCTCCCCTCCTAGGATTAGATGACCGATAGCCATCTTGCCATTTTAATCAAGTTGATGAGATTTATTGGGTTGTTTTGGTTTTTAGGGAGTCCATGTGCTTCAGTTTTGGCAGAGGAGTGGGGAAGAGGAAGTGCACATGTGTTAAATGAGTATAGGAGGTGATCCAAGTGGAGAATTTTTATTGGAGGGGTCATTTTAGGCCTTGAGTTAGGCTATGGCTGACCCAAACCCATTGGGTCATGTTCTCCACCCTCCTTAGTGTCCATGTGGTCCACTAGGAGGATGTCAAGTGGCCATGAGAAGGAATTTGGAGTTGATTTGGCCATAGGTGATCCCAAGGGTAAAATGGTCATTTGGCCGTGATTTTGATTTAGGCAGATTTGAGATGTTTCAAAAATAGGTTGGGATAAATTTCAAGAAATTTGGAGTTGATTTGATATGATTTGGCTCAAGTTGACCCATTTAGGTCAAAATGGGTCAACTTGGGTCAAGTTGACCAATTGGTCAAATTGGGTCAAACCATGGTTAGGTCAAGTTCAAATGATCATTTGGAGCTTATGGGTATCATTGGTTTGGTTCAATTTGATTTGTATTTGGTTTTGGTTCATTTGAGTTTACTTAGGTCAAATGGGTCAAGTTGACTAATTTGACCCATTTGTCCCAATTGGGTTAGGACATGGATTGGATTAGGCTTGGTTGATCATTTGAAATGTACTGAAAGCTTTGGTTTTAATAAATTTTGGTTTGATTTGATTCAAGTTGATTTGACCTTTTAGGTCAAGTTGGGTTCATGGTCGATTGGGCTAGGTTGGGTCTAGTTGGTCAATTAAGGCTTTGGTCAAGTTTAAAAAGTGATTTAGAATGAATTTGACCCATTGGTTGTAATCAATTTATCTTAGATCAAGATTTGACCCATTTTGACTTTTTAGGTCACTTGGGTCAACTTGGGTCAAGTGACCAATTGGGCTAGGTTTGGCTCAAATGATGACTTGGTCAAGTTCAATCATTGAACATGAATTAGTTTAGATCAATGGTTTCAATCAATTTGTCTTATGATAGATTTTGGCTAGTTCTGGTTTCATTTGGGTTAGGTGTTGACTTGGTCAAAGGCTAGGTTTGACTTTATTTGACCAAATTTGAATGATTGATCATCCTAAGATGATTGTTGCTCATAATGTGAGGCTTAGATGGGCTTAGTTCAATCTAATTTGGGTAGGATTAGAATCTGGCTCAAAAAGGTCCTTTAGGTCACTTTGGGTCAAGTGAGTCTAAGTGGGTCAATTGACTTGATTAAGACTTGGTTCAAGTTTGGTTGAGCTCACATATGGACTTATGATTGAAATATAAATCCAATTACAAGTGATTTGGAGTCAAATAAGTTTTGATTCATTTGACAATTTCAAGTCAAAAGGGTGAATATGGGTTTGACTTGGTTTAGTTTGATTTTGGTTTGATGATTGAAGTTCAAGCTTATATTTTGGTTTGTGATTGAAGGGTTGATTGTTTGGAGATAAAATCCAAAGGTTTGAATTGATTTGAGAATGATTTGGTTTAAGTTCAAGAATTTGACTTGAAAGGGTATAGGTTGGATTTAGGTTGAAGTTTGAGTTTTGAATTTAGTTTGTCATTTGATTTATATTTCATTTATATTTGTGAATATAAATGAAGATATAAATGGGTTATGAGAAAAAAATTTGAGTTTGAAGTGATTTGGATTTTGATTTGAGCTAAGTCCATAAGATGAAATCAAAAGGGCTTAGGAAAGATTTTGGTTTTGGAATTGAATTTTGGATTTTGTTTTGGTTATTTAAATTTATATTTCATTTATATTTATGGATGTAAATGAGAATATAAATGGGTTATGAGAAAAACCTTTTGAATTTGGAGTGACTTGAATTTGATGTTTGACTTGAAAGAAGGAACTAAGGATTTGGTTCAAGTTATAGGGTAGGCAAGTTTTTCTAATACCCCTAAGGCATAACCTATTCCTATGGCTAACTCTTCTAAGTCTCTAGGGTTAGGTTAAGTGTTCACCTAATCACTAGAAGTGTCTTAAGACTAAAGAACTCTTAATGTATAAGATGGAGAAGTTGAGAGCTCACTCCAAAAGTGAGGTCAACAAAGGACGCCCAATCAAATGCAACCCCTGACAGACTGCTAATAAACAAGTTGAAGAGAAGTGTGTCACTGCCACCGGCATTGTAATAGCCAGCTCTGAAATGTGTCATATGTTGTTGTGGGATCCCACTGCCATCAAAACTTTTGAAGGATGGTGGACGAACCCCTTGGGATATTGGACTACATCGAATTCCCCCGGTCTACCTTTTGGAATGCATGAGCTTCTCTGGGCTTGCATCAATGCTTCCCTCACTTGTTGCTCCACCATCTGCTTCATGTCTTTCTCATGCACAGAGGTACTATCTACGACCTTCCTATGCAAACTACCACTATCCTGATCCACAATAGAGGCACTCTTGAGAGGATCTAAGACATGTAAGAGCTCAGGCCGATCGACCTCTATGGGACTAGGCTATGAAACTGGAGCTTAGTTCTAGAGTGCAAGAATTACTAATAAATCCTTAACCCTCATCTCCATTCTGTTGATATGCTCGCTTATGTCTGAGCTTCTGAAGGAGGTGTTGGGTCGAGTGAGAGGTGTCGCCTACCTCAATCACAGCACCTTCTTGACTTTGATGGTCTCTATGGAGGGATCTTCGGGTATCAATCATATGGACTCCTGCTAAATCTTCTATTAAGTCATCCTCATAGAGGTCGAAGGCTACCCTACCCTCTTCTTGATTTAAATGGTCGCTCCTAAGAAGTTTCCTCTTCTCAACAAAGTAATTTTCTATGATATCATCTAGTGAATGATCTCCTACTCTACTAGCCAATGTAAAAAACACATGCCTCAGAAGATGTCTCACAGTCTATGCACCGGATATTTCCTACTGATGGAGTGCTCTCCCTAGGGGGAACAACTGCCATAGGGATTGCACTAGTATCCCCCAACTCCTTTGCTGTTGTTGATGGTTGTAATGGTGGAACGACCATGACATTTTTGGGTCACCACTCCCTCTTTACCACGGTTGAAGCGGGAGGTCGAATGGGGGAGCTCGACTTCACCTAAGCTGGTGGAATAGATGGAGTGGATCCTTAGACCATAGCTGAATCACCAATGGGGATGTCCTCTCCCTGGATGCAGACTTCTGAACTTTGGTATGGACTGTGAAAGGAGGAACTTAGACAGTGATGGATGGGAATGATGGTGTGATGTGGAGACACTTGCCTCTCCGTGAGAGCTCTCTTACCGGTGGTTCGCCACTATCTGTCAATGTGATCGGCACGGGTAGCCCGCCAATCTAGAAAATCAATCAATGTTGAGGCCAAGAACATACCTCCTTCTCCATCTTGCCTTGCTGAACTGAGCCTCGACTCTCTCCCTATGGATGACATCACACGAGGATCAAGGACCTCAAGTCAAAAAATGTACCAGACTTTGAGCATTCATGGGCTCTATCAACCCAACGAAGAACTATCCTGAGGCTGGCATAGAGCTTCCTCCTCTCCCTAGTCGGTACCTCAAACTGAGCTGGTGGTGGAGGTGATGTAGCAATCCTTCTATAAACCTTCTCTCCATCAGAGGTTCAGAGGGGGTGAAACCTACTGCCACTCAAGAGTAGAGAGGTCTCACGAGGGGAACCCTCATCAGCAACATGGGAGGTAAACATCACCTCTCGCCGCTCATAGTGCCACTGATCTTCTGTTTATTAGGAACTAACTACGGAGAGTGAAAGCTAGAACCTACCTCAAAGGTAGGGAAAACTATCTTTGAAGCTAAGATAGCCTTCCCCTCCAAAGTGGAGGAAACTAGTGAGGAGGTGCTAGCTCACACCGGGGCTATAGTAGGGACAACAACAGACTGAACTAGCCTGGGAACCACTGACACTGACACTGTTGAGGTTGTTGCTGGTTGAACTAAAATTGATGTTGCTTGAGAACCTCGATCCTTCCTCTTCCAAGAGGAAAACTCAAAATCTGACTGAAGGTCAAAATGGAGGAGTGGCTTTTATCCTGCCGCCACCTCTCTACTGACAGTCGTGAGGGCTGGTCCCTCACAAGTAACCCTCACGGCCTAGAAACCATGCCCAAATTGAATCAGGTGAGTGGTGGTCATGGTGTGTATGGCTGATCAAGGCATCCACAAATGGAAAGAAGATGAACTTGCCGTAAGCCATAGAATCAACTAACAGAGAAGGAACTAACTGTGTTGATACCTCTACATTTGTTGAAACATAACTAAGTCAAACCCTTGCTTTGATATTTGTCTTCAAATATTAACTTCTGATTTTTTATTTGGAATTTTGAACCCACACTTAACAAATTTTAGTATACTAGGTGGGGTTCATTGGAGAGATTTTAGAATGTGAGGAGAGACTTTGCCATAGAATTTGATGATTTTGATTTGGAACCCTCATTCAATAAATTTAGGTATGTTGAGTGGGGTTCGTTCATTTGGAGAGACTCTGGAGATGAATTTGTTTTGTTTTATCTTTTGTTTGAAAATTTTAATTTTGGAATCTTTATTTAGAAAATTTAGGTATGTTAGAAAATAATATTGAAAACATTTTACTTGTGAGGGTTATTATTTGTTTGATATGTTTGATTTGATTTTGACTTGAAAATAGGATCTTTAACAAATTTAGGTATGCTAAGTAAAGCCCAAATGTGGTTGATATTTTTGTTGATTTGAAAAATGAAACCCTTACTTAACAAATTTAGGAATGTTAAGTAGGAGTTTAAATGTGTTTGATATTTTTATTTTAATTTGATTTAAAAAAGGGAAACTCTTATTTAACAAATGTGGGTATGTTAAATAGAGTTTAATTTGTTTTATGTGTTGTTTGATGATGGAATTCCTACTTAACAAATTTGGGTATGTCAAATGGAATTCAAATGTGCTTTGCTTTTTTTTTATGATTTTTGAAAAGGGGAACTCTACTTAACAAATGTAGGTATGTTAAATAGAATTCAAATTTTTTTATTTTGAAAAATAGAACTCTCATTTGACAAATTTGGGTATTTCAAATGGAGTTCAAATATGTTTTGATTTTGTGTGTGATGTTGCTTTTGAAAAGACAGAACTCTCACTTAACAAATTTAGATATGTTGAGTGAAGTTCAATGATATGTTGATTTTTTTTATTTTATTTTGATTTTGGAAATGAACTCCATTTAACAAATTTAGGTATGTTAAGTGGAGTTGGTTAATTTATTATTTTTTAAAAATGTGTTTGAAATATTTTGAAGAACTCTCATTTAACACATTTGGGTGTTAAATGGAGTTGGTTGATTGATTGATTTTATTTTGAAAACTGTGTTTTGAAAATTCATTGAAAAGGATTTTGATGATGCATATTTGATTTTGGTTTTTTGAAAAGTATCCTCATTTAAAAAATTCAAGTATGTTAAATGAGATTTGATCATCTTTATTATTTGAAAAGAGATTTGAAAGTTTTTATATTTTGCAAACTTTATGTTATGTAAAGCATATTTCAAAATGATTTTATTTAGAAAGAGTGCTTTTGGAAAATTTTGCAAAGGATTTTATTTATTTAGTTTGAATTCAATTGAAACTTTCTTGAATATGGGATAAACCTTGCCTAACCAAGCTAGTGGTAAAGAGGTTCAAAAGTTTGTATTTAGTCATCTCCTTTATTTAGTGTGGTGTTTCTTTTTTTGGTTGATTGAAAACTGAATGCATTTGTTGGGATACCATAGATCTACAGATGTACTTATTAGGGTGATCGGTTGTGACATTAAGGAACGATGTACTATCTTGAGAGACAGAAGTCACCATCCTTTAATGGACCTAATCACCTAATAAGGACTCCTAAGGATAATGGGTTTTCGAATGTACCAGAGATCTTTTCACTACTTTACATGAAAAAGTAAAGCATGATTTATTTTAAGCCGAGTTCATTAAGTTCCCTATGGAGGCAAGCCCACATAGTTAATTATATTCTAAGGAATGAGATTCCTTAAGAATACTCTCGATTAAGGTAAATGTTCATTGTCTCAAAGATTTCAAAGATAAATTGGTTATTTTTTTTAGAAAATCAAGTGAGATTGATCAAAAGGAGGGAATTATTATCAAAACCAAAGGGAGATGAGTAGGGGATGCTTATGATACTAGAAAACCTAGTAACCATCCCAAACTATCCTATGGTTAGGCTTTATATTTTTTTGAAGTTGAAGAGGATTATATGTTTGAGTTAAATTTTTATTAGAAATTTAGGGCTTACAGTCCACAACACAAGATCATGAAAATTCCTAAGAGGTGAGAATTTATGCTTGTAGCCCACAAAGAGAAACAACGACCTAAGATCCTAAATCTAGGGAGCTTTGGCAAGGTCCAAAGCATGACCTAAATCTAAGGCAAAATGGTATATGACTTATCTCCACAAGAGAGAATAAATCACCCGATTGTTGGACTTACAACCGCCTGGGGGTGACCGCCAACTAACTCCTCCTATGATTTTAAATACATGTAGGCAAGTCTTATGCTTTGCAAGATGGCTAAGCTATTATTTATTTAGAAATGAGACTAAGTCCTAAAACTCACTCCCTAAGAGACTAGATCATGAAGGGCATAAATTCATGACTTAATCTAATACAAATTTTATCATATTTTAATTTGATTTATGGATATTTTTATTTGACATGGGCTATGGGATTTCATATGCTTAATGTATGAGAAATTAGTTATGGGCTAAAATTAGAAAGAAGAGGTGTGTTTCCACCATGACTCTCAAAGTTCAAGCCATTTTCTCTGGCAAAGGTGGAAGCCCTCCATTAGCAAGAGTGAAATAATATAATTGATGCATGATATGATACATACAACATCCAGCTAAGAGGTTGCTAAATCTTTTATTATCTTGATTTATGTCCTAGGCTTTAAATTAGGTTATGAATTGTTTAATTTAATTTTAAATTGATTAATTGGATAGAAAATTTATTTATTTTTTGTATGAGCCTAATCATCCAGGCCATTCAACAATCATCAAAAATTAAGAAACTAAGAAAATCATGCCATCCTAATTATGCAATCATAAATATAACATCAATCAATTTATAAAATTAGAACAAAAGAATAAGAGGTCGATGTGGTCGGGTACCACCATATAACACGAAAAGAAATGGGTAGCCGAGCTCTACCCTTATACAACCCGGATTATAAATGAATAATTATATTTAGAAGAAATTCATGTTATGGGGGTCTTCATTCTTCATTCTTTAATCTTCATTTCATGATTTTGATTTACTTCTTTTCTTTTTTCTTTTGGCTTGATTGGAAGATGGTTGCTCCAAAGGCATTACATGGTACATAAGACTCAGTCTTATGACCAATGTTCATCCTAATCTCCCATAACATTCATTCCAAATCTTAATTACAAAATTTACATCAAAATGGGAAAAGTAAATCTAACTAGGCCTACAAAACAAAGGTTAGTTAAACATACCACAGAGCCCAAGTAGTTATAAATAAGTTGGACTTAGCACCCCACACATGGGTAACCAAGTCCAGTTGTCCTAATTTGGGTTATACTTAGGGGTATAAGCAATCTACATAACAAAAAGCATTTATATTTTTATTATAGCGCCCCTTAAGCACAACCCCTGCAGAAAACATGATTAGGCTAATATCGGCCTAACATCCAGACTACGCACATACACCCTAACATCCAGTTTAAAATAATACATCATAAAATAAAATCATACAACAAACCATGCACAGCCCTAACATAATGTTAGAAATGGTGACTTAATCTAATGTGTGTGTCATTTAAGGCTTGTGTGGCATGTCTTAGCTAGGCTTTAAGGTTGGAATTTTTTAAGTGTGAAAGATTCAATTTAGATGATGATTTTAGTTTAAGTTATTTAGTTGATTTTATCAATTTTAGTCAGTGAGTTCATTTGATTTAAATGAGCCTACACTTAGTTACTAAATGATGTGAATAGAAGAAAAGAGAAGAAAACTTCTCTTTCATCCCTACCTTAAAACATTTCTAAGGTGGGATTGATTAATGAATTTCTTTTAGTAAATGATTTATTATGTATTTTAATTAACCTTAAGTTTATATTTGCTCTAAATAGCCCTATTCAACAAGAAAGGCCTCTTAGGATTAGTTAGGGTGGATTACTATCACATAACACACACCCATTTATTTCTTTCCACCATGTATACCATGCATATGAATAATCCTAAGCATACCTATACATGTAATGCAAATTTTAGCACACCTTGATGATGAATGCAAAGAGATGTGATTTGAAAATTTGGATATTCCATTAATGCATGTTTTTGTTATATAGAAAAGAGAATCTGTTTATCCATTAGCTAAATGCACATCCACTTGTATAAAAGTGATAAGTGAGTACGATACCATTGTTTCTACACCAGGCACATAAGGTACAAGACCTACTTAGGGCTACTTAAAGCCATGCAACCTCGGGATGTCCAGACTGATATACCATTTTCTTAAATACATGTAAATATACAAAAAGAACAAAATGGATAAGGAATCATGCAAAGATTATGTTTGATTTGGTTGTATAATTTATATGTATGATATGAAGATCCTTCTTGAGTCATAACATAGAAATACATAGGAATAGATTTAAACAAGTGTTGTGTTCTTTTCAAATGAACTATACACTTTGCAAGTCTATGTAAATCCATGTTAAGGGAAGAAAAGAGAACTTCATAATACACATCTTATGCTATAATCACATGCAAGCTTATAAATATTTATAAATAGCATCACCTCATTCATAATCTTTGATTTATAAGTTTTAAAAAATGATTTTTGGTTTAATAATGATAATAGCCACTCATATTCTTAATTTTAGCCAACACATGCAATTTGACATAAAATGAAATATTTTCTTTAATTAATTTTTAAAAGAAATGAATGCATGATTTCATATAGCAAATAATATTTAGCATGATTGGAAAGAAATAAAGGAATGTAAGTGCATGACTTCATTCACCCTAATTAGTTCTTAAGAATAATCCTATAAAATAAGATAATTTAAAATGAATCAAAATTATTTAAGGAGCTTTTTATTTTTGAATTTGATTTGAATTAGGCAATGTGAGAAAGGTTTGATAATCCTAACCCATTCCCCCATGTGTGAATTGGTTTGGTTTAATTTAGAACAATTAGTTTGATTATATATTTTAATTAGGTTAAGGTTTAAATTAAATCCATTAATTATCCCTTACCTATACCACTTTAACATAATTATATAAGTAATTATGAGCCAGCATATGATATGTAACCACATGAAAATTAAATGAGCAATACACCTAAGAAATGAAGGTGTCTAATGCAATTGGCTCACAATTATTGGTTAATTAAGCCAAAGGATTTAATTAAGTAATTTTATAACCCTCCTACACATGTAGTTTGATTATAATTACCTTTGGAATCCTCTTAGGTTATTGAACACCTAAGAATCTACCCAAGAGTTGAGTGATTAAGTTATGGAATGATTTGGTTTTGAGTTTGATTAATTGAATTAATTAATAAAGTGATTAAGCCAATTAATTACAACTTAATTAAGTGTTTATCCAAATGAAATAGACTTAGGGGAAAAGATTGGAAAAGAAGTCCTAATCTCATTCCCTAAGTCCATTCACTATTTCATGATGATTAGCAAGCTTAATTAATGAATTTATCACTATTTAACATGTTAATTAAACACTTAATTAATTAATAAATTGATTAGGGATGAAACAAGAATTTCTCTTAATTAATCAAGCAATAAAGTCTAAGAAAATCATGGGAGGCAGAGGTCATCCCACTAATTAATCTCAGAAAGTTTGGGATTAATTGCTAGATTAATTAGAGAGTAATTAGCTTACATATATTTCCAATAAAACCCAAATTGAGTTAAAATCACTATTCAAAATTAATTAATTTTAATTTTATATTATTCTCTTCTGAATTATCTTTTAAATGAGTGTTTATTTATATTTTTGGATTTGTTTACAATTTCTTATAAATTTTGGAAGTTCCAGAATTAAAATTGGATTAATTAAGCCTAATTAACCCCTTAATCCCGTTGATCCACATGGCAGCTGATGCGGCATGCTTTCCACATGGTGCAATGGGATAGGTTATTTAAGTTGTCACATCCATTACTGAGTCAGTCGGTGGATGCACTTTCTCTACGGGCCGTCCGATATAAGATCGGACGGCCGGGATTAATCCCATGGTTTAGCTTAAATCAGATGGGATCTAGCATGATCTAATCATAGCTGTCCATTCCAATCATGCGAACAGATGGTGTGTGATACTTCTCCTTTGCGAGCGATGAGATACAAACATCATTCATCTCTCTCTGTTCAATTCGAGCTCACTCGAGCTTGGATTGGGATCAAAATGATCCCACACCTTCGGAAGGAGGGGAGATGCACATCCAACGGTCAAGATTTCAAGGGGTGATAATTTCCTTCAAAAAGGACCAACCATTTTTTTCTATGGCTACGGTTTTGAGCAATTACCTCGTCAGAGGCTATCACCAGTGCTTCCAATAGATGAGGTAGCTTTGTCTAGTAAAGACGAAGCCCTGTTGAAGGAATTAGGTCTTGATTTGAAGTGGGTGGTTCGGTTGACCAAGATCCCCATCAATGGCGATCGGCCTTGATCGAAGTGATGCTTCCTATGGCTTGGAGACTTGGGAAACAACTTGATTGTGCTTGATGAAGTCCACTGATGGTGTGTGCAAGGTTAATTTAATTTTGATGGAGAATTAAGCGAGTTGGATTTTCACTTCACCTCCCCTATTTTGGCTTTAACTAAAATCGAGAATGGGAAATCAAGGGAGCTTGGGAATGGCTTGGAAAAGCTTAGGGAGGTTTTGATTAAATCTCCTTAGCTTTGTGGAAATGAATCCTTATGGTTTGAGTGAGAATGAGGGGGAGTACATCTCCCCCTCCTTGGATCAGACGATGATGGGCTGTTTTGCCATTTTTATTAATGGCAAGGATTGGAGGCATGGTTTGAGCTACAAAACACCACATGTTAGTCATTTTGGGTAGTGGAGAGAAGGAGAGTGGATGCCCATGTGCTAGGTGAGTGTATTTGGTGATCCAAGTGTTCAAATTCCATTGGAGAGGTCAATTGGGCCTTGGATTGGGTCATGGCCGACCCAAGCCCATTGGGTCATGTTCACCACCCTCCTTGGTGTCCATGTGGACCATTAGAAGGGTGCCAAGTGGGCTTGAGAAATAAATGACCAAATTCCAAGTGAAATTGGTCATAGGATACCCTTTGACCTAAGGGAAAAGTGGTCATTTGGCCATGAGTTTTATTTGGTAGATTTGAAATGATTTGAAAATGGGTTGGGCCAAATTTCAAGTGATTTGGAGTTCATTTGATTTGAATTTGTTCAATTTGACCCATTTAAGTCAAGTTGGGTCAAATTGGGTTAGGTTGACCAATTGGTCAAATTAAGTCAAACCATGGGTTAGGTAAAGTTCAAATGATCATTTAGAGCTCATGGGTGTCATTGGTTTGGTTCAATTTTGTTTAGATTTAGTTTTAGTTCATTTGGGTTAAATGGTCGAGTTGACCAATTTGACCCATTTGACCCAATTGGATTACGTCATGGGTTGGTTTAGGCTTGGTTGATCATTTGAAATATATTACAAGCTTTGGTTTCAATCAATTTTGATTTAGTTTGATTTCAAGTTGATTTGACCTTTTAAGTCAAGTTGGGTTCATGATCAATTGGGCTAGGTTGGGTCTAATTGGTCAATTGAAGCTTTGGTCAAGTTCAACAATCAATTTAGAATGAATTTGACCCATTGGTTGCAAATAATTTATCTTAGATCAAGATTTGACCCATTTTAGCTTTTTAGGTCAATTTGGGTCAACTTAGATCAAGTGACCAATTAGGCTTGGTTTGGCTCAATTGATGGCTTGGTCAAGTTCAATCATTGATTATGGATTAGTTTAGATCAATGGTTTCAATTAATTTGGCCTATAGTGAGTTTTGTCTTGTTTAGATTTCATTTGGGTTGTGTTAACTTAGGCTAAGTTTGACTTGGTTTGACCCAATTTGAGTGATTGATCATTCCATGATGATTGTTGCTCACAATGTGAGGTTTAAATGGGTTTAGTTCAATCCAATTTGGTTTGGATTAGAATTTGGCTCAAAAAGGTACTTTAGGTCACGTTGGGTCAAGTGAACCTAATGGGTCGATTGGCTTGATCAAGGCTTGATTCGAGTTGGTTGAACTCACACATGGACTTATGATGAAAATATAAATCCAATTGCAAGTGATTTGGAGTCAAATGGGTTTTGGTTCATTTAATTTCAAGTCAAAAGGATGAACATGGGTTTGACTTGGGTTTGTTTGATTTTGGCTTGATGATTATAGTTTGTGTTTATATTTGGGCATGTGATTGAAGGAGTGATTGTTTGAAGAGAAAATCAAGGGTTTGGATTGATTTGAGAATGATTTGGCTAAATCCAAGAGGTTGGCTTAAAGGATATAAGTTGGATTTTGATATGGGTTTTGAATTGATTTTTGGTTATTTGAATTTATATTTCATTTATATTTGTGAATATAAATGAGAATATAAATGGGTTATGAGAAAATCTTTTGAGTTTGGAGTGATTTGGATTTGGTTTGGGCTAAGTTCATAAGATTGAAATCAAAGGGCTTAGGAAATATTTTGAGATTTGAATTCAATCATTTGATTTGGAATTGATTTATGATTTGCATTTTGGAATTGATTTATGATTTAAGATAATCAATTGAGTTGGAATTGATTTAAGATTTGATTTGGATTGGTTTGAAGGAGAGAAGCAAGGATTAGGTTCAAGCTATAGGGTAGGCAAATCTTCCTAATCCCCTAAGGCATAACTCATTCTTATGGCTAACTCTTCTAAGTCTCTAGGGTTAGGTTAAGTGTTCACCTAATCATTAGAAGTGTCTTAAGACTAAGGAACTCATAGTGTCTAGAGAAGTCCTATGTCTAAGTTCGAGAACTTGAAAGCTCACTCCAAAAGTGGGGTCAATAAAGGGCACCCAATAGGTGTGGTGTGATTGACAAGGCATACTGCATTATTGGTGTTGACCGAGACGATCAACAATGCTCAATTCCAAGCACTGACAAAAATGATCTACTCCTAAACTCGAGGTGTAGAAGGAACTAAGATTTTAGTGCAATGCAACTCTACTTATGTTAGAGACAAGAGAATGAAAGAGGAATCCACTGGGGATTGAGTATGTGAGCCTTCCACTAGGGGAAAAGGCTCAGGTTATCCACTAAGGATGAGAGGTTGTGAAATTCATTAAGGGATTGGAATTTAGAATCCACTAAGGATAAAAGATGTGAACCTTCCACTAGGAGAACAGGTTCAAGTTGGACTGAATTGACTCCACTAGAGAGATTGGGAAGATTTGCATCTCACTGAGTAGAAGTTGATTGATTTAATTATTTAATTTGACTCCACTGGGGAGGAGGGTTGATTTTGTTTTGGATTTTAAATTTTAAATTTTGAGATGGACTTATCGATTTGCGATGGACTGCACTGAGTAGGGGCCGTGTTGGCCTTGATCAACTTCAGATTTACCAATCCAAAGGGGTAGTCTACCAACCACATAGTAGGACTATCCAACCAAAAGGGTTGTCTTTCGTTGTGTCACTTGTACTAGGAAGAAAGTGTAGTAGACTTACATCCTTCAAAGTAGGGATCAGTCTCTGGGGTGATCCGTTGACAAGGTAAAGGATCGAAGCCAACCTTAGGCTGACTACTGAGTGAATGCCGCTGGGGGACTTAAATCAGCTCAAAGATAGTCAAAATTAAATTTATTTTTTAATTATTTTTGATGGATCCTGTTAGTTTGCAATGGAATGCACTGAGTAGAGTCGGGCCTTGGCCTAACTTCAGGTTTATCGATCCAAAGGGAGTAGTTTCCCGGCCGAAGGGGAGAACTATCCAATCAAAGGGGTGCCTTTCAGTTTACAGCGACCAATTTAGGGAAGAAAGCATGGAGAATCACATCTTTCCTGAATAAAAGACCATTGGAGCGACACATTAGCAAGGTAATGTGTCAACCCAACCTAGGGCTGCCCGTCGATTTGCGACGGCCATGCTAGAAAGAATGCGTAATAGACTTACATATTCCAAAGTGAAATGACTGTCGGGGCAACCTATTTGTGGAAAAATAGATTGAACTCAACCTAAGTGCGACTACTGAGAGAGTACCGACCCGGGGACTTATCTCAACTCAAGTGTAGTCAGGCAATTCCTATAGCGAGTTTTGTTGACACTGCCCTAAAGATAGGATGCTTGCTTGGGAAAGGGGCTGCTGAGGACTTGAATTCCTAATCCACAAGTGAATAGATTTGTTTGTTTATTTATTTGTTTATCATGGACCCAGTTGGTTTGCGAGAGATCATACTGAGAAGGAGCTTATATCAGCCTAGACCTATCTTAGATTTACTGATCTAAGAGAGAATCTATGCATCCGCTAAACAAATTCTCTAACCATAGGGGTGGCTACTAAGAAAGGGGGACTGTCCAATCCAAGAGTAACCTAGGTAGTGTCTAAATGGGGTCGCTAAGGAAATAATCCAAGTAGATAAAGTCTATAGGTATTTGGTGGCCAACTCATGGAGAAAGCATGGGGACTCATATATGCCAAGAGTGGTGTATCCATCGGGTGAGTCGATGTTAGCATAGCGAACATCAACCAACCTAAGGTGTCCATCGGTTTGCAATAATCAACCTAAGAAGAAAGCATCGGGGACTCACATCTTCCTACAAGAAATCGATTGTCGATAGTCCGTCTTCGCCGACAGTATCCGACCTAAACTCCAGAGGTGACAAAGTCAAAAGTAGTCGAGAGGAAAAGAGCTATTGGGAGACTTATCCTAAACCTCAAATATACTCGATCTGGTCAGTGCATGATGGCTAGTTCAAGAAGAAAGTGCAAGCCTACATCCTCTTAAATAAAGTCAATCATGAGGCAGCTTACTGACTATGCAGTGAGGACTACCAAACTAACAAGGTGCTCATCGATTTGTAATGGTCAAGTTAGGAAGAAAGCATGGGGACTCACATCAACCCAATAAATGACCACTAGAGTGACACACTCGCAAGGTAGCATGTCAGCCCGACCTAGAGCAGCTAATGAGTGAGTGCCACAGGGGGCTTGCTCCCACATCAAAATAGCCCAAGACAAAAGATATGTGTTTGTGTTCGTGTTAAAGGAGGATAAGATGCCGCTTGGGTTCTCATACACATATCCTAAAACATGTTTACGAGTTGATGAAATGGTGCCACGAATGGCAGTTGTGATCCCACCAAAAAAGGATGTGCTTGGATTCTCTTACACCCAACTTAGTTGTGCTAGTCGAAATAGGATGCCTCTTGGATTCTCTTACACCTAACTCTAATAGTGTTGGGGAATCATGTATAATTTGTGCTATTATTGTGAAAGAAGGATAAGATGTCTCTTGGGTTCTCTTACACCTACCATAGAACACGTCATGGCGGATTTGCAAATAAGAAAATAATGTTTCAAATGAAAGGAATATTTTGATGAATTGGAATGGAATTTTGAAGATAATTGGTTTCAAACATGATTTTATGGATAATATTTCTTCAAATAGAGCCCATTGATTGAAAGCATTGGGTGTTCCCCTTTACAATCAATAAGTTGATAAGATCCTCCTTGGTAGCCCTTCTCTATGATAAAAGGGCCTTCCCAAGTGGGTTCAAACTTTCCTCCCATCTTTTGACAAGAAATAATTGGTCTCCTTAGAACTAAAACAAGCTCTCTTACTTGAAAAGCTATAGGGAGGATCAGCTTGTTGTGAGCTTGAATCATCATGGCTTTGTACAACTCGACGTATTGGCATGCTCGTAGGTGTTTCTCCTCCAAACCTTCGAGTTCTTCTAACCATAACCTGGCAATTTATTTGGTAGTGATTTTACTATCAATTGTTATCCTTAGTGATGGATGCTGAACTTCTAATGGTAGAATGGCTTCAGACCTATACACTAAGGAGAACAGGGTAGATTGAGTTGGAGTTCTATATGTGGTGCGGTATGCCCACAAAGCTTCAACCAACTGTTCATGCCACTCTCTTTTGTTGTCATTGAGTGTCTTCTTTAGTATCTGGATGAGAGTCTTGTTGAATGCTTCTGCTAGGCCATTCGCCCTTGTATAGTAGATGGTAGAGTATCTCCAATCTATGTTGTGTCTTTGGGCGAAGCTATTGATCTTGGTGCTTTTGAATGCGATACCATTATCAGATATAATTCTTCGAGGCACCCCGAACCTATATAATGATATGGTTCTGAAAACTGGAGCACATGTTGATGAAACCTCTCAGTGGGATTGCCTCCGCCTTTTGAAAAGTAGTCGATGGCGTAGGATGAACCGTGATCCTTAAGAAGAAGATCAATCACCCACTATGTCGATCCCAACACTCCAATGGCAATGGCCAAGTGTGTAGAATGTTGAATGGTTTGTGCAAGACTACACCGTGTACTTGACACTAATGGCATCTCCTAGCTACATCCATGTAGTCTGTAATCATCATAGGATATTAATATCTTAGTCTCTTTATCTTGGCTTTCATCTTTGGACCGGATTGATGCTCCATACTAATGTAAGTCACGATCTTAGGCTTCATGTTTGTAAACAACAGTAACCACATTTGATCGAAAAGACCGTCGATAAGGTGTCATCCACGAGCATAGGAGAGCTCTCGCTTCATCTGACTTGTGATTTCTCTAGGTAGTTTGTGTGTTCAAGTAATCTATGAATGGTTGCCTCCAATCCATCTTCCCATTTTGGCAACGGTAACCTCCCCTTCAAGAGAATAGCTCTCAACGAGTTCAACATCAATAAGGGATAAGACTTGTCTATTTTGGACTCTTATTGGAATGGACTCATCTTCCCCTGCAAAGCACCCGCTATTGCATTCTCTCCTCAAAGAACCTTGTAGATGATGAACTCAGGGATTTGGGCCAACAGCTTCATGGTGTACTCATGGTAGTGACAAAGCTTAGGTTTTAGAATCTTATAGGATCTAGCACTCTGGTTGATGACCAGTTGAGAATCCCCATAAATATTGATGCTTTTGACACACACTATAATAGTTAACTCCAGACCAACAATCAAAGCTTCATACTCGGCTTCATTGTTAGTGCATAGATTGGAGATATAGTATGAGATTCTCATCATATCGCAGTCTGGAGTTAAGAGAATGATTCCTACCGCCTTTCTTGGAATAGTAGATTATGGTTATTCTCCTTTTTGAAAGGAAGCCACACCATCAAAATACATCTCCCAATGGTGGATGCTAATATCCCCTAAGTTCATGATTTATCATCGAGAGGTCATCAATAAGCGAGAATTAGCAGAAGTGGGTGTGATGCTAAGAAATCCACTAGTGCCTGCCTTTTTACAACACAGAGGGGTACAAATATGATATCAAACTACTACAAAATCATAGATCAATGTGCCAATCATCTGGATAGCATCGGGCGTGCCATGAGAAATTATAGTGGATTTATCTGGGAGATCAAGTTCACCTTACGAGAAAGCATGTAGTGTCGTAGCTTTTGGGATGTGAAGATGAGAGCTAGGCAATGTTTCTCAATAGGTGGGTAGTTTGCTTCAGCAAGGATCAGATGATGATCGAGGTAGTAGAGAGCATTCTCATTCCCTTCATTGTTGGTTTGGGTCAACAAAGTGCCAAAAGAATCATCCAATGTAGCAGTGTAGAGAATAAGTGTCTTGCCCGAGATAGGGGCTACTAGAACTGGTGGCTTCACCAAATACTTCTTGATGTCTTAAAAGCATGCTGGCACTTATCATCCCACTTAAACTTAGCATCTTTTTTTATAAGTGCTGAAAATTTCTTGCATCTCCCTGATAAATTGGAGATAAAGCATCTTAGATATGCCAACCACCCTTAGAATGATCTGAGTTGAGTTAGAATTTTAGGGGGTGTCATTTCAAGATAGCTTTGATCTTTTATGGGTCTATCTCTATTCCCTGATGCCAAAACAAACACAAGGAACTTTCTTGAAGCTACTCTGAATGCACACTTCAGGGGGTTTATTTTGAGGTTGAATTATCTTAATTGTTCAAAAACTACTCTCAAGTCAAAGAGATGGTCTTCCTTTTCTTTGCTTTTGACTACTAGATCATCAACATAGCATTCGACTTAATGATGAATGAGTTCATTGAATATCTGAGTCATGGCTTGGTATATATAACGACATTTTAAGGCGGCATGATCTTATAACAATAGATTCTGACGGGTTCAAAAGCGTGTTTCTTTCATCCCTGGAGCCATCTTGATTTGGTTGTAGCTATATGACCCATCCTTAAAAGAGAATACTGCATGAGACGAGGCAACCATTAACCGGTATAGGAAGTGAAAATTTATCCTTAGATATACCTTATTTAAGTCCCTAAAATCACACATGAATTTGGCCATTCTTTTCTTAACGCATGACACCGCGAGGGGTATTTTTCTTCCCGATGAAACCAAAGATCGATCGCTTAACTTCAAAATGACCTATTGTTCAATTCTAATCCTAGGAGCTTGCTTAATAGGGTTAGCGTATTCATTGCTAATTTATGGACTACTACGTCAAGAGATAATCTGGGCATCTCTTCATAGCTCCATGCAAAGCAATCCTTAAACTCAGTCAATAGCCTAACTAAGTCATTAGTTTCTTCTTCATTCAACAGAGAATTGATGTATGTGGGGCGTGGATCTTCTTTTGTCCCGAGATTGATCTCTTTGAGCTTGTCGATGATTGAATAGATTTCCTCTTTAAATTTTGGAGGTGCATCTTTGATTTGAAGATCAACAGGATCATCTAAAATTTCTAAACACACATCCTCATAAGAGTTAGTGTGGTTTAAGAAGATCCTATCAGACTCCAGATGATTGGTGACAATTAAGCAGTAATTATCATTGTCAACTGGACCCACTGTATCGAATCCTAGTCCTGGTCTTGATTGTGCATCCCTGCCTTTATTGTCCTACAACTTCTCAAAATATTTTGACCTGTGCCTGGACCATTGTGGGTAGAAAAATTAAATTTATTTAAAAGAGGCGATCATCATCTCATATGTATCAAATCCCCTTCTCTTCCTCCTGTCTCCTTCTTATCTTCATCCACCTCAGAAAGATGGATGAAAATAAATTGAAAGGAAGAAAGAAGAAGAAAATTTGATATGATGATGATTTCTTCTTTCTTTAGATGGATATTACATAGAATCGCAAGTGTACTTATTAGGGTAATCAGGTACGGCATCGAGGGAGAGGTGTACTATCTCGAAAGATCAAAGTCACAACCCTACAGTGGATCTAATCACCTAAATATGAACTCCTAAGGACTTATAGGTCTACGGGATGATGTACCAGAGATTCTTCCCCTACTTTACATAAAAAAGTAAAACAGAGTTTATTTTTTTATCGGGTTCATTAAGTTTCCTATGAGGCAAGCTCTTATAGTTAATTATATCCTAAGAATGAGATTCCTTAGAAATACTCTCGATTAAGGTAAATGATTGTTGTCTCCAAAGATTTCAATAGGTTAGGACTATCAATCGATTGGTTTATTTTTTGGCAAATCAAGTGGGATCGATCAAGAGAGGAGTTCTTATCAAAGCCAAATGAAAAAAAGTAGGGCATGCTTAGGATACTATGAAACCTAGTAAGCATCCCAAACTACCCTATCATTGGGCTTTATAGTTTTGAAATTGATTTAACTTGTTTGAGTTGAATTTTTCATTAGAAATTTAGGGCTTATAATTCCACAACACAAGATTGTGAAAATGCCTAAGAGGTGAGGATTTATACTTAGAACCTAAATCTATGGAGCTTTGGCGAGGGATAAAAGAATAACCTAAATCTAAGATGAAAATGGGTATTTAGCTCACCTCCACAAGAGAGAATAAACCACATAACTGTTTGGACTTACAACCGCATGGTGCTGGCCGCCAACTAACTCCTCCTACGATTTTAAATTCATGTAGGAAAGTCATATACTTTATGCAAGATAGCTAGGCTGTTATTTATTTAGAAAGAGATTAAATTCTTAAACTCACTCCCTAAGAGACTAGATTATTAAGGCCGATAAATGACCTAAATTTAATGCAAATCATATCACAATTTATTTTTATTTTGGACAATCATTTGACTCAGGATTATAGGATTCATATGCCTAATACATGAGAAATAAGATTATGGGCCAAAATCAACGAGAAGGGGGAAGTGTGTTTCCACCATGGCTTTCACAGGTCAAGCCAATATTCTCTGGCAAAGGTGGAAGCCCTCCAATTAAGAGTACATTTATGCATGATGAAATAATACTTACTAATCATTTTATCTTAATTTTTTAACTTAAGCTTTAAGTGAGGTTATGAGTTATTTATTTTTAATTTTGAATTGATTAACTTGGTAGAAGATTTATTTTTTCCTAAAGGCCTAATCATCATGCAGACCATACATTAAGCAAGGAAGAAACTAGGAAAAGGATGTCATCTTAATGCGCAAGTTAAACAAATATCAATCAATTTATAAAACTAGCGTAAAAGAATAAAATGTCAAGTGTGGTCGGGCACCACCACACAAACCTAAAAAATAAATTAGTGAGCTCTATCCTTATACAACCCGATTACAAGTGAATTACAAAAAAAAAATCATGTTATGGGATCTTCATTCTTCATTTCTTCATTCTTCTTTTCTTCTTTCTTATTTTCTTTCTTCTTTTATTCTTCTTTCTTCTTTGGTTCCTTCTTTTAGATGGTTGGAATGTGGTTGCTCTAAAAGCTTCACATGATACATAAGATGAGGTCTTATGACTAATGCTCATCATAATCTCTCATAACAATCATTCCAAAATCTTAGTTGCAAAAATTACATGAAAAAGAAAAGTAAATCTAAACAACACCTGTAAAATAGAGATTAGCTAAACAAACCATACAAATCTCAAGCATGTATATTGGACTTAGCACCCCACACATGGGTAACCAAGTCCACCTAGCCTATTGGATTATGCTTAGGGGTATAAGCAGCTGCACAACAAAAGCAGATATGTTTTTATTATAATGTCTCTTAAGCACAATCCCTTGCAGAAAATTATGATTAGACTAAATCGTCCTACCATTCATTCTACGCATATTCACCCTAACATCTAGACTAGAAATAATACATCATAAAATAAAAGTAAACATCAAGTCATGCACCGCCCTAACCAAAAGTTAGAAATTGTGACTTAGCCTAATGTGTGTGCTTTAAAAGTTTGGGGGTATGCTTAGCTATGGCTTTAAGGTTTAGAATCTCTAAGTGTGAAAGAACTATTCAACTTAGATGGATGATTTCATTTAAGTGTTTAGTTATTTTGGGTTAATTTTATTTGATGCTTTCTTTAGGTTTGAATGAATCCTACAATTAATTACTAAGTGTTGTAAAGAGAGGGAAAAGAGAAGAGAACTTCACTTTCCTTCCCTACCTTAAGTAATTTCTAAATTGAATTTATGTTTAATTTTATTTAGTGAATGTCTTATTATGTGTTTTAATTAATCCTAAATTTAGATCAACTCTAAACAAACCTATTCAAAAAGAAAAGTATTTTAAGATTAAGTAAAGCGAATGAATATTACAAAATACACATCATTTCATTTCTTTTCCAACATGTATAACATGCATATAGATGCATCCTAAGCATATCTATACATACAAATGAGAATATTTAGCACACTTTATGATGAATGCTAAGAAATGTTACTTAAGAAAATTGGAATGCTTCATGATGCATGATTTTCATTAAGTAGAGAAGAGGGGGTTTCTTTTATCTATTATTCACATGAACATATGTATGTATGAAAGGCATAAGTGAGTACGATCATTATTAGCACCAGGGGTGTAAGGTACAAGACCTACTTAGGGCTATTTAAAATCTTGCAATCCCGGGGTGGTCCAGACTAACATACCACTTTCCTTAAATATAAACACATGTACAAAAGAAATGAATGAAAAAAGAAAGATGCAAAAAAATTTGTATTTGTTTGTTTGTTTTGTTTATGCAATTTTATATGTACAAGTGTGGATGTCCTTAGGTATTAGCATAGGAATGAATAGGATTGGGGTTAGGCAAGTGTTTTGTTCTTTTCAAATGAACCATACACTTTGTCAAATCATTCAAAACTATACTAAAAGAAAAGAGAAGGAAAGCTACACTATGCACATCTTCATATTTATATCCACATGCAAGCTTATAAATAATTATAAGTAGCACACTTTCAATTTTAGGTATTTGATTTATAGATTTTGAAAATAGTTTTGGATTTAGTAGTGATAATAACCATTCATTTTTTTTTTTTACTTTAACCAAAACATGCAATTTGACATAAAGAAATATTTCATTTTAATTTTAATTTTTAAAAGATATGAATATATGAATTTCATATGAAACACACATTTAGCATGCTAGGAAAGAAATAAAATGATGAAAGCAATGTAAATTCATTCACCCTAATTAATTCCTAAAGATAATCTTATGAAATAAGAAAGTTTAAAGTAAACCAAAGTTTGTTTAATGTGATTTTTATTTTGAATTTATTTTATGTTTGATTTGAGAAATGTGAAAGAATGTTTGCTAGTCCTGAACATTTCTCCCATATGTGAGTTAAATTCTTAGGATCATTAGGTGATTTTTATACTTTATTTAAGTTAAGGTGTGAATTAAATGTGTTAACTATCCCTTACATATACCACCTTAGCATACTTAATCAAATAATTATGAGCCAATGATATGACATAAAACCACATAATGAATTTAAATTTACAATGCACCTAGGAAGAAAAGGGCCTAATATAATTGGCTCATTATTAATGGTTAATTAAGTTAAGGGGTTTAAGCTTAAGTACTTTCATAACCCCTCTCACACATGTGAGTGTGATTTTGATTTCCTTAATGTACTTAGACTTTTGAACACCTAAGCATCTACTCGAGATAGATTAATTGAGTTCTAGAAAGTTTCAGAATTTTATGAAATTAATTAATGGGATAATTAGTGAATTAATCCTTAATTAAGGTTGGATGAAGGAAGAAAGGGGATTTAAGAATATCTTAAGTAAAGTATCCCAAAATTATTCCCTAAATCTCATATTCACTTAAGCAAAACTTAATTGACTCAATCAAAGGGTTAGACCACTAATTATACCTTTAATTAAGATTAATTATATTAAGGGAGTGATTAAGGAATGAACTAGCAATTCCTCTAATTAAGCCACCAATAAATCCCAAAAATAATTAAGGGAGGAATGAGTCATCCCACTAATTATGCATAAGAAGTTTGGGATTAATCAGTGGAGAAATTATAGGATAATTAGCAAAATAGCATTCCTAATAAAACCCAAATTCAAAGAAAAGCACTGTTCAAAATCTATTTAAATCATTTTTAGAATATTTTATGTTCAATTATCTATCCAATACAATTTATTTCATATTTTTCTAATTTTTCTGGACTTATATATGAATTTAGGAAATTTCCATGATTAATTAGGTGATTTAATAGCCTAATTAAATAGTTAATCCCATCGCCACATGGAGGCTGACATAGCGCGCGCTTTCCACGTGGCATGATGTGATTCGCTATTTAAGTTATCACATCATAGCATCGCATCAACGACGATGCTGCGCGCTTTCTCCTCACACGTCTGATCAAGGATCTTGATCGGACAACTAAGGTTAAATCTGTGATTCTAAAGGGATAAAAGGTGGGATCCTACATGTTTTAATCACGGCCTTTTCGGCAAATCACCTTCCAAATACTTTTTGAACCAAAATCGCACTGCACTCTACATTTTCTTGTTTACCAACCGTCAACGGATGAAAAAAACCAATGAAAGTCATGGCGGACGCCAGCCTCTGATAAATTGTGATTGAAGTATCCACTTTTCGGTTACAGACTCAAAGTACAAGCGAGAACAGACATTTGCAAAAAATAAGCGTCGGTGAATAAATAGAATTCATTTGATTTGAGGTAGACAATAATCCAAATAGTCACAAAATATATAACATTTTGAATGCAGCAAACCAAACAATTGTGTATGTAAAAGCCCATTTAGATAATATATATATATATATATAAATTCAATAGCATGTATGTAAATCCCTTTTTTTTCACTTTCCACAAAATGGCTAACACACTCAAATAATTTTTTTCTAAAAATTGATTCTCCCCATCACATTTCTCAAATTTATCAAAAATATTACAACAACAAACCGACCCTTAAGCTAATGAGTTATCCCTAAAGGGTGAAGAGAGTATGGAACTCAGGCCACAATCATCCTATGGTTTCAATATACGGATCATTCCATTATGGGGTAAAAAGAAATCGATACAGACTAAGATTCGCCATTGTATTACAAAGCATGTCCACAACACGGTTCTACAGTGACTTATGAAGCAGGGGTTACCCCAAAGGCCGTCCAACTGCTCCATCGCCATAGCATGAGAATAGTGTTGACCTTGCCCTACCATTTGGCAGGTATGATCACCTACAATGATGGATATTACCGTGTATAGAAAGAAATTTGACTGTCACAAAATTACCAAAATGTTTGTTTCATAAAAGAGTACATACAGAAATTTAAAATCTTGAAGTTAAACACTGCATAAAATTACACAAACCCTAAACCTACCATAGTGCTCTTTTGAAATCAGGCTCATTGTTGCTAAGTGAGCATTATGCCTCATATGATGGAACGCACGCCTTAAACCCCAGTTGACCTAAAGTTTTGTGAGGCAAGAGCACTAATTATCCAAATAACACATACACGCTTACACACACACAAACCAATCTTAGGATAAACAATACCCATGCACCTCTCCTCTTGTGCTTTCTCTACTCATGCAAGCACTGATGTCACCATCATTACTTGTGATATTCTTATTTTAATATTGGATAATTAGAATGAGAGAGAAAAACTTATTATATTAAATTTATTTTAAATATCTTATTTAATACTTCTTACTTCATGATTTGATATCGATAATATTAATATGTTTGATATTTAGCATAATTTATTATTTCTTTCTATATTAAAATATTAATGTGCTATATTTTAATATATAAATAAATTAGGGTAATAATATATTACTGCTTTATACTTTGATAAATATATAACTTCTTATTTTGCATAATTTATTAGTATGAAACGTGAGCCCCAAAACACCTAGAGGATTATGCATCACCTCAAAAACAAAAATAATCAAATAGAAGTAAAATGGAGCAAGCCACTCTTTAAGTATGCCTTTGAAGTAACGTACTTCTATACAAAGCACTGAAAAACCTGTTTGACGACATGGCGTGAAGGAAATTAATAGTCCAAAGGCTCAGCTTCATAATTGTTCCATCATCAAAGCAGATCCATCGATCTGCTCTCACGGATTACTCACAGGTGAAGCAGTATCCAGCAGATGATCAGGCCATCCAAGCTGCTCCAATGGCATTACAAAAGAATAGCGTAGCAGCATTAAGGTGCCTCAAGCACCTCTGAAGCTATGGATTTCATCAGCATCGCACAATTAGAGAGAAAGAAAGAGAGCAAACTATAATCATCGGCCAAGTAGAAAGCTATATGGTGGAGGCAGCGAGCCATTCTCAATGCATCACAGGCTTTGATATCACTGGGCCATCTACTTATGCAAAAACTGGAGCTCGCGCCAAAACATAACAGTATGTGGTAGCTACGACAGCAATGGAGCCGCTTCCAAACTTTAACTATGGTTAAACTGTTATAAAGTTTCCACGCCATGGAAATAGAGCATAACAATTTAATAACATCAAACACATCATTAATTTTTCATATTATTATCCAAATATTAAAATTCATAACGCATTTTTCAAATTAATCAAATTCCCTTTGTTCATGTTAAATTTTGGGTTCCATTACTCCAAATGATACATTGAGCTATAACAAAATGACTGAAAAACTAATGAATACCAATATTAACAAAAATTAAAAAATAATAATTAAATTGAATTAGTTATTAGTTACATTAACTTTTTAAATAATATAGAGTAATAATAAAATGTTTAAATAAATGTCATAATTTTTATTTTAGATGTAAATTTAAATAACAAAAAAAAATTAAATATAACTAAATCATTAACTAAAACATCAGAAATGTCACATTTTACATCTAAATTTAAAAATGATAGCATAAATATATTTAGTATTTATATTAACCTCTAAATAATATAAGGCAATATCTAAAGCTAGAATGATATAATAAATAGAAGCTAAATTATTCGGGTATGTTTGTGACAACTATATAAAGCTAGATATAAAGTTGATGTGAGGAAAGAGACTTTTTAAAAAGCTATTGTGGATATTAAAAATATTTTTAAATAAATTTCTAATAGACATCACACTCTAACAACTTTAATTCTCAAAACTAACTTTTTCCCACAACATTTGAAAAACAGTCAAAAAACTAATAACTAAACGCAGCTGTGATTGTTTTCTGAAAAACAAAATAGCTAAAAAAACTATCTCAAATACAACCTCACTCAAATCATAGAGGCTTTACCTTCAACGAACCTTGTTAAAAGTTACAAATAAATAAAACTTCCAATTCTAAATTACCTTGAATTGAAAAGGTTACATTCAAATTCAAAAATAATAAAAAAAGGAATATTTGATAAAATGTTTATAAATTGTAAATGAACTAAGGACGCATATACCTGTATTAGAGGTCTAAGAAGCTCAGATCATAAGCTGAAGATTCATAATCAATCCACAAAGTAACTGAATTTAAATTTATTTTCTGTTTCAAGCAAAACAAATTTGAAGATCCAATGGAGAAGAAAATAGAGTACCATTCAATGAGAAAGATGGGTTAGAGTCCTCCCATATTACCATGGTACCTGCACATGCAACGAAACTCCCCAGCAACCCTAGCAACATCATATAAGAAACATAAATGGGGTTGAAGAAGGCTCACAACCGTGCAGAAGTGCATATGAGGGCAAGACTGCTTCAATAGTAGATCTGACATCAGAAAATAATGGAATTGCCTTAAAAATCAAGAGAGAAATGATGGATGCTAGCGACAATTGACTCTCCATCACATTTAGGGTTCATTTGATGTTGAATGATCAACACACCAATGCACAATATAAACCCACTTAAAATAAACCTACTTTACTTTTATATAGGAGAAAGATCTTCAGATTCACCATGCCTATTACAAATTTTTATTATATAAGAATGATTTATCTTTGATAAAGACATCATTCATTAATGTCATACCCATCAATTCAAAGATTCTATAAGATCTGCAGAAGTGTCACATCTCAAAATAAACACCACAACAAGAAACCGATGCATTCCTCCGCTTCAACCATTCAACTTAAATTTACTAATAACATCTTCATCTATTTCACCATCACAACAAGAGCCTACATATCAATCGCTTCACTCTTTTAATGACTTGTTCACCCAATGTCACAACAATGCCATTAGAACTTCTACAACTAAAACTACACTCATATTCAATTTTAGATCTACTTAAACGAAAACCTTTAGATTCTAAGATTGACTTCTATAATTTAAGTTTTTCTTAGACTCCCTCTCTAGTCTTATCAACAAGAAAAATGTTATCAACAAAAAGTATAGACCAAGGTACATCTTCCTACAAATGCCTAGTAAGAACATTCATAACTAAAGCAAAATGATAAGAGCCTCAAGCTGAGCCTTGATATAATCCAACTGAAATAAAAAAATATTTTGTCAAGCCTCCTTATATGTGCATCACATTTATTCTTAAATATAGAAACCAACAAACTCTTTCTTCACTTATCTAACATCTTTTGTCTTTAAAATAACATTAAAAAGACTTGTAAGCCAAAAAAATTCTTTGATCTCCTACACATTTCCACATGTAGAAATGTGGCCAACATTTATCTTCATGCTAAAAAACGCTCAAATGTTATTTCACAATAAAATAAATATAGAAATTTATATTCTATACGTAAAATACAAAAAAATTAAGTGTTATGCATGTAAATCCCCCTTTCAACTTCATTTCATTTCTTTTCATCAATTAAGAGAAAGCATTTCAAAAATAAGGGGAGAAAATAGGGAGTATCAAACAAAACAGCATGGAAGCGTGTGGTTGAAAGCATAGATTCGCCTCAGTTCCATCCTGAAAATGGTTCGCCCATTCAATATTCAGCAACACAGAAGTAGCGGTTGCCCACAGATGCACAGGCCATCCAAGCTGCTCCCTTCCATTACAGAAAAATAGCAGAGAAGCAGTAATATCTCTAAAGAACAGTTAAAAGAAATCCAACTTGATCATTAGCCGTGGAACCACTCTAAGTATGCCTTGAACTAAGGACTTTGAGATTTGATTTCTTTTGTGAAATAAAGAATACTCTAGTATTTATACAGCCCACTGGAAAACCTGTTTGAGAAACAAGGGAGGCAACAAAATGGAGCAGAACTGTTACGCAGACACATCAGTTTCGCACAACACAGGCCATCTGAACTGCTCCGGCACCACTACAAAAAATAGCTTACCAGGTTAAATACCTTAGTAACCACCACCAAATAAAAAATAAGGACATTTTTTTTAAGATACCGAGCAATTTTTTTTGAACCAAAATAAACACAAAATAATATAAAAATAAAAATAGAACATAAAATACAAAAGTGATCCCAAAAGACACCTAAATTGCTAGAAAAAAAACTATTTTTTTGAAGTTGCTAATGCTAAAACAATAAATATTGCTTTGAAAATCCAACTACTGAGCTGAAATGTTGTTGCTATATAAAATCAACTTAATTTAAAGTCAGCATATATATGCGTCAACAGTCTAATTGCAGTGTTCTCACTGCTACAGCATTTTAGCTTCCTTTCAAAATTTTGTTGTCGAATCAACAAATTAAACCAAATCACAGTAGAACCTTAAACTATAGGAGCTTTCATTGGAGAGGAGCATTCTATGTTAGGGCATCCATCACCTTGAGATGTATCATCATAAGAATTCAGTAACAAGGGAGAACAAGAAACCTAGACAATCATTTGAATCCCACTTGAAAATTATTAACAAAGTATTGGGTTTAAATCAAACATACACCGTAAAAAAAACCCACTTCACAGATAAAAAATGAATGCTCAGGTTTTTCCATGACAAAGCAGATCCACGCACTTGATCTGCACAGGTGCAGCATTTTTTCCATCCAAGCTGCTGGCGACATAACAAGAGAAACATTAGGATCTCCGGAGAACCCCGAATCAATCGCCTTCCATGATGGATTACATTGGGCGATCCAATAGTAATGAGGAAGCCGAAAAGAGAGAGAGAGCGAGCGAGACAGAAATGGGTTAGGAAAATAAATCGTAAGCCGGGGAGACGGGTAGCCGAAGAGACTGACCACTGCTCGCGAAACGTACAAACTAATTTGGATTTTCAATGCACCGGGCTGTCCATTTATGCATAGAGCTGCAGTAAGGACGCAACAAAACTTGCCTAACCACCCGTCGGAAAACGGTTGAGAAAATCGAGGCCGATGAGGACTTCGGATAGATAATTTGCAAATAAACATCTACTCTTCGTTTACAGTACGGGAGAGGCCAGGCGTTTTATAAAAGTGCGCCAGTTGGTCCTAAAGGATTAAATTTTTTGATCTGATTAAATAAAATAAGAGCGATTGATTAAATTTTGGGATATTTACAAATCAATTACCTAAAATATATATATTTATAATTTGATCACCTTCATCATTTTCCATGATCCAGTACAGGACGCACAAATCGTTGAATTTTACAAAAAAAAATATAACTTATTTGTAATTTCATATTTAAATTAATTGAAATTTCATGTTAAAATAAATTTATAAATACGTAAAGAATAAAATAAATGTAGTTTATAAAGTGTAAATGAACTCAAGACCCTGTACCTATATTCGAGGGCTAAAAAGCTCAAATCAAAGTCTGAAGACTCATTATCAAACCAGAAAAGTAACTGAATTTAACTTTATTTCCTGTAAATTCTTTCAACCAAAGCAAATTTGAAGATTCATTTTGAGAAAAAAATAGAGTGACAATCAAAGCAATAGTTAAAATAGGTTAGGATCCTTCCCTATTACCATGGTACCTGCACATGATGCGTAACTCCTCCAAGCAACTACAGCGAACATCATAAAAATAAAGAACATAAATGGGGACTTGAAAGCTCACAACTGTGCAGAAGGAGGCAAGCACTAAGGCATCATAAGATGGGCTAGATTGCCTAAATAGTGGATTTGACATCAGAAAATAATGGAGATAAACCAAAGTAATCAATGACCATGGAGAACAGAAACGATGGAAGATATTGACGACTGACTCTCCATAAGCATCACATTTAGGGTTTATTTGGAACAGCTACGGCAACAACGGTGGCTGACAAACGTGCAAGACAACAGCAGCATGGGTGGGTAGTAGTAGCAAGTAAATACAGTAAAACACAAAACTAAATTGATCCCAAAAAAGCCCTCAGTCATCAAAAGGTTGTTGAAAAATAACTTGAAGTTGATATTGCTGAAACGGAAAACAAAATTTCAGGGAAAACTAAACCATCAATCTGCTGTGTTGTTGCCATATAAGATAAAATTACCTTGATGCCAGTACATGGCAACAATCTGATGTGTTATCCACGACAATCACACTCTAACATCTCTCTCAAAGTTGTTGCTTCTCAAAATCAACAGAAAAACAAATTTCAACAAAATCACAATGAGAAAGCTGGCAGAGCAATGGACCCTTAAACTATATTAGTTTTCTTTGGAGAGAGAAGCATCATTATTTATTTACGTAGAATGTAAGTAAAGGCATCCATTAATTTGCGGTAGCATACAAATTTGACAACAAGCCGTAGAAATCATACAACTTTTTTACTTGAAGATAAGAATGGTTGCGAAGGAAACGGGGAGTCAAAGAGTCAGATGCACATTTGTTTTATCAAAAAGCAGACCCGCCGGATGATTCCTCATGAAGGAGTGGTTACTCCCGAGGCAGAACCGTCCATTGGGACAGCTATTCTCAGCATTAGGCACTTATCTTTTTGCTTTAATTATGGATGTTCTTACTAGCATTTACAGGAAGATGTACCTTGATGTATGTAGATGCAATTCTTCTCATTGATAAGACGAGAGAGAGTCCAAGAGAAACTTGAATTATGGAGATCAACCTTAAAGTCAAAATGTTTTCGTTTAAGTAGATCTAAAACTGAATATATGAAGTATAATTTTAAGATAAGTTCTAGTGGTAGTGTTGTACAGTGAACAAGTCAAAAAAGAGTGAGATATCTAGTTGTTCAATTGTTGAAAATGATGGCAAATAGATAGAGATGTTATTAGTAGAATTCAAATTGGATGGTTGAAGTGGAGGAATGCATCTGACCTGATGTGATAGAAAAACCGCTTAAACTTAAGCAAAAATTATATAAATTGTGATAAGACCTCCAATGATTTATGGTACAAAATGTTGACCAATAAAAGAGAAGCATAAGACTAAGTTAAGTGTTGCAGAGATGAGAATGCTAAGGTGGATGAGTCGCTTTACTCTTAAAGATAAAATGTAAATCCTACTTTCAATTATAGATATAAAATACATAAGCACTATGTGGTATGGATGTAAATCCCACTTTCAATTACATTTCATTTCCTTGTCTTCAATCTGAAAAAAACCCTTACAAAGATAAGGGGAGAAAATAGGGAGTATCAATCAGAACATCGTGGAAATGGCATTACCATAAATAGAACAGAAAATAGGGGGCTACAGCCTGAGGATTTAAATTCGTCTCCTTTCCATCCCAAAAATGATCCAGCTGTTCAATATTCAGCACAACACAAAAACAGAAGTTGCCCACAGATGCACAGGCCATCCAAGCCACTTTGTTTCATTACAAGAGGGCTGCAAATGAACTGAGAATTTCAACAAGCTACTCATGCCTCGCTCGATTAGAGCTTGCTCATGATCATTTGATTAACTAATCAAATCTTGAACACTTTATAAACACTTAATTGCTTAATAAACAAGCTTGAACAACTTATCATTCGGTTCATTTATGTTCATGAACAACATTGTTTTCAAAGCTCATTAGGAAGCTCAATTATGGTTCAATTAAGACTTGATGAAGGCTTATTTGTGAACAATATTGTTTAAATTTTTATTTTGAAGGCTTAACAAGCTTTAATCGATACAAATCATGATTTTTCAATAGGCTGCTCGCAAACAAACTCGATTAAAGCTTGATTGAAGTTCATTTATTTCATTAAACGAGCTGCCCGTCAACAAGCTTGATAATTCAATTTGAACTAAACTCGTGAACAAGCTCGAATCAAGCTCGAACTCGATAATAATAAACAAGCTCAAGCTTAAACACCATCCTAAAAAGTTTAAATTGAGCTCGAGCCCAATAATGGTAAACAAGCTTGAAATTGAACACGCACACGTTCAGCTCAACTCGGTTCAGTTCATTTGCAGTCCCACATTACAATACAACAATAGAGAAGCATTAATATCTCCAAAGAGCCGTTAAAAGAAATCCAACTTGATCATCAGCCGTGAAGCAACTCTATGTATGCCTTGAACTGATAACTTAGAGATTTGATTTCTTTTGTGAAAGAAGAATACCTTTCTTTTAAAATACAAAACACATTTTATTTTGAACAAAAAAATACCTTTGTTTTAATTTAGTTGCTTTCTTGAAGATAGAGCAACAAAGGGGACAAATAGGTTCAGATTCACAGTTGTTCCATTAATAGAACACCAACTGCCTTCTCTCCATGGTGACTCGTGGATGCAACGATTACCCAGGCAGGGACACAGAAGCTGCTCCATCGTAGTTGTATGAAGATTATAGAGATCCTAAAGCACCATGGAAACAATCCAACCCCGGCATGTGGCAAGTAATATCACCTTGAATGATGAAACAAACATACATGCATACATATACACACATTTCTCCTCTTGGAACTGCTTAAAAAACTTCTTTAGAGGAATAAGTTACCAATTATAATCATCTCAAAACAAATTAAGTTGAGAAATACTTAGGGTAATTAACTATAGGTGCTTGTGCCTATAAGAAACTTGAAATCAGATCTAAAATCCTCACGAAATGAGAATGAAATCTTCGAGTAGTGTCTTATCTACAATCTCATCTGTCATCTAAAAGTTTGACAATGCTAATCTAAATTCTCTTTCACCGCAAGGCCGGGGATAAATTTCAAAGCCCTGAAGGCTATCCATGTTACTCCATAGAAAATGGATAAAGGCTATCTAATTACCAACTGAAGGAATCAAGCTCCACCAAAGAATGGAAAGATTGTCTTCCATCAACCACCCACACCCATAGCACATATCAATTCATACTTGTGGGACATTTACTTGCATAACACTACTACTAGTGGCAAACGAAAGTAACCCACCAACACACACACACACACAGAAACAGAGAGAGAGAGTGAGAGAGAGAGTGCACCAAAAATACCTGCACGAGATGGTGCATATCATATCATTTTTTGGGGGCATTTACATGCATAACTCTAATATAAGTAGCACATAAAAGTAGCAGTTAGACGCATGGGCTATCAAAGCTACTCCATAGCTAACAGATGAGATCTCTCTTAATCACCAGCAGAAGCAAACCTGCTCCACCATAGGGTGAAAAGATTGTCTTCCATGATGGCTTTCATCATCCCCACCCACCCACATAGAAATAGAGAGAGAGAGAGAGAGAGAGAGAGAGAGAGAAAGAAGAGAAGGTTGGCAGAAGAGGCTAACCACTGCATGCACCTCATTCTTTCAACTAATGAGTTAGGTTTTTACAGGGTATCCATTTATACCACAGCAAGAATTCGTACTTGGAAAACATTATGCCGCTTACCGGCCATCGGAACTTAAAGGCAAGCTTTCCATATTGAGTTTGAGATTACAACTCGTTTAAATGTCCCAAAAAAAGGTTTGAGATCAGCCTGCAGTAGAAATTACTCAATAACTAATTAAAACAATTAATATGATTAAATAATCTCTATCAAAATAAATTAAAACAAGAATAAAAATATAAAATTGCTTAAGATGATAATAATAGATAATTAAAATCAATTACTAACTTTAATTTTGTACTTAATTTTTTTAGCTTGAACATGAATAAATTTAATTCATATTTTTTTTAACAAATTAAATAATATTAATCAAACATATATTAACAAGAAATTAATATCCCAATTAATCAACCATTAATACTTCATAAAACTGTTCAAACATAATAAACTCAATTCATTCTTCAAACTGTTGAATAATATCTTATTTAATTAATACCAAAACATAATATATTTAAAATCCCAAACCCTCTCTTTCAAACACAAATCCCTCATCTCCAAAAAAAAACATTGACCAGCCAAGCTGCGTGTGAATAAGAGTGCACTAGAGTTTGTTAAATTTGCGAAATGCCAAGCCATGATTTACTGAATCCAGGTTTTATGGCAAAACAGAGGAGAAACGTTCTTTAAAATTCTGTGGGATTGAAGTTGGCACTCTGGGGAGAGGAGTAGCACCATGAGAGCTCACTAATTTACTGGAATATACAGTATCATGTCCTATAGAAAAGTGGGAAAAAGAAATGGGCTCAGATTCGCCATAGTTCAATCAACAAGAAGAACAAAACTCCACTTCCCCCACCAGTGAGACATGAAAGTAGCGGTTACCCGCAAATGCACGGGCCATCCAAGCTCCTCCATCCCCATTGGATGAGAATAGCAGAGACCTCTAAATCACGTGTTGAAGGAATCATGCTCCACCATGTGGTGGTAAGCATGTCTTCCGTGATAGATTTCATCATCATCGCCCAATCACACGGACAGAGGGAGGTAGATTGCAAGGATATACTGACTTGATTAATAATCTTCGAATCTGCTCAGTGATATAGATACAACAAACCTATATTTCACCAAAATAAACCTACACCAAGTATAGGTCCACTCAGAAATGAGATGCAGCACATCGTATCACTTTTTTGAGAGGCTAAACACGACAAGCCAATTGATTTCCATATATAACACTAAAGATTTATAATTTACGCTTTGTTCCATCACGAAGATCCACCTATTTATTTTTTCACAGCGACACAGACGCAGTGGTTGCCTGCAAGATGCACGAGCATTCCAAGCTGCTCCATGCCAAAGCAAGAAATAAGTTCACATCAGTACCCTAACCAACCATTAAAATATGAATTCCAATATAAGTCTGTAAATGCTTATGAGATCAAGAATTTTTTTGGCTTATGAATCTTTTAATTTTATTTTAAAGATTAAAAAGATGTAAGATGAGAGGAGAAAGTTTGTTAGTTCCTATTTTTAAGAATAAAGGTGATACACAATAGTGTGCAAATTATAGAGGAATTAAATTAATATGCCATACATCAAAATTATGAGAGAGAGAGAGAGAGAGAGAGATAATAAAACAATGTGAGTGGCAGAAAGGACAGACGCACATCTTAAATAATAAAATAAATCTGTGAGTATAGAATAAATAGACAGCTGTCCTGACATGATTCATAATCATTGAATTTGCACTATGCTAGATACAACATATCTATATTTCACCAAAATAAGCCTATAGCCTT
The DNA here is from genome assembly GCA_021442155.1 of Cymbidium sinense. Classification (NCBI taxonomy): domain Eukaryota; kingdom Viridiplantae; phylum Streptophyta; class Magnoliopsida; order Asparagales; family Orchidaceae; genus Cymbidium; species Cymbidium sinense. The sequence continues at coordinate 169,865,114 of CM038215.1, forward strand.
ACTCAGAAATGAGATGCAACACATCGTTATATATACATTTCTAGGTGAGTGGGGGGGATTTACATAACAGTAAAAACCATCTGATTTTCACATTCAACACTTAAGCCTCACTATTTACTCTTTGTTCCATGACAAAGATCCATCTACTTATATTCTTCAGAGCGACACAGACACAGCGGTTGCCTGCATGATGCACGAGCCTGCCAAGCTGCACCATGTCAATGCAAGAGAATAGCAAAGAAGCATTGCACCAACGAAAGCAATTCCACCCTTCCATAAAAATTTTCCAGTCATTATCATCGCACAAGAAATAGTTGTTTGACTACAAATAAGATTTAACTCATGTAAGATTTAATAAGAATAAATTAGAAATAAAATTATAAATAAATTTATTAGTGAAAAGGATAAAGTAACTTCAGTGGCAAATAAGATTAGAGAGAGTCGCCCCAAACATTTGGTCACATAAAATGTCTACCACCCGATGACCCAATTAAGAGACTAGACTAATTAAATTTGAAAAGATTTGATTAGGAAGTAAAAAAAATGACCTTATTATGTCTAAGCAATACTTTTATATCAAAGAATAGGCCCAATGCATTCCTCCCACTATCTAAAACATTCACTCATTAAAATGACTTCATCACTTATTGTCACAAACCCACTACTAAATCTTCTACAACTAAGATTACACTCTATGTATTCAATTTTAGATCTACACAAATGTAAACCTTTATACTCTAAAAGATTGAACTCCATATTTCAAGTTTCTCCATAAAAACACTATTGTTGCCCGGTCCCAAGGCCTTAATGAGAAAAGTGGAGAGTTGCATTAGATAGTGGACATCCAAAGATAAAACTTGTTCAAAACCATGACATGAATCCTTTAATACATTAACTACTATATACATAAATAAAAATTCATTGGTATGCATGTAAGAAAGTAACTAATAACATCTCTTCCACATATTAAGGCATCATCTACATAGAGTGGTTGGCACTAAAAAGCTATTAATAACAAAAAAAACTATTAAATACCCAAAAGAACTTCCAAAACACCTCATACAATACAAAACAAGTACAACATACACTACTATGAAGTATATGAGCTTGATCAACCGAGTTTCATTCAAAGCTTCCAAAAATGATTTCCTAAACTAGACGTCAAACCAAAAAAAAAAAAAAAAGAGAAGAATTAAAATGACTGAACCATCAAAAACAAAAGAAAAATAAATGAATCAAAATTTACCTCAATGTTTGCAATGCAATTTGAGGTTTTCCACGTTCAAATCACATACATAATCCTTCCCCCAAAATAACAAACAGAAAGTATTTCATCATAAAGTGTCCAAGAAAAAACAAGCATTAATTTTAAAAGGGCTTCTCCTCTCATAAAAATAGAAAAAGAAGCACAATACTTTTCCTATGAATGAGAAAGGTATATTAACTTTAAAATTTTAATAATATTAGTACTCATTTTTTTTAATATGATATTAAATGTTATGAATGTAAATATCAAATTTTAGAAAGAATTGTGGTATTATAAAATCCTAAATCATTGGAGAATTTGCACTGTCATATCTACAATCATTTCTTCAACAAAAGGAATGACGACAAAACACAAAAGGTTCGATCAATGCAAATTACATAAATATACAACAATTTAGGTGTGGGAGTGGAGATAAAGTAAAAAAGAATGAATTCCTGCGACCCAAACATATCGTATGGAGAACTAGTGGATAAAATTAGAAGTGTAAATGAATCAAGTCATGTTCAAGTCACCCCTACTTGAGCATAATTAATTGAGTTTGAGCTCAAGCTCCAACTTAATTTTATAATTCCAAGTCAGCTCACAAGCCACCTCATCTATTTAAAAAAAATGATTCTAATTCAAACAATTATACACAATGACGTAGCTATCGCAAAAAAGAAGCATTTTGATTTCCAACACGCCATCAAAAGGAATCCCACCCTTTACTATTGTGCAGGGAAAATCGTCTTCCATGGTGAATTTCCAATCATTATCATCGCCCAAGTAAAGGTTGCTTGACTACAACTAGGATTTCACCTAGGGAGGATTTAATAAAAAAAATTTGACTTTATATGTCTCATAAATCAAATATTTGAACTAATATCCTTATTATATTTTTATTTGAACAAATATCCTTCAAAATACTTTTTGAACCAAAATGCCCCCAATAAGAACCACCTCACGATGAATAACATCTTTTCTTTATAAAGCTTGAAACCCTAGACAACGAGAAGTCGCAAATGGAGGAGAAAATATTACGTGCGGAGTCCGGACGCCAATCAAATTTGTACTGGCAGAGCATAAAATACAGATTTTAGTATGTGAATGACTACTTGGAGGCCGTCGGAGAAGGCGTCGACGGAATGAGTAGTATGTGAATAACAAGAATTCGTCAATCTGGCCATGTCGGAGATTTCTTAAACCCGGAATTTAAGCTAAAATGATTTAAGATTTTATAGGATTTAATATTATTACTGATATGATACTTAAAATACTACTAATGAATACTAATCTTGATATTAAGCAAGTTGATCAAGTTCAAACTCGAGACAGCTTAAAATATTTAAACTTTGAGATATCAATTAAATCCCTCAAATAATTAAACATGAAGTGTTTATAGTAAATTGAAACTTAAAAACGGGATAACAATCAAGATCATAATTGACATTTATTCAAAAATTAAAATATATCAAATGATCAAAGAAATTTGAGCCGTCTGGGGCTGGTGGTTGATTTTGCATAGAAGCCACTACCTATAATAGATCCATTCTTCACATGAGGAAGCCAAGAAAAGAGAGGAGAAGCGAAAATCCTCCAGCATAATGGTGTTTACTGACGGTCACGAAGCCTGGCCATGCAACCACGGCCATACCGCCACCATCCCATCAATCAATCTCGGCTCATGAACACATTGGCCATTAAACCATCGTTGGTCATTATCATTATCGACGACGCGGTGCCGTCAATTATCGTATTATCATGCAAATAAACATTCGCCGATCATCTATGTGACCTTGCTCGCACCCTCTTCATCATCATCTACTACCACTAACTTACAACAACGTGACTTATATATCACCGATGCGATTATCCGTCTTCTCATATACAATTCTCAGAATCCGCATCGAAAATTTTGGAACGATTGGAAAGATTTTCTTGTTGATTTTTCTCTTGTTTTCCACATAAAAAATCCTAGAGTTTATTGTTCACTCTCCAAATATCTGTGTGCGTGAAGGATTTCTCAACAAAACTAAAGCGTAAACTTTTATTCTACCGCAACTGGTTTTCTAGCACACAACAACTAATTTCGACAATTGCAAAATTTTAAGAAATTTTCAATTAGTTTAGGGTTTAATATTTAAGGTGTAGGGAATGCTCGGTTCTGCTCCCAAACAGGCCCTAAATCCGTTAAATCCGGCCACTGCCCTGTATTTAAGAAAGAGTTATTTACATACATAGCACACAACTCTTATATATTTCACCGTATGGCTTAACGACTTCAAAAAACTGTTTGCCAAGATGGGAACTTAGAATTACTCACGCATTCATACAGATCACTGGAAAACCAGTTTGACAAGTTGTGGGCAAAGAAATAGCGAGTCACAGGGCTCAGATTCACCTTGTTTCCATCATCAAGCAGATCTACCCACGTGTTATGAACCGGTGATGCACAGAAGCAGCGGTTTCCGCAGGCAAGCGGGCCGTCAAGCTGCTCCGGCGCTATAGCAAGATAAGCATTGCGATCTCTGAAGCACCCTCGAAAGCATTCCTAACCCGGGGTAAGATCTCCGCCGCTGATGGATTTCATCGTCATCCCCGTTAGAGTGAGAGAAGGTCAGATCAAAGTAATCATTGGCCGTGGAGAAAGCTGGCGGAAGATGCAACCATTCTCCATGCACCTCATACTTAAACTAATGAGTTGGGGTTTTCATCGCATTGAGTTATCCATTTATACACAGTTGCAGCTGCCAGCTGGTGCCCGGAAAATCTTATCCACTTCTCGGCGGACTTTAGCTTCGGATAAATTAAAGTATCCACTTCTCGGTTACAAAATTACAGTACGAGAAAGGCCAAGCGCTTAAAGAATGAGCCTTTAATGGTTGTTATTAGATTGGATTCATTTGATCTAATCTTAAAACTTGATGCAAAATAATAATAATTATTAAAATAATAAATAAAAATATCAATATATATAAAAAAATCTATTATAATAGAATAAAAACTTATTTTTTATATTTATATTTAGCACTGTATAAATAATAAAAATAATACAAGAGAATAAAATTTTTATGTTTATCAGTAAATTATTTGAAATATTTTTGATGTACATTTATAGCTTCATATATATTAAGTAATCTTTAAAATGGCTGTAAAGATCACCATAAGAGCAATTATTTCTTACATCAATGAACGTCAAGTTATCAACGAAAAACTTTACTTAATAATTTAGGGTCTACCTCTGATATTTGACAAGTTCAAAATAGAATTTTTGAAAATATTTTCTTAGTGAGACTATAATAAAAACTTGTATTCACAATAAATTATTTCACAAAGAGTTTAGCTACTTCTTCAAAACTACGAATAGCTCTTCATAGAAGAGAGTAAGATATAGGTATAGAGGTCTTAACCTTGAAATAATAAAAATATACAACAAAATAGTATTAGAAATTTGTTGAATATATAATAATTTAATAATGATCAATATATTCATATGAATCTGGCATTCCCTAATATGACTCAATATTAGATAATTTAAACCCTAACAAAACTAAAAACTAAATAATAATATCAATCAAAGAAAAAAAATTCTTGAATACTTCGTCAAAGAATAGATTGCTCATCTATTAATAGAATTTTTTCTTGAACAAGATGTCATAAATGTCCATAAAATGAGAACAATTTAAATCTACTAAAGATGAAAGGGGGTTGTAAATTAACCGAGTAACATGAAATGATGAGTTAAATTAACACTATCTATGAAATCTGCCTAAACATTATGATGAGGTGCCACAATATGCCCAACTTCTAATAAGAACTAAAGAATCCAAGCTTAATGCTTCTCCATCCAACTGATACATTCTTTCAAACTTACGAATGATTTGCCACCATCATGACGATAGTGTTGCCTTGATTTTCAGCAAATGAAAAAATATGTTAAGAATTATTTCTCACAGAGAACACCAATTTATTACATATTAGTAAATTCATGATGGCAGTGCAAAAAATTTTACGAAATTTTATCACTCACACATATGATAGAAAAAATTACAAGACACCAAAATTTTTGCATGAAAAAATTCAAAGAGAAAAAAAATAATGAGACCCCACCTACTCAAAATAATTCAATATGTAGCTTATATTACAAAATTTAACTTGCTTCTAACACTTAAGCTTTGCCTTTAGCTTTCTCCATCCTCCAGTAAGGAGAATGATTATATATATATATATATATTCCCTGAATTATAAATCATTTTTTTTAACATTTACATGCTTTAATAATTTCAAATTTAAGTCATATTGAATACCGAGAAGCTCAATTTAACTATAAACATATTAAATTTAATGATCATTTGATCCTTCAATTAATACTTGATAATTTCAATTACACTTCAAAAGCTAAATTTAAACTTTGATTTTAATAAATTCATTTCATCAATCCGTTCAGTTCAATCATAAATTTATTCAAATTCAAATGATCCTACATTTAATTTTTGATGTTTTTAATATATATTATCTCAAAACTCATGCTTGATTAATTATATTTTAAGGTATTTGTAGAGACCAAAATCCCAATCAGTGCAATTCTATTAAGAGAATTCACCTACCAAACTAGTTTTGAATTCAAATGAAATTTGTAAAAGGCAAGGTTTCCATCATAGAGATATAAAGAAAAACTATTCAACAAATGCAATATTACAAATTTCCTGAAAAATACAAAGCTCGAAAATGAAAGAACAAAAAGCTTAGTGAAGTGAGTATAATAAAAAATAGAGAGATAATCAGGAAGGATGGGCACATCAGTTCTCCATACATAATTTAGTTAATGGCGTCTTCCTCATCTCAAATAAAGTGTAAACTTGAAGCGCACATTGAATGATCTCAACCAAATTTGAAGCAACGCTCAGAGTTTTGTTGCCGTTGAATCAACTGAAACATGTTCACAAAAAAGAAGTTTTGTTTGTTTATATCTACTAATGCATTATAAGAGTTTGATTGAAATAATGTTTAAGCTAAGAGGTGCACAAGAGATTTAAATTTTGATCACCCATCATTTAAAAAAAAATTGAGCAGAAAAAAATACCATGTTGAATATAAAACTCTTTATAAACCTAGAATTACGATTTAGCTATCCCTCCACTATAACCCTAATTTCTTCCATCCTTTCAGCCCCACGCACCGCCATGCCCAACATATCAATGTTATCTAGAAATTGAGCTCCATCAATTCCAAACAATCAAAACCATCACTTCTTGATGAAAACCAAAATTAGGGTTAACTAGGTGTTATGATGATTTTCCAAATTTAAAATTATGGTATCTTCTTAATTACCTCACAAACTCCCACCAAAAGTCATACAAATAGTTTTTATGCATTCCCCAAATCCACAAACAAAAAAAAAATCAGCCATAAAAAATCTTTCATATAAAAACGTGTTTTATTGGATTGATTCACTTCTTTTTGGTTCTATTTTGCATTTAATACCCTCAAAATTCAAGGAGATTCCTTCTGTAAAGAGAGAGAGCAAGAAAGAAGGGTAATTTTTTTAAATTAAGTATGGTTAGAAGCTTAATTAGGTAATTAAGTATTAACAAAAAAAATTTAAGAATAGGTATAGTGAATGAGCGATCCGGTTACCGCCGACTCACGTCTAATCCATTAAGAAAGCGCCCACTAATTGGGTAAGCTTCGGTTATTAAAAAGTGTGAAGCCGTTGCCCACTAATGGACAATTTTTTAAGGTGTGATTTGTGTAAGATAAGTAACAGCATCACGGTTTAGGGCTATAAAAAGAACCAGGATTTTCGCGTATACATAAAGTTTCGTACTCATCAAACAAATCTTAATTCTTAAATTTTATTCTTCTAAAAGTAGAGAGTAATAAACCAACTTTAAAACAAAGAAAAAAAGTGCATTTAAACTTGAAATGGTTGTGACCGCAAGTTGATAATGTTTTAATGGATGACAATCATATGAAGTTAACCAATTTATTCAGAAATGGATGAATAATAAAAAGTTCATTATGACATAATCAAAGTTAACATGTACGTGGCTCTCAAGTTTGTAATAAAACAAATAAATAAAATATAGTACATACACAAAAAAAATATCTAAATCTATACCGTGACAAGTGTCTTCCTCCGTCGTGAATTGCACCACTCAGTGTGTCCGTGCAAAGATGGATGCACGCATGATGAGTGACCCTCTACAAGTTCTTACGTGTCATATCATCCTTATGGAAGATAGGTGGCTATTTCTATGAGGCGATATGTAGAAGGACTCGACGATAATAGAAGGACCGGATCGGAAGTAGATGGCGACGCAATCAAATCATGGTCACCCTCATAGACCGATCCGTAATATGTGTCACCAATATACACGCCATCAGGTCTCTACATCGCTCATACTAAACACATCCTCGAAGGGTGATCATCCACAGAAAGTATAAAGATGTCAGTGATATGCTAAAATATGTAAACAAGCACTTACATAAATATTGAAATGAATACTTATATCAAAACTTTATAAATACGCACCGGTGCCGCGTAATATGTGGTGAGGATCTCTGGCGATACAAAGAAGCCCACATTCTAAACCAAAGTATGTATCATATACCGTCTTCACATCCTCATCTAAGCCCTCGACGGGGCAATCCTAAATGCCAGCCTCCCTTCTAATAGTGAGATCCTTTGAGTATAAATTCGACTAGTAGCGATAATTGCTTCATGAATAAGGCTAAGTTGTAATAGATAGCGGATTAAAGCCGAATCGACAAACCACGCGTTGCATACACCATTAAAACACTTATGTTCGTCATCCATAACGATACCACCATCGTAAGTGACCATTTTATAGGTCACGCTTCAATTGTACACTTTTTTTAACATTTTAATTCTAACATTAAACTAGCTTGAATCGAATATCATGTACCTACCATATACATCTTTTGGCATAGAAACTCAATATCACCAATCCCCAACTACGTGCGACCTTTTAAAATTTTCACGCAAATAAAAAAACAACGCATGAAAAAAATCTCTTTACATCCAAAGACATGTAATCATGTTTATATATTATGCACAAATCACGTCTACTGAACTACGGCACATCATGCAAAAAGCAGAACCACAAACCAAATCAACATTCTATTCCACAATAGAAAAGGGGAAACAACCCATTATTACGTGATTCACGGTGCATTAATGTACCACGATACTAACAAAAAAGTAATGTGCTCAACAGGTCGAAGCTACTCCATCCATTATTGAAGGTCCAAAGGCCCAAAAAAGTCTCAAAATCTGCGTAGTGGTAGATTGAATTCTGCATGTGCAAAGTACTACAAAGATTATATAAAGATTGAGAGTCTATAGACTCTTAAGCTACCAAATATTGATTTTATTGTTTTGCTTGCATCCCAAGCTTTCATCTGAAACTTTGACATTGAATTTTGACTCATTCTATCTATAATCTCTGGTTTCAGATCTCGGTGCACGATTACATGTATAAAGTAAGTATGAATTTTGAACTAATGCCAGATAACTTGCATGATACACATGATTTTACCAACTCGATATTCTCCAAGCAAGCGTCTGTTATTATAATAAAACGCCACTTACGGCCTTCTATGACGTATAATATACAACCGTGTAGTTCTTTTAGGGTAGAATTGAACATTATTAACTATGCACCGCTAAACATAGCAAAATAGACTTTGTTTACTTGTGAAACACGCCTTCAAGGGTCATTTGGAATTTCAATTTCATAGGCATTTCCGAGATAGTTAAAGTAAACATCGTTGTCCCACTCTCTCGTAGTTTGACACATCGGACATATTTCGGATAACATATGACTCTGCTATTAAAAATGAGTTATTTTTCATGATTATGATCATTTATTCGCAAGTTTTAACCCATGAATAGTCATCATCACTAATATCCGCTCAAACTCACTACTTGAGCTTACTCATAGTCTCGATACTCATCTTCAGCAATACTGCGAGGCAAAAAGCGGTTCATCCGAACGATATACAACATCGTCATTATATAACTTATAAGTTCAACAAATTATCATATTAATTATTAGTGTAATCGGATAAATGTTGACCATTACACGGGAATCAACTCATCAAAGCTACGTTGTATCTCGAGGTGCTTGATGAAATCTGTATCCATTAACGATATATCTACTAACCTACTACCGTGATCAAATGCAATTAACATCTTCCACTTCGACATACAACACCAACATCTGATCGGAAGCTTTGTCAAGTGTAACTTTGCAAATGTCATCGTCAGATATTACAATCCTCCATCCATTGCAAATAATAGAGGATGCGTGGCCCTCACGGATCAATGCAAGGTTCTCATAATTCATTGCTTCAAGAAAGTCGTGACGAGAACCTCGGACGATTTCGACCTCCCACGTAACTTGAGAACGCTCATCGATACAATTAGCCTCCATAAAAGGATCGTAAACAAATTCTGTTCATTCTTGCCAAACAAACTATATAGAACACTCACAATAACTTAGCAAATATAAAACTCAAAATCTAAACAAAGTCTAAAAAATACTACTCAAATTCTACCATACATACTCCATTACTTTATAAATTGATGTAGGGATTTACCGTGAGTTTACAAATAATGACGGGATGCAAAACAAGTCGAATCATACGGGTAACTTCCCAAACAAAATGGAGCAATCGCCGGAAGCTAATGTTGGCTTCCAAACCCTACTATATGAGAGAGGAAAGTGTCAAACGCCGTAAACGCGGCTGTCAGCAAGAAAAATAAGTTCATTTCGTGTACCAGAGGGAGACAAATAACGTAGCATTGACAATGCAAGGGTTGGAGATATGTGGGAAGCTCTGGCGAGAACGCCGACGGGATGTGCGCCGAGCTCGAGCCCGGAGGAATCATGGCAGAACGACATCGAAACAAACCGAGATTTTAGGGTCGATCGGGTTCCGATCTTTATTCGAGCCGCCGCCATTCATAGCAATACAAAGCCGCGCCTAAGGCGGCCGGAGAGCCGGCTCGGAGCAGGAATCGCGTAACGACATCGAAACAAACCGAGATTTTAGGGTCGATCGGGTTCGATTGTATTCGAGCCCGCCCACCCATGGCAAATAGACTGAAGCCGCCATAGTAAGCTTCACTTACAGAAGCCACGTGGTCGACGTGTGCCACTAATTGCATATACCTATTCTTAAATTTTTTTCGATACTTAATTATCTAATTAAGCTTCTAACCATACTTAATTTAAAAAATTGCCAAAACAAGCCTCACCTATTTAGAGGAGTCCAGCTCTATTCTAAACCACAGAAGGAAAACTAAGATTGCATTGTGCTTCATCATTCTCAACCGATTCCTATCACTTGCAACTTCAACAACAGAATATCATCTTCATAAACCATATTCAAGAAAGAAAAATCATCGATCCATCATTCAAAATCAAAGCCAATTAAGTTCTATGGATCAAGATATAGGAACTTGCTGAAATTTAAAGAGCTATTTTATTAATGAATTAGAAATGTAGTGTAAAATGTAAATAATATATTTGAATTACTTTTAAATTGTTAGATTGAAAATCTTATAAATATAGCGGCGATGAGTAGGGGGCGACTTTACATCGAAGATATAGGAACTAAGAGTTTGTTTTTCTTGTTTGATAGGATTATGTAATACAAAGTAAAATACTAATGATTTCAATGACGAGGCCACGACTGGTGTCGATGAGTAGGAGGCGACTTTACATCGAACGCCGTATTTAAAATTCCTCCGAATTTAGACAAATTCTAAATATATCAAATTTAAACTAAAAGTGATTTTGGAATATAACAAAATTTTATGCTGCAATCCAAATTATTCAAATCAATCACCAAAAATTTTAAAATCTATACATTTCAAATACTTTACTTTTGCAATAAACCAAACATTGCGTAATGTGATCGTGCAATTTTTATAATCCATATTATAGTTGCTCATCATACTCTTTCTTTAGCATTTTGATGAATCAAAGAAACTTGGGCACACTTGCATGAACTTAAACTCAGTTAACATTGCTACTAATTGATGATTGGTTGATGGTACAAGTGGCAAGAATTGACAATGATTTATGATTCGCTTTTCTTAATGATAGAACATTTATATTCGCAACAATAATGCCATTGGTAATATATTGGCATTTATATATTACCAAAACTTCTCATATTTTCATCATGAATCCATATATCACACATGATCATTTATTATTATGACATAATTAATTGAGTTTGAGCTCAAGCTCCAACTTAATTTTATAATTCCGAGTCAGCTCACAAGCCACCTCATCTATTTAAAAAAAAATGATTCTAATTCAAACAATTATACACAATGACGTAGCTGTCGCAAAAAAGAAGCATTTTGATTTCCAACACGCCATCAAAAGGAATCCCACCCTTTACTATTGTGCAGGGAAAATCGTCTTCCATAGTGAATTTTCAATCATTATCATCGCCTAAGTAAAGGTTGCTTGACTACAAGTAGGATTTCACCTAGGAAGGATTTAATAAAAAAAATTTCACTTTATATGTCTCATAAATCAAAATTTTGAACTAATATCCTTAATATATTTTTATTTGGACAAATATCCTTCAAAATACTTTTTGGACCAAAAATGCCCCCAATAAGAACCACCTCACGATGAATATCATCTTTTCTTTATAAAGCTTGAAACCCTAGACAACGAGAAGTCGTAAATGGAGAAGAAAATATTACGTATGAGTCATGTAGCTGATCAAACACAAATCAAATTTGGACACATGACAAAGCATAAAATACAGATTTTAATAGGTGAATGACTACTTGGAGAACGCATCTACGGAATGAGTAGTATGTGAATAACAAGAATTCGTCAATCTTGCCAAGTCTAAGATTTCTTAAACCAGAAATTTAAGCTAAAATGATGGAGAAAGAAATTTAAGAATTTATAGGTGATATGATACTTAAAATTGCACTAGTTGAAACACAAATATCGATGTCAAAAATAATCTAATTCTAAGTTAAGACTAATCCAGATCAAACGCTTAGAAACTCGCGATATCAATCGACTCAAATAAGTGTTTTATAATCAAATCAGCCTGTCTTATCGAGGATTCTAATAAGTCAAGATATCTAATCGATTTCATTTGAGCATTCAAATACTTTAAAATACTCGAGATGATCAAATGAATCATTTTAAGATCAGATGGAGTGGTTTGAATTTTGCGTCATTTCTGAAATATCGCTCTAATATATAAATAGCCGCCGTTCTTTAGAAGAGCTAAGAAGAAAAAAAGGGCTCGAGGCTTGAAAAACCTCAAACATCGAGACGGCGGCCGATTGCCACCTTGCGCATCGACTCATTCTGTAGCTCAGCCGTTGACCCGCACCGACATCATCATCACCGCCGTATGCGATTATCAGCGCCGCGGACCACCGTATCGCCGTGCCATGCCGTTGACCACCACCACCCGATTTTCGCCGTCGACCGTCGTTAGTTCACCATCGCGCCAGCCGTCAACCACGCTATCGATCACCCGCCGTCGACCACTGCGTCACCGTCGTGACGCAGGTCTGGTTTATGCTCACCACTCGTCGCCGCTTCCACCGTGCGCCAACCACATCGTCATGCCATCGCATATATTTCATATCACGCCACCGCAGATCCCTTACACTTTGCCAACCGAGTGCCATATATCCTGTCGCTATCGTCATTACCAAATATTTACATTCAATACCGTGCATGTTGTTACAGTCGAGATTTTTCGTTGTCGACTTTCACATAAACTGTAATTTATTTGTCGTGGAAAAGTAAACTTTGTCTTTAAACAGATATATAGTGGAAAATTTTTTCTTAAGTAGGCAGAGTGATTTTTTCTTTTCGGAATTTTTCACAAAATCGCGAAATTCTATTCTCTTTAAATATCTGTATGTGTTTTTGATTTCTCAACAACATTAAGATATAAAATTTTATTCTACCGTAATTGAATTTCTAATACAAATATAATTTAATATTACTATTTTTGACAATTGCAAAATTTTAAGAATTTTTCAATTAATTTAAGGTTCAAGATTAGGATTTAGGGAATTCTCGAGTCATGCTCTCAAACAGGCCCTAAATCCGTTAAATCCGACCACTGCCCTGTATTAAAGAAAGAGGCATTTCATACATAGCACACAACTCTTATATATTTCACCGTATGGCTTAATGACTGCAAAAAACTGTTTGCCGAGATGCTAGCCTAGAATTACTCACGCATTCATATAGATCACTGGAAAACCAGTTTGATAGGATGTGGGCAAAGAAGTAGCCAGTCATAGGACTCAGATTAACCTTATTTCCATTATCAAGAAGATCTACCCACGTGTTATGAACTGATGATGCACAGAAGCAGCGGTTTCCCGTAGGCAAGCGGCCCGTCCAAGCTGCTCCGGAGCTATAGAAAGATAAGCATTGCGATCTCTGAAGCACCCTCGAAAGCATTCCTAACACGGGGTAAGATCTCTATCCCTGATGGATTTCATCGTCATCGCCCCAATAGAGTGAGAGATGAGGTTAGATCAAAGTAATCATTGGCCATGGAGAAGGCTGGGCAAAGAGGCCAGCCATTCTGCATGCACCGCATACTTAAACTAATGAGTTAGGGTTTTCATCGCTTTGAGTTATCCATTTACACACAGTTGCAGCTGGTGCCCGGAAAACTTTTGGGGCTTATCAGCCGTCGGATCTTATCCAACGGCAAATAATGCAACGGCGGACTTTTACTTCGGATAAATTGTAATTGAAGTATCCACTTCTCGATTACGGAAAGAAAAAGAATGACGTTAGTTATTGTTATTGGATTAGATTTATTTGATATAATCATAAAGCTAATGCAAAATAATAAATAATATTAAAATAATAAATAAATTTATTAATATTATATATTAAAAAAATCTATGATAATAGAATAAAAACTTATGTTTTAATTTATATAAATAATTTAGCACTCCTATAAATTGATATGACATTTAAAATTCAACTAGTTGAAGCCTAAATTTTGATGTTGAAAATAATTTGATTTTGAACCTAGATTAATCCAGATCAAGCGCTTAAAATATAATTGAAAATTCTGGGATATCAGTCGGCTCCTAAATATGAAGTACTTATAGTAAAATCGAGCGTCTTGATAAGTTGGATCTAACAAGCTCAAGATCTTCTAATTATGCATTCATTTGAGCATTCAAATACTTAAAATATATGAGATGACCAAAGAAATCATTTTGAGCTGTGCGATGGAGAGGTTTAGATTTTGCACAAATTTACAGAAATAACACCCCTCTAATCTATAAATAGTGTCTCATTCTTCACATGAGGAGAGGTCAAACTAAAGAGAAGAGAGAGCTCTGAGGCTTGAAAAACTTTCAAGTATAATCGTGCCACTTGTCGATGGTCGCCGACCACCACCGTCGGTTATCCCCGCCGGTCATCGCCACCGCTGCGGTATCATCACCGTCACCGGCCATTGCCACTACCTCGATCCTGCGTGCCGTCGACCGAGTTGTTGGTCACCGTCGCCGACCATAGTCCTCGACTACCACCACTACCGACCCGCCTCGCCGGCATCGCCGGTCATAGTGGTGACCACCGTCGGTGCTTCGCCAAACCACCGTCGGACTATTGTTGGTCATCGCTGAGCCATCCGCGGTCATCGTATTGTATACCCGCTCGACAGATCATCACCGACAACCATCATTCATTGGCCTACCACCAACCTTGTTAATACTACCATTTTGCCGCTTGTTGTCACATTGGGTCGACTTTCTAACATACACCTCTATAATCTCATTTTCAAAAAACTTAAATTTTATACTCCAAAAGAGAAATATAATGGAACATTTTTACTAGGCTAAGCCCCATAATTTTTTCCCCTATTTTCAAAATTTTTCCACATAAAAATCCTGAAGTTTTGCTTTATCTCTTCAAATATCTATGTGTGTATAGATTTTCAACAAAGTTAAGGGTATAAAATTTTTTACCATCGATTTTCTAGACGCAACAATTTGACTCGTCAGAAGTTTATCCCACAATCGCAACCTCTGAACACTTTAAGATAGCGTATGATACTCATAACGGAGCCTCTTGCTCCAACTCCCTTCACTCCCGAAGCTATTCCTTAAACCAAGGATGTCAAGCTCTGTCACTTCCCACGATAGGCATGACCTATTGGTGAATGTACGAAACTTCTAGAAGATCATATTCGTCGAATGCAAGAGTCTCGAAATAAGATAATTTGACTTTTATGAGAAACACGATAGCCATTACTGCAGCAAACCCATCTCCCCCAAGATCGATCATTAGCGAGGAGAGATCAAAGCGCTAATACAGGGCATTCTCGCCATCAGGCTGAAGTTCCTCCACTTCCCCGTGATCTTGACTACTGACCGCGCTAGTTTTACTCAACACACATGCGACTCACCGATTGCTAACACATGATTATTCCTTGGCATGTTTTTGCCATTGATTCCACTGTCATGTTATGTGGAATTACAACGCTTAATGCAAAAAAAAAATCCACCAAGACAAAATCATCTTCCCTCCTGCGGTATCGGTCTTCACCTTTAGCGAAAGTATTCTTCAACATCTATTCCGTGGGTTTCAAGCTTCCGCATCGACTTCTATGATGGGCAATCACTCATATAAACACATCGATCATTACGAAACTATCATGCATATCCGACGAGCTTCTGACACACTACTTTGTCAGGTCTTTCCAATCACTCTCAAGGGTCAAGCTCGCACTTAGTTTTACTCCCTTCTTAGAGGATCTATCCATACCTTTAGCTAACTCGCTAAAATTTTTGTAGAACAGTTTATTGTAAACCGGAAGATCATTAAAGATTTCTCTCATTTCTCAGGCTTTAATCAAAATAAAGGTGAATCACTTAAAAGGTACCGAGGTTTTTTTTTAAACTAATCAAACACTGGACCGACGAATTACTAAGAGTTTTCTTTGGAGGGCTCCATCTTGGGCCTTTATACTCGTCACTAATGCGAGATACGACCCGCTCATATATCGAGTTGATTTATCATGTTGAAGCGTAAATTTCTGCTGATGAGGCTATTAATGACCATCAAAAATAATTTAAATAATCCATAAGAAAATGTAAGAGTGTCCCAGAAAATACAGATCAACAATCTCATCAAAAAAATCAACAAGACAATCATGATCTCCCTCCACGACCCTCACATCAATGACGTGAACTAAACTAGCTAGAACTCATCTTACATCAAACTGATTGAAACCAATGACTTGAATCAACCCAAATTTAATATTTAAATATGACTTTACTACTCATTGAGCTAAACGAAGCCCAATTAGCCATTCAATCCAAAGTTTATCCAAATTGGTCTAAAAGATCAAATTGGGTCAAACAATTATCTAACCCAAATTAAATGTAACCATTAGCTTAAGTTCATTCTCAATTACTTATTGAACTAAACTAAAGTCATAATTAAACTCAATTTAATCAATCGAATCCAATTGAGCCATTTAGCCCAAATTAACCTAAAGGGTGAATTTGACTTACATCAAAATTAAATCAAAATTAATTCAAACCAAAAATCACATTTATCTTGAATTAGCCAATTGAACATGAATCAACTCATAACCCAAGCTAATTTAGCCAATTTTTGTCAATTAGTCAACTTAACTCATTTGACCAATTTAATTCTAAATGAACCAAAATCAAATTTTAAGCCAAATTAAATCAAAGTGATCATACCAAAACTATTCAAATTGTCATTTGAATCTAACATAAGTCTTGTTTTGACCCAATTTGATCAATTGGTCAACTTAACCCAATATGACCCAAACCTGATCCAAACCCAAAATCAACCAAACCCAATTAAATCTCTCATGGGTCCTCCCTCACATAAGATTCCACCCAACTTCATTTAATTCTCTACATCACATGTATTCAACTCTCAATCCATGACATTCAATAGAGCTAATCATATGACAACAAGAGAGGATTTTGGAGCAAAAATTTAAATCATCAATCAATCAATCATCCATCCTGACCACCGCAAGCAAAATGACAATACTTTGGAGCCAAAAAATCAAAAAAAGTGGATTTTCGGTCACTATTAAATGAGAGAAAAATGAGGCTACATTCCTATTCCTCCTACTACTACTATTTAGCCCCTAAGAGCTCCCAAAATAACCAACAATCATTTCCCCATCTCTCTTAGGCTAGAAACACCAAAGTAGGATTGATTTCGACGAGAAAACAATAAGCATCAAAAGATATATCGTTCTGAAATGAAGGTGAATATCAAAGCTCATTCCAAGACCTCTTCCTTACTCAACAGTGTGCTCGAGTCATCACTGTCGCCGATAATCATTCCCGGTGAGTTAACTTTAAAAAAAGAACCGTAGCCGGCCTTGAGATCCTTCATTTATGACGATTGTTCGTGTAATTTTAAAAACTTATTCTAGATAATCCTGCCTTTTTATATTTTACATTATCCCAATTAGAAAATAAAATTTTCTTGTGTGAATCGACGTGAAAATGAATCTATTTGGACAAGTTTTAACTTAGAATTTCTCATTTTTCTCCCTAATTCCTCGATTTAATTGTTCACACCGACCTAACAGCATCAACCATCCGATCCCATGGTTCGCGAGATCGGACGGCTTGGATCGCGCATTGATCGCTCGATCTAGGTCTTCTGATCGCCGTATGCATTTTGGACCGCCCATCTAGCTTCACGGACGACGATTACGCCGATCGCGCATCCTAGACTCGATCGCACGACCGATCAAGATCGTCCGATTGCGATTGAACAGTTGATAAAATCGCGGCCGCGATCTCACCGCACATCATTTTCCGCCGGCCGACGCGGCGCCGATTGCCACTTCAACGCCAGCGATCGATTGTATAAATAGAAAAAATTAATTTTTTAATTTTAAACATTACTTAAATCACCTAAAACTTTAAAAATTCATAGAAAATAAAATACCTAACCAAAATTACAAAAGGGCTTGGATTCATTTTTTCAAGAAAAATCTAACAAAATCAAAATCCCCAAATTTTACTGAATGATTTGAACTTAATTTAGATTTTAGTAAAAAAAATTTTCATTAATTACTCTAAAAATATAAGTGGATTCAAATTGAAATTTTAGAGATTGAAATTAAAATTAAGATACACCTATGATAAAAAATCTTAAGTAAAAAAAGACTTATAGATTGGAAGAAATTAAAATTTGAAATTTAAATTGTCTATTTTAATAAAATAAATCAAATAAAAATTTAAAAATTTACAAAAATCTCTAAAATGACTTAAATCACTTCTATTAACATTTATCATTCAAATTATATTAAATAAAATAAGTTTATCTAAAAATTATGAAGATTTATAATTATCATATTTATCAATTTATCTATTTATTTATTAATTAATTATTAACATTATTTATTTTATTATATTAATTTTAGCTTTAAAAGAGGAGGGATTATGAACTCCAAAGTTTTTTTTCTTTATGACAAGAGAGAGAGAGAGATTGAAAGAGGAGTGATAATGAGCCACACATTATTATTATTTTTTTATTCTCATTTTAACGTGTGAGTGAGTGAGAGAGAGAAAGAGGAGATGAAAATATTTTTTATGAATAATATAAATAATTTTTTATGAGAAATGAGAATTTTTTTTTTAAAATTTTCTCCTTTTTTTTAGTAAGATGAAAATTTCATATTTAAGAATATAAAAAAATTATTATAAAAAATATGAATTTTTATTTATTTAGTAAGATTGAAGTTTGCATCTCAAATATTTAGTAAAAACAAAACTCAAATATTTTATATATGTAGCTTATATTACAAAATTTAATATGTAGCTTATATTACAAAATTTAACTTGCTTCTAACACTTAAGCTTTGCCTTTAGCTTTCTCCACCCTCCGGTAAGGAGAATGATATTATATATATATATATATATATATATATATATATATATATATATATATATATAAGTTGGATGGTTGAAGTGGAGGAATACATCTGCCATTATATGATAGAAAAGTTCCACTTAAACTTAAGACAAAATTTTATAAGATGGTGGTAAGACCGAATGATTTATGGTGTGTTGCCAATAAAAGAGAAGCATAAGACTAAGTATATACGAGATGAGGATGCTTAGGTGGATGAGTGGCTTTACTCTTAGAGATAGAATGCAAAATGAGTATATTCAAAAAAGTTGGAGTAGCTCAGGGTGGCAAGATAAGATTAGGGAGAGTCGCCTTAGATGGTTTGGCCACATAAAGCGTACCGATGACCATTAGAAGAGTAGATGCATTAGATTTGCCTTATGTTAAGAAAGGTGAGGTAGACCTAAAAGACTTTGTTAAGATGTATAAAAAATGATCTTAGTATACTTGATTTAAATGAGAATTTGACACATAATAGGACACAATGGAGACAAAGGATTCATGTAGTGACCCCTAGTGGGATTAGGGCTTGTTGTTGTTGTTGTTGTTGTTATTGTATATATATATATATATATATATATATATATATATATATATATATATATATATATATATATATATATATATATATATATATATATATATATATATCCTCAATCATAAATCATTTTTTAATATTTAAATGCTTTAATAATTTCAAATTTAAGTCATATTGAACTCATTAAATTCCTCTTATCGAGAAGCTCAATTTAACTATAAACATGTTAACTTTAATGATCATTTGATCCTTCAATTAATACTTGATAATTTCAATTATACTTCAAAAGCTAAATTTAAACTTTGATTTAAATAAATTCATTTCATCAATCCGTTCAGTTCAATCATAAATTTATTCGAATTCAAATGATCCAACATTTAATTTTAGATATTTTTATGGGGTCTCAAAGGACGTGATCCAATTAGAATGCCCACAGGAGAAGGGGCCGCAAAGGGGCTTTGATCCAACACCCTGGAGAAAATGACATAGCTAGTCATATATCACATAGGTATTCGGTGGCCAACTCATGGAGAAAGCACGGAGACTTACATCTTTCAAGAGTGGTGTACCCACCGGGTGAGTCACTGTCAGCATAGCAAACATCAATGAATCTATGGTGCCCATCGATTTGCAGCAATCAGTCTAGAAAGAAAGCATGTAGGCTTACATCTCCCTAAAGTGGAACTGATGTTGGGATAGTTCTTTCGACAGTGTCATCCGAGAGCTACCATGAGTGAATGCAACTTGGGGCTTATATCGACTCAAACGTAGTCAAGAGGAAAGGTCTGGGAACTTACCTAAACCTCAAATATATTCAACCTAGTTAGGTCATGATGATTAGTTCAAGAAGAAAGCAGGGACTCACATCTTCTCAAACAGGATCAACCATGAGGTAGATCAAGCGGAAGACTACAAACTAACAAGGCTGCTTTAAATGGTCAAATTAGAAAGAAAGCGTTGGGACTCACATTCTCCAACAAATGACCACTGGGGTGATCGGTTGCTTTGGACAACAAATCGAACCCGACCTAGAGCAGCTAATGAGTGAGTGCCACAGGGGGCTTGCTCCCACATCAAAATAGCTCGAGAAAAAAAAATGTTTGTTTGTGTTTGATATGAAGGAATAGGATGCCATTGGGGACTCTTACACCTAAACCTCAGGGAAACTTGACCTAGTCAGAGCATGGTGGCTAGTTCAAGAAAAAAGTGCTGGGACTGACATCTTTTTAAACAAAGCTAACACAAGGTAGTTCACTAGCAGAGTAGTGAAGACTACCAAACTGACAAGGCGCTCGGTAGTTTGCAATGATCAAATTAGGAAGAAAGCACGAGGACTCACATCCTCCAAACAAGAATCATTGGGGTGACATACTAGTGAGGTAGCATGTGACCGACTAGCACTAATGAGTGAGTGCCAGGGTGGGGCTTGCTCCCACATCAAAATGAGACAAAGATATGTATGTTTTGTTTGATATGAAGGAATAGAATGTCACCGGGGACTCTTACACCTAAACCTCGGAAACCCTCCAGTATGGTGGCTAGTTCAAGAAGAAAGCATTGGGACTCACATCTTCTTACACAAAGCCAACACAAGGTAGTTCACTAACAAGGCAGTGAAGACTACCAAACTAATAAGGTGATTGTCAGTTTGCAATGGTCAAATTAGGAAGAAAGCACGGGGACTCGCATCCTCCAAACAAAAACCACTGGGGTGACATACTAGCGAGGTAGCATGTAGACCGACTAGAGCGACTAATGAGTGAGTGCCAGGGGCTTGCTCCCACATCAATAGCAAGACAAAGATATATTTTTTTGTGCTTGATATGAAGGAATAGGATGCTTGGGGAATCTTACACCAACCCTAATTAGCACTTGAGATAAATATTAAGTTTTTGATGTAAGTTTGAAGGAATGTTTAGATTGATGAGGAATTTTGAAGGGTGATAGTAGATTGATTTTTTTTTGAATTCAGACTCAATCAATGTAGATTTGAAAACACAACTTCATTAAGGAATTGACTTTGATTTTTTTTTAATTGTTTTTTTTTGAAATTTCTTTAGATGTGTGCAAATGGAACAAGAACAACCAAGTGTAGTGTTCTTTCTCCAAAGTCCTTGGGACCCAGTCAAAGTAATTGATCATCCTTAGTGAAAGAAATTCGCCAAGGCTTCTCAAATATTATGCTCTAATTTGTATTTGAATGAAAGAAAATTCTCATTCCAATTACTTGAATTATTATCCAAATTTAAAATTTTATTTTGAGTGTAATGGATTTTGAAGTAATGTTTGTTGACATAGAAATACAAACACTCTCCTATCATAGTGGTTTAAACTACTTTCCATCCTTCGAAGCACCAAAGTAGGCCTTTTAATGATCAAAAACAAAATCTTCATTTGAAGAGTTTTGAGATAGACTAACTTTGAAAGAGTTTAAACCATCTATATTCAACGTTAATTGAGGTGTCTCTTCCTTCTTCTTCTTTTTCTTTCTTTTCTTTTTTTTTTTTTTGCAAGACCTTCAAGCTTTTCAATCGATGCATAATGTTTTGTAATTTGATTATTGATGATAAATTTTAACAAGAACAGTTGTACCCTAAATGGAGATAGCCTTAAACTAGTAGCCGAATGGAGGGGACACCGGAGGTGTCATGAAATATCACCTTATGCTTTTGAATGAGTATTGAAACTTATCATCCTTCTGAACTTGATCTACTTTCTTTGTCAAAGTAGTGAATGATTGACACCTACCAAAATGAGAGATTAAGTATCTTAGATATGACAACCTTCCTTGAAATGATTTTAATTGTGTTGAGACCCTCCTTTTTTTGTTCTTTTGTTCTTTTTTTGTTATTTTTTTCTCTTTTTTTTTTTTTTTTTTTTTCCTTTTTTTTTTTTTTTTTTTTTTTTTTGAAGGTTACATCTCTAATATCACTCTAATCTATTTTAGATCAATTTTGTTATCCCATGATGCTTTACTACATGCCCTTGAAACTTCCCTAAAGCCATCCTAATTGTAAACTTTAGGGGATTCATCTTTAGGTTGTAGTATAATAATTAATCCAAGACAACTACTCAGATCGTAAATATGATCTTCCTTTTCTTTGCTCTAGATAACAAGATCGTCAACGTAGCATTCAAGTTGGTGATGAATGATTTCGTTGAAGATTCGAGTCATGTCACGGTATGTGACGCCAGATTTTAAGAAAGGCCTTATAGCGAAATTGATGGAAAATGCAAACAACCTCTCATCCTCTGGCATCATTTGACCCATCTTTGAATGAGGAGACTGCATGCAAGGAGGCTATGTTCTCTTTTAAATTTGATATAGGTAATGTGAATTCATTTTCAAGACTTGCCTATCTTAGATCTTCAAAATTTACATATGTGTGGATTTGAATGTTCTTCCTTTTGACTGGGAATAATGTTGGGAAATCATGGTAGTATCTTTCTTCTTCAATAAGGTTAACTTCAAACTTTGATCCTCTTCTTCGCGTCAAAAGTTTCTAAAAATAGAGAAATAGGTTCAATTTTGAGTTTATAGCTACCTTTGGAGATGTATTGGGCACTTTATAATGGTCTTAGGTAAAGTAGTCTTTAAACTAAAAAGTAACCTAACCAAGTCATTGGAATTTTCCTTCTAACTTATCATATCTAATGTTGGGAGGGTGGGTGGACTCCCTTCATGTTTTGAGGTTTTTTTTTTAACTTCTAGGAGTTCATTCTCTACTTGAAAATCTTCAAAATTGTTTGAGTAAAGTAGGTAGACTAGGCAAAAGATAATTTTATTACCTCATTTGAAGATCTATCAACAAGCATTGAATCCTCTTCGAGCTTGAAGAAAGAAAAATGAAGTGGAAATTTGAAAGCTCATAATGTGTGTTTTTTTTTTGCTAGAGGTTAGGAGCAACTCTTAACATCCAATCCTATAATAATATCATGAGATAGAATTGTAGTCAATGTGCTCGCATACCTACTAACTTTCTAGTCATATCATACATGAATCCTCCTTTTAGAACTTTTTTTTGTGCAATCTAACTCCAGATTTGTCAAAATTTGACTCAAAATTTATCTCATGTATTATTTTCTCTCTTTTTTTGAATTTATATCAATACACATGATTTATTCTTTGATTCTAAATCAATGTGTATTATTCTACTTTTTCACTTTTTCTTCTTCTCGTTTCTCCTCTTTTTTTTGAATTTACACCTCATACATATGATTTCTTTTGGATTTTAAATCAATATGTATTATTGGTGTTTTACTTTTTTCTTTTTCTTTGCTTTCTCCATTTTTTCAATTTTTTTTGAGTCTTTGTTTATATTGTATTCTGAGGAGATTGCTTATCTTTCTTTTTCATAGGATATTCTATGTTGAATATGACTTGAGGAGGTTGACACTAACTAAGAAAGGAAGAATCAAATACTTTTCTCTCTTTAGAGAATGTGAGAGTGCACTTATTACTTAGCTTTGTGGACAACCTTCCAAGATAGTCTAGGACATTAAGATTAACCTTCAGAACAGTTTGACGCCCTTATTTTGGATTGTGAGGTATATCTTAAGAAGGATTTAGAATTTGATTATTTCCAACGACTGGTTTGCTTCTTCCTATGGTGTTGATCAAAGTGGTAGGACCCACCGTAATAATTCTGGATATATCCTTTGAAAGAGAGATAGAATTGATGTCTACCTACTCTTTCTCTCTCTCTCTTTTTTTTTTCTTTTTTCTTTTTTTTCTTTTTCTTTTTTTTTTTTCTTTTTTTTTTTCAAAGCATGTCCCATTATACCTTTAAAATTTGATTCTAACTCTTTATCGATAGTGACACCATGAAAGCATAGAATGGGGGCATTTACCGAGTTGGAATCATTAAAGCATAAAGTCCATTAAGCTTATTTTATGGATTACGATCATTTTGAGAGTTGTCTTCTTTTGGGAATTAGGATTCAAGTCATTTGAGTCATACTTATCTGGAATAAATAATACATACTCAAAATCCTTATTAATTTTATTTTTGGCCCTTGAAGGAATCTTTATGGCCTTTCTCCTTTGAAAATTCACATCTTGGTTTTAAGTTGAATTTTATCATAAAAGTTTTATGATTCATAACTTGACCAATAATAGTGAATATTGCATTATCATAAGTCATCTTAAGGTTTTCAAGCTCTATGTCAAATTTGATTGACATTTTTGATAAATCAAAGAATTTGAACCCACACTCATCAAATTTGAATATGATAAAGGGGTTCAAATAATTAGATCTCAATTTGGAGAGATTTTGAAGAGAATTTCTTTGGAACCTCACTTATCAAATGTTGATATGACTGTAAGTTTAGAGCTCTTTGAGTGGGACTTAAGAAATTTTGGATATTTTCTTTCCAAATGATGGTAGGTTCAAAATTTTAGGATTATTATTATCATTATTATTATTATTATTATTATTATTATTATTTGCGTTGTTTGATTTTGATTCTGAAAGAGAACTATTATTTAACAAATTTGAGTATGTTAAATGAAATTGGTTAATTTTGTTTGAAAAAAAAAATAGTTTTGATATTTATTTTTAAAGAAAAGGTTTTATTTGATTTAATTTTGATTTTGAAAAATGAACCTTCACTTAACAAATTTGAGTATGCTAAGTGGGGTCCAATTAATTTTTTTTTGAAAGGGATTTAAAATTTTTGGAGAAATGATTTTTTTCTTTGTTTAATCTTGATTTTAAAGAGAGAATCTCCATTTAGCAAATTGGATTATGTTAAATGGTTTCATATGATTTTTATTTTGAAAAGATTTTGAAATTTTTTGTAAAAGATGTTTTTATTTTACTTTGGATTTTATTGAAATTTTATTAAGCATGTGATGAACTTTGCTTCACCAAGCTAGTGGTAAGAGGCTCAAAATTTTATGTTTGGTTATTTTTCCTTTCTTTAGTTAATTTACTTTTACCTATTGGGGGACCCAATAGGGATTTTAAGACCTACATGGAGTGAGGTCCTAGAACCTAAAGGATGTTGGCGAGCTTTGCTTAAGAATGAAATAAGTTAAGTGCCAACAGAAAGAATGATAGTCTCAGGCCTATATAAAATATAAGTTCACTATCGATGCTTGGAGATAATAATTGTCTACTAAAGATGGAGAGAGGAACCTTCCCCAGTCATTAGAAAATGCGTGGTGTTTATTTTGAGTGTGGGACACCACGATCTTAGGGGTACTTATTGAAGTGATCGGGTGCGACATTAAGAATGATGTACTATCTCAAAGATAGAATCACCACCCTATAATGGACTTAATCACTAATAAGGACTCTAAGGCATGATGGGTCTTGAATATACCAGATTTTTCCCTACTTTACATGGAAAAGTAAAGTAGGTTTATTTTAAGCCGAAGTTCATTAAGTTTCCTATGAAGGCAAGCCCCCATAGTTAATTACATCCTAAAAAATGAGAATTCCTTAAGAATACTTTTGATTAAAGTAAACATTAGGATCTCCAAAGATTTCAAGGTTAAGACTATCAAAGGATTGGCTATTTTAGGAAATCACATGGGATAGATCAAAGAGAAGACTTATTTTTGGAATCTAAAGGGATAAAGTAGAAAATGCTCATGATACTAGGAAGCCTAGTGAGCATTCCAATCTACCATATAATTGGGCTTTATATTTTTGAAATTGAAGAAAGTTAATTATTTGAGTTGACATTTTATTAAATTGCTAGGGCTTATAATTCCACAACATAAGATTGTGAAAATGCCTAAGAGGTGAGGATTTATGCTTGTCAAGAAAACAACTACCTCGATTCTAAACTAAGGAGCCTTTGGTACAAACAAAGGCACGACCTAAATCTAAGAAAAATGGGTATTTACCTCCACAAGAGAGAATAAACCACCGCTACTTATTACCTGAGTGGCCGCCTAACTCCTCCTACGCTTTAAATCCATGTAGGAAAGTCTTATGCTTTGCAAGATGGCTAGGCTGTTGTTCATTTAGAAAGGAAACTAAGTCCTTAGACTCACTCCCTAAGAGACTAGAGCATGAGTGGTATGAATCCATGACTTAATCTAATGCAAATTTTATCAAATTTATTTGATTCTTTTGGACTTTTTATTTTGACAGCTATGGGATTTTGTATGCCTAAATGCATGAGAATTTGATTATAGGCCAAATCAAGAGAGAAAGGGGTGTTTTCCACCAAAGGCTGTTATAGGTTAAGCCTTGATTCTCTGGTAAGGATGGAAGCCCCCTCTTAACAAGAGTGAAAGAATATGACATGCATGATATTATACATTCATCCATCCAGCTAAGGGGTTACTAAAAATTTTATTATCTTGATTTAATTCTTAGGCTTTTATGTGAGGTTATGAGTTGTTAAAATTTTAGTTATGAGTTATTAATTGGGGTGGAAAATTAATTTTATCCTAAGAGCCTACGCATCCAGCCACACATTCAAGCATCAATCATAAATAAATTATATGAAAAGCATGTTGTTCTAATGCTAATCTAAACACAACATCAAACAATTTTATAGACTACCGTAAAAGAATAAAAGGCCAGTGCGGTTGGGTTCTGCCGTACACCCCGAAAAGAGAAAAGAAAAGATGGGTAGCCGAGCTCTACCCTTATACAACCCGGATTACAAAAATAATATATATGCTATGGGGGGTCTTCTTTTCTTCATTTCTTCATTCTCTTTCTTTTGATTTGATTTGTTCCAAAGGCATCACAGTAACCTGACTGTCAATCGCTCATCCTAATCCCCATAACACTAATCCTAATTCCTAATATAAAATTACATCAAAAATAAGAAAGTAAATCTAGCTACACCTGCAAAATAAATGTTAGCTAAACACACCATACAACCCAATCAGTTATATGAATAATTTGGACTTAGCACACACATGGGTAACCAAGCCCACCTATCTAACATGGGTTACACTCGGGGCTAAGCAACGCACAACAAAAAGCATTTATATTTTTATTATAGCGGCGCCTTTAAGCACAACCCCTCAGAAAAAATATGATTAATAACTAACATCCGCCTACTAAACATATACCCTAACATCCACTAAAAATTACATCACAAACAAAACACAACATCATACATACAACGCCCCTAACTTAGCACTAGAAGTGTGACTTAGTATTCTAATGTGTGCTTAAGTCTTGTGTAGCAAAGACTTTACTAGCTTCTTTATTTAAGTTCCAATTTGAAGTTTGAATTTAAATTTTACCTTTGGGTGATTTCAATCTAAATGATTTAATGATTTATTTTTTTATTTTATTTTTTTTATTTTATTTGGTTGAAATGATATTTAGGTTCTCAAGAATGAAGAGTAGGATGAATTCCATCAGAGGACTCACCCTATTCTACATCCCATAAGATCTAACAAAAGTCCTTAAGTATCTTGATTATTTTGAATTTGTGTAATTCATTTGGTTGATTTATTTGATTTGATTTAGAATTTAGAATTTGAGTTTATTTAAGTATTTGATTAATTGATTTTGGATTAGATGTTTTAGTTTAATTGCATCTTGATAATTCAATATTCTTAATGTCAATGGAGTTTAAGTTTGTTTAAGTTCATGTGTTTTTGGTTGATTGATTTTAGATTAGGTGTTTTGATTTAATTGAATCTTGATAATTCAATATCCTTTTAAATATTTAATTTTTTTTCTTTGATCATGGTTATGTGATTTAACTTTATGTTTATTTAATTCGATTGTGGTTCATTTATTTGTAGTTTGATCAGATTAGATTAATTAAGATTTTATTTTTGATTCTAATTGGGTTTGATTCTTTGTAATTGGGATTTTATTTTAATCACATCCATTTGTCATGTTCATCAAAGTTTGGTTTGCATTTTAATTTCATATATTGGATAGTTAATTAGTTTATTTTATTTAAGTAGGTTGAATGAGATTTGATTTGATTCTATATTAAATTGATGAGAATCTTTCTTGATTTAACTTAATTTGATTCAATTTGATTTATTAGCTTTATTGGTCTTATGGGTTTGCTTAGGTTCAATGTGATTATGTGATTTGTTTAATTAATAAGTGTATTTATGTTTTTAATTTTTAATTTAGTTTCATATTTGTTTAGACAAATGATGTAATTAATGACTTAATGTTTAGGTTTAATTTATGTTTTGATTCATATTTAATTGCATTTTGATTAATTAAGTTTAATGTAATTAATTTGATTAACTTAATTAGTTTGTTTAAGAGGTATGATTAAATTAAATAAAGATTTGTTTAACTTTAATTTGATTTCATGTTTATTTGAGTTAATGATGTAATTGATGAATTAATGATTGAAGTTTTAAATTAGGTTTGATTATCATTTAATTGCATTTTTATGTTTGATTAAGCTTGAGTTTAATATGATTAATGTAATTTACTTAATTAATTTATTTAATCAGTGTGATTAAATTAATTAGTAGATTAATTAAGTATTTAATTTGAATTAACTTTAATTTGATTTATAAAGTTAAATTTGGTTTATTAAGATAATGGATTAATTTATTAAGTTTGCATTAATTAGATATTTGATTAATTAAGTTTGATGAAAGGTCAATTAAAATTATTAGATTAATTAGGTTTGTTTGATTAGAGATTAATGACTTAATGATTTAGGTTTAATTTAAGTTTTGATGTGTTTAATTGCATCTTAATTATGTTTGATTAAGTTTAGGTTTCATATGATTAATTTAATTAACTTAATTAATTTATTTAAGGATTATTAAATTTAATTATGGGTTTGATTTAAGCTTAATTTTAGAGTTAGCTTTAATGTGACTTATTTAAATTAATTTGATTAATTAAGATGAATTAATTCATTAAATTTTCATTAATTAAATGTTCGACTAATTAAGTTTGATTAAGGGTAATTAGATTAATTAAAGGTTTGTTTAATTAAAGATCAATGACTTAATAATTTAGGTTTAATTTATTTTTGATTAATGTTTAATTGCATCTTAATTATGTTTGATTAAGTTTAGGTTTATGATTAATTTAATTACCTTAATTAGTTTATTGGTGATTATTAAATTTAATTAGGGTTTGATTTAAGCTTAATCTAGAGTTAGCTTTAATGTAACTATTTAAATTAATTTGATTAATTAAGATGATGGATTAATTTATTAAATTTTCATTAATTAAATGTTTGACTAATTGAGTTTGATTATTTATGATTAGGTTTTACTTGATTTATTTATTATGTTTGTTTGATTTCATTAACATGTTCAATTTAGTTATTAGGTTGAAATATTCAATGATTATTTAATTATCTCATTCCAAATGGATGTGATTTAATCATAGTTAATTAAGTTTGCTTTAATTTTATTTAGTTTAATTGATTAGTATCAAATTATTAAAGTTTTCTAAGTTTATTGGATTTTGAGTTTGATTTAAGATTTAATCATTTAATTGAGTTTTATTAACTTAAAAAGATTTAATCATATTTAATTTAATCTCCTTTAAAGATGATATTTTTTGATTTAAAGTTTGATTAATGATTTAATGAATGCTATTCAATTTGATTTTGATTTAATATTTGAGTTATTTTTAGATTATATTTTAATTAACTTTTAATTATTTAAACTCTAATCTAAGTGTTTATTTGGGTTTCTTAAGATTCAGAAGATCAAATCATTTTTCTTAAGAGTCGTCAATTGAAGTGATTTAGGTCATCTTGAAGATTTTTGTAAATTTCGAATTTTTATTTAATTTATTTTATTAAAATTGATAATCTGAATTTAAAATTTAATTTCTCCCAATCAAAGTTCTTTAACTTGAAATTTTTATTGTAGGTGTATTTTAACATCAATTTCAATATTTGAAAATCTCAACTTAATCTGACTTATATTTTTGGCTTAATTAATGAAATATGATTTTCACTAAAACCTAAATTACACTCACAATACTCAATAAATTTTGAGTATTTTGGGTTTGTTGGATTCCTCTCGGATAGAGAATCCAACGAGACCTTGTTTGCAATTTTTGGTTAAGTATTTTATTTTCTATGAATTTTTGAAGTTTCAGATGATTTAAATTATTATTATATATATATATGCCGCTTAGGAAAGACAACGACCCGCCTTTCTCGACCATCATCAGATCGACGGTCAGATCGACACGCATCGTGAGCCGTGATCGCATGATCGGCGCGATTTGAGTCGTCCGACGATCGCCACGTGACGGATGGCCATCATTTCCGCGAGACGCTCGACGCTTTCCGCCGGATCACGCGATCGGAGCGTCCGATCACGCGAACGCGCGACGGACGATCCGTGATCGATCACGCGAGAAGGCCGGATCGCGATCCATCGCCGCTGACCGACGGACACGGTACGCCGTGGAACATTTTTGGGGTATTTTGAAAAATGAAAGTTTCTAAGCCAAAACTTGTCCAAATGGACCATTTTGCATTCACACCAAAAAAATTTATTTCATTTGGGATGATTTAAAATAAAATGCTGATTTTCTAAAGGAAATTCTAATCACAAAAAATTTAATACAAAATATGCAAAATCCTAAGGTCGCGGTTTGATGAAAGTTACCTCACCGGGATGATTTGCCGGTGAAGATCCGAGGAGATCCTATGTGTGAGGAAGGAGTAATCCCGCTTCTAATCCCTTCTCCGATGTTTACGTCACTCAGGAAGAGCAAATTCTTGTATTATTTGAGCTCAAAGTGGCTAAACAAGTGGGGATGGGTTCTTTACTTTTGGGAGTTTTGGGAGGAATAAGCCTCATCTCCCTCTTTTATAATGAAAATAAAATATTTTTTGAATTTTTTTGGCTCCAAATTGATGTATTGGGGTGGTTGGATATAGATTGATTGAGGACTTTGGATTTTGCTCAAAGTCCTCTGTCGCCATATGATCATATTTATTCAATTGAAATATTGGGGCATGTGATGTTAAGTGCATGTGATGGGGGAATTAAATGAGGTTAGGTGGAATCCTATGGGGAGGATTCATGAGAGATTTAAAATGGGTTGGGTTTGTTTTGGGCTGATCCCAAATGGGTTTGGATTTGATCAGCCCCAATGGGTTTTGGCTTGGTTTCAAGGGATTTGGCCCAATTTGGGTCATACGGGTCATTTTGGGCCAAATTGACCCATTTGACCAAAATTGGCCAAATTAGCTTGGGTTATGGGTTGATTCATGTTCAATTGACTAATTGAAGATGAATGTGGTCTTTGGTTTGAATTAATTTGGATTTAATTTTGATTTAGGCCAATTTGGGCTAGGTTGAGTCAAGTTGACCCAATTAGGCTCGATTGATCAAATTGGGTTTAATTATGGCTTTGGTTAAGTTCAGTAATCAATTTGGAATGAACTTGAGCCATTGGTTGCAATCAATTTGGGTTAGATCATGATTTGACCATTTGGTTCTTTAGGCCAATTTGGGTCAATTTGGATCAAATGGCCAATTGGGCTTTGGCCCAATTGATTGCAATCGATCATCCTAGGTGATCAATCATGGTGTAAGATTTTGGTGAGCTTGGTTCAATCCAATTTGGGTTGGATTAAGTTGGCTCAAATAATTAGGTCACTTTAGGTCAAGTGGCACCCAAGTGAGTCAATTTTTTTGGTTTGGTTTGATTTCAAATTCTAGTTGAACTTATATGAGCCCTAGATTGAAATATAAGTTCAACGACAATCAATTTGAGGGGATTTTGGCTCATTTGAAATTTTCAAGTCAAAAGGGCTAAGTTGGGTTTGACTTGGGAATTTGATGATTGATGGTTGTAGGTTTCATTTATATTTGGGTAGATAATTGAATGAATGATTGATTCAATAGAAAATTCATTGGTTTTGACTTGATCAATAGAATTTGCTAAGTCCAAAGAATTGGCTTAAAGGGTTTAGATTGAGTTTGGATTTGATTTTCGATATAGTTTTGGTCATTTGAATTTGGATTTCATTTATATTTGTGAATATAAATGAAGGAATAATTGATTTATAAAGAGATCAATTGAGTTTGATTTGATTTAAGAAAAGTTTTGGCTAAGTTTATGAATATGGTTCATATGTAGGAAGGGGTTTTAGGGTTTGGATCGATTTTGTTTCAATTTGAGTCAAATTTTGAAATTAGATTTGGAATTTGAATTTTGAGATTTGATTTGAGAATTGAGTCAGGTTTGATTTGAGAAAGTGTATCTAGATTAGGTTTAAGCTATGGGATAGGTAATTTTCTTAAACCCCAAGACATACTAATCTTATGATTAACACCTCTAAGTCTAAGCTTGTTAGTTCACCTAATCACTGTGTCTTATGACTAAGAAATCTTAGTGCAGAAGAATCCTAAGTCTAAGAAGAGGAGGTTAAGAGCTCACTCCAAAAGTGAGGTCAACAGGACCCGACACGTGTGGGTGATGAATGTGACGCCAGGCCCCCGTGGGATTACTCACAATGACATCCCCACCCATAAGATGGGTGAGGTGTTGGATGGATACCCATTGCAAAAAAAAAAGTGAGTATAATAAAAAATAGAGAGATAATCAGGAAGGATGGGCACATGCTATACATTATTTAATGGCGTCTTCCTCATCTTCAACACTCAAATAAAGTGTCCGCAACATGAAGCTGCATTGAATGATCTCAACCAAATTTGAAGCAACGATAGTTTTGTCTGTTGTGTCAACTACAGAAACATGAAAAACATTTCACAAAAAGAAGTTTTTGTTTGTTTATATCTACTAATGCATTATAAGAGTTTGATTGAAATAATGTTTAAAGTGAGGCTAAGAGATGCACAAGAGATTTAAATTTTGATCACCCATCATTTAAAAAAAAATTTGAACAGAAAAAAAATACCATGCGACTATAAAACTCTTTTATAAACCTAGAATTATGATTTAGCTATCCCTCCACTATAACCTAATTTCTTCCATCACTTGTCAGCCCCACGCAATCCGCTACCCAACATATCAATCAATGCTATCCGAAATTGAGTTCCATCAATTCCAAACTATCAAAACCATCACTTAGGTGTTATGATGATTTTCCAAAATTAAAATTATGGTATCTTCCTAATTACCTCACAAACTCCCACCAAAAGCCTTACAAAATAGTTTTTATGCATTCCCCAAATCCACAAACAAAAAAAAAAAATCAGCCATAAAAAATCTTTCATATAAAAACTTGTTTTATTGGATTGATTCACTTCCTTTGGTTCTATTTTGCATTTGATACCTCAAAATTCAAGGAGATTCCTTCAGAAGAGAGAGAGCAAGAAGCCTCCCCTATTTAGAGGAGAGCTCCTATTCTAGGCTAACCACATAGAAGGAAAACTAAGATTGTATGACATCATTCTCAAGCATTCCTATCACTTGCAACTTCAACAATAGAATATCATCTTCATAAACCATATTCAAGAAAGAAAATCATAGCCTCCATCATTCAAAATCAAAGCGCTTTCAATTAAGTTCTATGGATCAAGATATAAGAACTTGCCGCAAATTTAAAGAGCTATTTGGCTAATGAATTAGAATATAGTGTAAAATGTAAATAATATATTTGAATTACTTTTAAATTGTTCGATTGAAAATCTTATAAATATAAGAGTTTGTTTTCTTGTTGTTTGAATTACATAATACAAAGTAAAATACTAATGATTTCGATGACCATGACGGTGGCGAGTAAAACTTTACATCAAACCGTATTTAAAATTCCTCCAAATTTAGACAAATTCCAAATATATCAAATTTAAACTAAAAGTGATTTTGGAAGATAACAAAATTTTATCCTGCATTCCAAATTATTTAAATCAATCACCAAAATTTTTAAAATCTATACATTTCAAATACTTTACTTTTGCAATAAACCAAACATTGCGTAATGTGATCATGCAATTTTTATAATCCATATTATAGTTGCTCATCATACTCTTTTTAGCATTTTGATGAATCAAAGAACCTTGGGCACACTTGCATGAACTAAAACTTAGTTAACATTGCTACTAATTAATGATTGGTTGATGGTACAAGTGGCAAGAATTGACAATGATTTATGATTTTCTTAACGATAGAACCTTTATATTCTGACAATAATGCCATTGGTAATATATTGGCATTTATATATTACCAAATCTTCTCACATTTTCATCATGAATCCATATATCGCACATGATCATTTATTATTATAACATAATTGAGTTTGAGCTCAAGCTCCAACTTAATTTTATAATTCCGAGTCAGCTCACAAGCCACCTCATCTATTTAAAAAAAAATGATTCTAATTCAAACAATTATACACAATGACGTAGCTGTCGCAAAAAAGAAGCATTTTGATTTCCAACACGCCATCAAAAGGAATCCCACCCTTTACTATTGTAGTATTGTGCAGGGAAAATCGTCTTCCATAGTGAATTTTCAATCATTATCATCGCCTAAGTAAAGGTTGCTTGACTACAAGTAGGATTTCACCTAGGAAGGATTTTTAAAAAGAAATTTCACTTTATATGTCTCATAAATCAAATATTTGAACTAATATCCTTATTATATTTTTATTTGGACAAATATCCTTCAAAATACTTTTTGAACCAAAAATGCCCCCAATAAGAACCACCTCACGATGAATATCATATCTTCTTTATAAAGATTGAAACCCTAGACAACGAGAAGTCGTAAATGGAGAAGAAAAATTACGAGAACTGGATGTAGCACGCTAACGAAATCAAATTTGGACACGCAAAGCATAAAATACGATTTTAAGGTGAATGACTACTTGGAGGCCGGAGAACGCCTACAATGAGTAGTATGTGAATAACAAGAATTCGTCAATCTTGTCAAGTCTGAGATTTCATAAACCCGAAATTTAAGCTAAAACTTGCAAGGGAGGTTGGCACCCTTATACAAGTTTGGGCGAATTTGATTGGACTTTTAATTTAACAAAATTTTGTTTTAAAACAGTTTCTTAAAAAGCTGTGTCAAAAATCAACATAGAGATGACGGTTCACATTAGAGTAAAAATGAAGTTATGTTAAAAATACTTATAAAAAAGTTGTATAATCAAATAGTTCTTTAAAAAATATAACCACGAATTTTTTCATTACCCCTTTCGGTGTATTTATACTTAAAAGGACTTCAAATTTTTTAAAAATTAAAATAAAAATAACAAAAAAACTCTTCATATTCTTAAAAAAAATGAGAAAAGAAAATTAAAAAAAAAAACTCTTCACATTACTCATAAAAAAAACCTCTTTATATTATTTATAAAAAAAAAACTTCCCGCCTTCTGTCTCACCCTCTGTCTCTCATCCACTCTCATACGATAAAATGATAAAAAAAAAAAAATATGAGATCCACTGCCTCCCCTCTTT
The DNA here is from genome assembly GCA_021442155.1 of Cymbidium sinense. Lineage (NCBI taxonomy): Eukaryota > Viridiplantae > Streptophyta > Magnoliopsida > Asparagales > Orchidaceae > Cymbidium > Cymbidium sinense. The sequence continues at coordinate 169,901,209 of CM038215.1, forward strand.
CAATCTCTCTCTCTCATCATAAAAAAAAAAATCTAAGAGCTCACGACCCCTCCTCTTTCAAATCAAAAGTCATTTTATATAATAATATATAGATTATCAATTTATATATATAATAAAATAAATAAATGTTAATAACTAATTAACAAAATAAATAAATAAATTCATATATATAATATATATATATATATGACAATTATAAATTATAATAATTTTTAACTAAACTGATTTTTTTAATATATTTTTGAATGAAATTAATTTTTTCTTCCAAAAATAGAAAAACAAATGATATATTCCTTTAAAATTTATAAATCAAACATAGATTTCAAATTAAAACATAAATTCAATCAAATTAAACGACTCAATAAGATAAGTTCAATAATACTATAATCGGGTCAAGTCGAGCCCAAATGAACTCAAATTATGCACGAAAGCTACATATAAAAACTTCAAAATACTGCTTAGATGATTAAATGACTTCCAAATTTGACGTGTTTATAGTCGCATCGAGACGAATTCAAAGAGCCTAAGATTACTCAGATGAAAGGTCATTTGCATGATCAAATTAAAAAAAATTATCTATGATTAAATGAATAAATACGAATCGTCCAATTGAATGTTTAGAAATTTTGGCCACAATGATTAAAATATCCATCTCAGAATCCTATAAATAGAACCTCATTCTGTATAAAATGAGGAACTTAAAGAAATGGAGAAAGAAATTAAATTCATCATCACTATCGTTGTTGTCGATCACCATTAATTATCGTAGCAGACTGCCACCAACAGTTATAATCCAACTACCGCTATATAGCTGTTGTATCCAGAATCTAGATTTCATTATCAAAATTTTCACATACAACCTTATAATCCTCTTGTCGAAAAAATTTAAACTTTGTACTCTAAAGAAGATATATAATGGAGTATTTTTACTGGGCTAAGTCCCATAATTTTTTCCCTCTTTTGATATTTATTCACATAAAAATTCTAGAATTTCTTAGTCTCTTTTCAATTATCCAGGTGTTGGATTTCTCAAAAAAATTAAGATTTGAACTTTATTCTATTGCAATTGATTTTTTGACATGCAACAATTATAAATTTAAAATCCCAAACCCTCACCTAACAAAAATCCCCCATCTCCAAAGAAAGCAATGACAATAGAGTTTGTTAAATTCGTGAAATGATAGGACATGATTTACGAATTTGGATTTTAAGGTAAAATGAAGGACACGGTCTTTAAAATTTTATGGGATTTAAAGTCGCCATTTTGGGGAGAGAATTTACCTTAAATCTTGCTACTGAATTTGCCGGGGGGAAATATAATGAGTTATCCTTAAAGGGTGAAGCATTACTCATGAATTCAGTCAACGAGTAGAGCCAACTCATTGTAAAATTATATCTGGAGATGAGGTGTTATCCCTCAATCGGATTCATGACAAGAATGAGGTTCTATTTATAGGATTCTGAGTTCAATCAACAAGAAGAGCCAACTCATCGTAGAATTATATCTGGACTCCACATGCAATAATTTCTCTCACCAATGAGACATGAAAGTTGCAATAACCCGCCTATGCACGAGCCATCCAAGCTAACTTTACCACAATTGGAAGATACTAATAGAGATCTCTGAATCACCAGTTCATGGAATCACGCTCTACCATTGGGTGTTAAGCTACCTTCTCTCATAATTTCATCATCATCGCCTAATCCACAGAGGGAGAGAAAGAGAGAGGAGAGATTTTTGGAATTCAAAGTGATGAAAATTATGAGTAACTCATTACCCACCCTGATGTTCCATGGAATTGTTTAGGAAAAATACTGAGTGGCAGAGAGAAGAGAAGAAGCATCTCAAACCATACAATAAGCGTGGGATGATAGAATGAATGACCTAGCAAAACCTGACATGATTCATAATCATTGAATTTGCTCTACGATATAGATACAACAATTCCACATTTCACTAAAATAAACCGACACCAAGTATAGATCTACTCAGAAATGTGAAACAGCAAATCATACCCCTTTTTTGATGGGTATTTAACATGAAAAATCATTTGATTTCCGTATTTAACACTTAAAACTTAATATTTACTCTTTGTTCCATCACAAAGATCCATCTATTTATTCTTCATAGCGACACAGAGGAAGCGGTTGCCTGCAAGATGCACGAACAGAGAGAGAAACGATTATCTACAAATGATATTTGTTGATTTAGAGGCATATGATAAAATTACAAGAAAAGTACTTTGAATGGTTAAAGAAAAAAAAGGAATTAATATTACATATAGTTAATTCTGAATCCATCTAAAGGAATCATGCCCCACCAATGGCTGGACAAGATTGTCTTCTGTGATGGATTTCATCATGAGAGAAAGAGACAGGATGAGAAAGATTCTAAGAATTCACACGGGTGAAAATAAAAATGAATAATTCATCACTCAGGCTGGAATTGTATGAATTTGTTGAGTATACCGAATGGCAGAAAAAGAGAAGCATCATAAACAGTATGACAAATGTGGGTTTATAGAAAATATTGGGTAACGATAATCTAACAGAATTTATAATCATTGAATTTGCTCTTGACAATGTGACAAGGCTATATTTCACCATATATTCAGAACTAAAATGGCACAAATCATATCATTTTTTAGGGAGTTTACATACATCACACTCAAAACAGTCCCACAGAAAACACATAAACCTTCCAATTCACTCGTGTAACTGCATTTTTATTTTTTAAAGTACTCCAATCAGCACAACCCAGCAGCCCTAACGAGCATCAAAAAGGGTTATAAAGGAGCTGAATCAGATTCCCTTTTGTTCCATCACTAAGATCCATCTATTTATTCACCGCAGCAACACAAAAATACAGCTGTTGCACGGAAGATGCGCAAGCCTTCCAAGCTGTTCCATGTGAATGCAAGAGAATAGAAAAGAAGCATTTCGAACAAAAGCAACCACACCATTTTATAGTGTGCATGAAGGTCGTCTTCCATGGTGAATTTCCAATCATTATCATCGCCTTGTAACACTTGGCTACAAGTAGGATTTAATAAGAAGAAATTCAACTTTATATGCCTCATAAATCACATAATTGAACAAATATCCTTCTAAAATTTGTAAATATCAAACTTTAGATGGTAAATATGTAAATGCAAAAAAATGTGAAATATGTAACAAAATTTAGCTTCATCCAAAATGCGAGGATGGACGGCCCATGATCCTTCCTTATTCTTCTCTATGAGAAATAGACACCGTCCATCTTCTAGGAGAAGATCCGAGCTCAGTTGAGCTCAAATTGGATAGAAACTCAACCCACACCATCAACATGCAAAAAAAATCACATCTGATTGCTAGAATCTCATGGGGTGATACTTTACTTCACAGAGGACCAGACCACATCTAGATTAAGCTTGGTTTAATGGAATACCTCGCCAAAGGTGATCACCGGCACTCAATTCCCTTAGAGAAGCTTCGTCTAGTTGAGACGAAGCTTTGTTGAGAGTTTGAAGTCTTGAGATTGGATGGATCATTCTATGGGTCAAGTCCACCTTCACTTGAGCTCGGTCTTGATCAAGAGTGGTCCTCCCTTTCCTTTGGAACTTGGGAAAGAGCTTGGGCGAATTCAATTTGATCCTCTGATGAAGCTCAAAGGAGGAGTTGGCTTGATTTGAAGTTTGGAGTAAGTTGGTTTTTCAATGGAGCTCCCCTATTTTTGGTTTGAGTAAATCTAAAAATGGAGAAGTTGAAATCACTCTAGGAAGTTTGGGATCACTTGGTAATGGCTCCTCTAGCTTCCCTTGGCTCAATCGAGTATGACAATCCTCAAATGAATTGGAATTAAGGGGAGTATATCTCCCCCTAGGGCAATCAGACAGCCGACCAAGAAGATGCCATTTTGATCCAATTGACCCTATTCAATGGGTTGTTTGAGTTGTTAGAGGTGTCATGGCATTCGATTTTGGCCAGAGGAGGAGTGGGTGAGGTGGCCATGTGCTCAAACAAAGTGGAGGGAGGATTCCATGTGGCCATTTTCAAAGGAGGTGGTCGGTTTTAGCCTTAGGCTAGGTTGGGCTGACCCAAACCCATTGGGTTAGGTGCACTATACTCACTAGTATCCACTTGGTCCACTAAGAGAGTGCCAAGTGGTCATGAAGAAGATTTGACCAAATTCCAAGTGGATTTGGCCAAAATTTAAGCTATGGATTAGAGTAGAAAGGTCATTTTGCTTGGATTTCAATTAGAATATATTTGGTATGTTTGAAAAATGGGTTAGGCCAAATTTTATTGAATTTGGAGTTAGTTTGATGTGATTTGGCTCATGTTAATCCATTTAGGTCAAAATGGGTCAACTTGGGTCAAGTTGACCAATTGGCCAAATTGGGTCAAACCATGGGTTGGGTCAAATTCATATGACCATTTGAAATATTTTGGTGGTGACCAATTTGACCCAATTGACCTATTTGGGTTAGTTCATGCATTGGCTTAGGCTTCATTGGTCATATGAAATGGATTAGTATCTTTTTTTCTAATCAATTTGGTTTATATTTGGGTTTAACTCAATTTGACCTTTTAGGTCAAGTTGGGTTGAAGGTCAATTGGGCTAGGTTGGGTCTAGTTGGCCAATTGAGGCCTTGGTCAAGTTCAACAAGTGGTTTGGAATGAACTTCACCGATTAGTTTCAATCAATTTGGCTTAGATCAAGTTTTGACACATTTTGACTTTTTAGGTTAAGTTGGGTCAACTTAGGTCAAGTCAACTAGGTCAAGCCAATGGTTAGGCTCAAATGTTGACTTGGTCAAGTTCAAACATTGATCATGAATGAGTTTTGAGCACTGGTTTCAATCAATTTGGCCTATGATGGATTTTGGCTATGTTGGGTTTCATTTTGGCTAAGGGTTGACTTGGTTAACCCTTATTTTGGTTGACAATTTGAGTGATTGATCATCTCATGATGATTGTTGATCATGAGGCTTAGGTGGGCTTCAATCCAATTTGGTTTGGATTAGAATTTGGCTCATAGTACTTTATGTCACTTTGGGTCAAGTGAGCCTAAGTAGGTCAAATGGCTTGGTCAAAGCTTGATTTGAGTTTGATTGAACTCACATATGGATTTATGATTGAAATATAAATCTATTTTCAAAGAGATTTGAAGTCAAATGGGTTTTGATTCATCTGATAATTTCAAGTTCAAAGGGTGAACATGAGTTTGACTTGGGTTTGATTTTTGGATTGAGTTTTGATTAAGTGATTGAAGTTTATGTTTATATTTGGATTCATGATTGAAGGATTGATTGAATCATGAAGAAAAATCAAGAGTTTAGCTTGATTTGAATTGGATTTGGCTAAGTTCAAGAATTTGATTTGAAAGGTTTAGGTTGAATTTTGGTTAAATTTGAGTTTCATTTTTGGAGTTGGTTTTGAATATTTGAATTTATATTTCATTTATATATGTGAATATAAAATGAGATTAGAAATGGGTTATAAGAAAATTTCATGAATTTGAAGTGATTTGAACTTGATTTGAGCTAAGTCCATGAAAGAGAATCAAAGGACTTAGGAAAGATTTGAAATTTGATCATGGATCTTGGATTTGATTTTGGGTTTAGTTTGATTGATTTGAATTTTTATTTCATTTACATATGTGAATATAAATGAGAATATAAATGAGTTGTGAGAAAATTTCATGAGTTTTAATTGATTTTGGCTAAGTCCATTAAAGGGAAATCAAAGTGACTTAGGAAAGATTTTGGAATTTGATTTGGGTTTCAATTATGGGTTTCAATCATTTGGAATTGATTCATGATTTCAGAAAATCCATTTAATTGATTCAAGGTTTGATTGAGAGTTAAAATTGATATGAGTTCGAAGTTTGACTTGAAAGAAGGAAGTGAGAATTGGTTCAAGCTATAGGGTAGGCAAATTTCCTAGCACCCCTAAGGCATAACCCATTCCTATGGCTAACTCTTCTAAGTCTCTAGAGCTAGGTTAAGTGTCCACTTACTCACTAGATGTGTCTTAAGACTAAGGAAGTCTTAAAATCTAAGAGAAATCCTATGTCTATGATGGAGGGGTTGAGAGCTCATTCTAAAATGAGGTCAACAAAGGGCCCAATAGGTGTGGTGACAAGGAACATCATCATTGTGTTGACAAATGACCAACACCAAACGATCACAAGCACAAACAAAAATAATCTACTCCTAACCCAAGGTGTAGAAGGAATTCAGAGCTTAGTGCAATGTGACTCTACTTATGTCAAGGACATAAGAGAGGAAGGGGGAATCCATTGGGCATAGAGTAAGTGAACCTTCCACTAGGGAAGCAGGTTCAAGTCATCCACAAAGGGGATGAGAGATTTGATTTGTGTCTCGATAGAAAGAAATTTGATTTGTTTAATTAAGTTTCGGGAAGATTGTTGAATTTGTTTCAATTTGTTATTTGTTTACTTGTGTTTGTTTTGACTCCACCGGGGATAGAAAAGTGAACTCTCCACTGGGGAGGCAAGTTCAAATCATCCACTAGGAAGGAAGGGTTGTGGAATCCACTTAAAGGATTAGAAAGATTTGCATCTCACTGAGGAGAAGCAAAATATTTGATTCAGATTGATTAATTATTTTGTTTGTTTCATTGGGTTTGTTTTTGTTGAATTTGTTTAACTTCTCCGGGGGAGAAGGGTTGAATTTGTTTCAGATTTTTAGATTTTGGAGTGGGTCCTGTTGGTTTGCGATGGGTTGCATTGAGTAGGGGCCATGATGGCCTTGATCTATTACAGATTTACCAATCCAAAGGGGTAGTCCAAAATAGGGCTATCCAACCAAAGAAAATGCCTTTCAGTGTGCAATAGTTGTACTAGGAAGAAAGCATAGTAGACTTACATCTTCCAAAGGGGGGCTTTGGTGATCTATGGCAAGCAAATGATTGAACTCGACGTATTGACTATTGAGTGAATGGGAGGACTTAAATCAGCTCAAAGATAGTCAAAGATTAATTTTATTTTTAGATTTATTTTGATTATGATAGATCCCATCGGTTTACGATGGATTGCACTGAGTAGAGGCCATGGTGGCCTTGATCTAACTCAGATTTACCAATCTAAATGGGGTAGTCTACCAACCACAAGGTAGGACTAACCAACCAGAGGGGATGCCTTTTGGTTTTCAATGGTCGAGTGAGGCGTGGGGACTCACATCTTTAGAACAAGGAACCACTGGGGTGATTAGTTGGTAAGGCATCAGATCGAATCCGACCTAGGGCTGACTATTGAGTGAATTCCATTAGGGGGGACTTAAATCAACTCAAAGATAGTCAAAGATTAATTTTATTTTTTAGTTTGTTTTGATGAATTATATTGATTTGCGATGGATCACACTGAGAAGGAGCTTATATCCTTGACTAACTCATTTCTTGAACCAACAAATTGACCATGGGAGAACTATCCAACCAAAGGAGTGTTTTTTAGTTTGCAATGCTCAATTCAGGGGAAGAAAGCTTGGGGACTCACATCTTCCACTACAAAAGGCCACTGGGGTGATTGGTTGCTTGGGCAATAAATTAGACCCGACCTAGGGCTGCCCGTCAGTTTGTGCAATCATGCTAGAAAGAATGCATCATAGCCTTACATCTTTCAAAGTGAAATGACTATCGGGGCAACTTGCTTGTGGCAAAATAGATTGAACCCAACCTAAGGTCGACTATAGAGTGAGTACCAACCTAAGGATTTATCTTAACTTAGGTAGTCAGGCAATTCATATAGGGAGTCTTACTGACACTGCCCTAAAGATAAGATGTGCTTGGAAAACGGGGTCCTATTTTGTGATGTATTATTTTTAGTCTGGATGTTAGAATGAATGAATGTGATTTTAGAATTTCTAATCATTATTTTCTGCAGGAGATTGTGGTTAAGGAGCATTGTAATAAAAATATATCTACTTTTATTGTGCAGGTGTTTATACTCATAAGCATAATCCAATAGGCCAGGTAGACTTGGATACCCATGTGTGGAGTCCAATATACATGCTTGGGATTTGTATAGTTTTTTTAGCTAATATCTGTTTTGCAAGTGTTAGTTAGATTTACTTTTCTTTTTCATGTAATTTTTGCAATTAAGATTTTGAAATGATTGTTATGGGGATTAGGATGAGCATTGATCATAAGATTTCATCTTATGTCCTTTAAAACCACATTCCAACCATCTAAAAAAAAAATCAAAGAAGAAAAAAGAAAAGAAGAATGAAGACCCCCATAACATAATTTTTTTTTTTTGTAATTCACTTGTAATCGGGTATAGAGGTCGACCATTATCCAATTTATTTTTTTGTCAGTGCACTGACATTTTATTCTTTTGCGCTAGTTTTATAAATTGATTGATATATGTTTAACTTGTGCATAGACTAGTCAGCCTGATTATTGCATGTCCTGGATCAACCTAAGACTTCACCTCTGGTAGAGCAGGGTAGTACTAGTTTGTATAAGAAGGTAGTGGACAGTACCTCCATATAAGAAAAAGATATCAAACTCATGGTTGAACAACAAGTGAAAGAAGCTAGCGCAAGCCTGAGGTGGTTCATCAGTTTCAAAAGGTAAATCCTACCCAAAGGAATTCGATGATATCCAATATCCTAAGAGTTTTGTGCTCCTTCTTTCAAGAGTTTTGATGGCAGCAGAAACCCTTGCCAACATATAACACAGGGTCAAAAAAAAAGCTGTCATGCAACAAATGTGTTCGTCATTACTTGTTTATTCGTGTTAACTAAACGAGTCGAACACCTAACGACATTTCGCTCGATATAATGAGCCAAACATGAACAATCATTTGTTCGACCATGTTCGGCTCGATTTAGCTCGAAATAAAAAATTATATTATATATTATTATTATTATTATTATTTTTATTATTTATTACTATTATTAATATTATTATTATTATTATTTTACTATTATTTTTATTTGTTACTATTATTATTATTATTATTATTATTTTAATACTATTAGTTTTATTTATTACTATTATTTATTACCATTATTATTATTATTATTGTTATTATTATTATATATACATATGAACACATTTACATATCACAAATGCAAGCATGCTTAATGGTTAAAACTTTTGTTATGTAAAAGATTGACAGTTCAATCCTCCCTCATATATCAAAAAAAAAGCTCGTTTGCAAAATGATTCACTGTTAACTAAACGAGTCGAGCACGAACAGACATTTCAAGCTCAATATATAAACGAGCCGAACACGAACAAAAAAAATTTCAAATGAGCAGAACATGAACAAGAATTCTGTTCGGTCAAGCTCAGCTCGTTTACACCCCAATATAGCACACTTCAGGGCCAGCTATTGCAACGCTAGTGGCAGCGAAGCACTATTGTTCTATCTCTTTGTTAGTAGTTTAGCAGACATAGCTTTCGATTGGTACACTGAACTCCGCAATGATTCAATGAAGATTTTTGCTGAGTTGGAGCAACTTTTTATTAAGAGGTTTGTTGGAGCTCCGCAAAGGGTAACTATGGGTGATCTTGTTGTAGCTCAACAATACCCCAGTGAGTCCCTTGTTGATTAAATTCTTAGATGGTGCAATTTGAGCATGAAATGCGAACTGCGGGTGTCTAAACAACATGCTATCAAATTCTATTAAAGAATATTCATGGCCCTATTGCTTTCATGCTTAAAGGTTTTACGATTAATACATTTGAGAAACTAATCAACAAGACGACTAATCTATGAGGAGAGGCCAAACAGTTACCTTTTCAAGATCAGTCATCAAAGCCAAAGCCGTAGAAAGCCTATGAAAAGAAACCATGGGCAGTGGCAGCATTGGATAAGGGGAAGCAACCGGCCAGAGATCAGTATGAGAGACCCCGAGCTCAACAACTTTCACTTCCACCTCCTTTACCACCATCTCGGCCATCTTATCGGCCACCACGGTAGCCTCCACGGCCTTCACCGCCTCCTCCTCAGCCATACTCTCAGCAGCGGTATACATACCTACCCCGAGATAGCTATCATCCACCTACTCTTTTGGATAAATTAAACAAAACTTATTTATTTAAGAGAGAGGTAGTCAGGAAATCTTTAAGAACCTCTTAAAGAAACCTGATTTTCAGCTACCCGACCCTAGAAAGCTGGAGGAAGTGGACAGGAGTAATGATCCTAACTTTTGCCCCTATCACCGCATGTTAGGCCATGTTTTGGAGGATTGCTTTACATTTAAGGACTGGAGCATAGCTACAAGTCAAGCACTATAGTTATCCCTAAGGAATATGTAGTAGAACAACCATCCAGTTATGTTAGGGTAATCCTTGGGAATACATGTGATCCTCTCAAAAAAAAAGAATGTTGGGATATCTCTTTATCCCGAACCTTTAAAAGATTGTTTCTAAAATCAATAAACTTTCCTTACAGGTGCGTGAGACAACTCGAACCTCCAACATCAAGGAAGGTTTGCAAGTTGTCAAAGACAACTTAAAGAAAGTTGGAGCTCAGCAATAACAACAGCAGCCCATACTTTCCCGGGATAGCCAAGTAGCACAACCACCGACCGAGTCCAACCTCCATTCCATCGTTGCAGCTACTACTTCAGCCGATATCCCTACTTCAGCTAGTTCTTCTTCTAACAGACATCTTGTATCGGTGGATGAGGGCATCAAATCTCTCATCCCAGTTGCTTTACTAGATTTATACTATGTACCTCATTTTAAATTTATGAAATCGAGGAATAAAGCTAGTTTGAATTATATCTATACCACTTCTTATGGGTTATCTGATTCTACTTCTTTAGAAAACTCTTCAAGTCTTAATAATTATAACAACTCTGATCATCCTCTTTCTGATTCAGAGATGGACTTTCCTTCTCTGAATAATATGAGTTCAGCAACAACACATTTCTACCACCAGCTTCTTCTACAGTAACTTCACAGCTGCTTCTCAAACAACTGTAGCTGTCCCAAACGATCTCGAAAGGTGTTGTTGAAGTTATGATTTTATTTAGAAAACTCAATTCAGAATTTGTTGTGCTACAACTGTTTGTTCAAAAAAGCTAAAATATACTTATGTGTTGAATAATATAAAACATAATTAAATAAATAAATTTTCTAATATTTATTTATAGACATAAGTCAACTAATTTACATTAAATATTTATACATCGCATAATACCGAATAATATTAATATTAAAATTACAAATGCAATAACTTATGATTTAAATAAGAAAGAATAAATTATATGAATAATTTAGTGTTTTAAAAGAAATAGTATACGTAATTTTAATTTGTATGAATAATTTAGTATTTTATGAAGAAATGATATATGTAATTATAAATTATATATATTGTCAAATGAATATGATGGTATTATGCCTTTCTTATTACTTTAACCTATTTGCATATGATAGTGATTAGATTGAATTTTATGTTGATTAATACAGATGTTATTTTATTTTTTTAATATAAAAAATTAATATTAAATATGATATAATCTATAAATTAAATTGACATCATTAATTTATTTAAATAAATATATAAAATTGCTATACACACATTATTATAATTTATAACTATATATAAGAAAAAATCTAACATAATTTAAATAAAAATTACCTATTTTATGTATATACATACATCATAAAAATATATTTTTAAAATACATGTAAACGAATAATTTAATATTTTACTCTTTTTTAATCAAATTATAAAAAAAAAATTTAGCAATAAAATCATAACATTTAAATTATTATAACTGAGAAAATGGCAAAATCACTTGTACATTACGGAAAGCCAGAAACTAATTATCGAGGGATATTTTTGAAATTACGAAAATTGAACAATCGCGATGGGTCTATCGGGTTGTGAAATCGCAAAGCCGTGCAACCGACGGGACTTTGGTTGCGTTTTAAATCATGCCCTGGAAAAAACGTGGCCCAAAGAGGCCCTTAATCTTTCACTATTGAATATTACTACTGGGTGCAATCATATTTCACAAATTGCAAAGAAAATTTTATTATTACAGCTGCATCACAAAAGATAACTGCTTACATCTCACTGGGTCAAAAGAATGACAATTTAAAACACTATACAGGCAAGCATATCACATGAATCCAGCAAAAGAATATAACAAAGGTAACAATGAAGAATGATGCACATGGCATAGAAGCTCTTTAGGTAACAATGAAGAATGATGCACATGACATAGAAGCTCTTTTCATGACTTTCAATTAGTTATCATGTCTGCTTTTGTTTCACCTGTTAGCCCGAGCTTGTCCCTTGGACTGAAGCGCCATAGACATCGAACGTAGCCTGTTGGCGATCTCTGTGAACGAAGGGCGTTGAGAAGGATCGGCAGACCAGCACTGCTCCATTAGCTTTCTCCACTCGGCATCGCAGTGTTCAGGGATTGGCGGACGAAGAGTATTGTTAAGGATTCCTCCTTTATATTAGGAAAAAATATATATATATATATATAAATATAAATACATGTAAAGAAATCGAACAGAATGAAGAAATTTGTTGGTGCAGCAGAAGGAAAACAACAGAGAAAATGGTAAAATTTCTCTAAATTGAAAGAAAAGGAATTCAGGTTCAGGTCCTTCTATCATGAATCGTACAGTATGTGATAGGTTTTGTTTAGTTGAACATAAGGCTATTAATCAGATTAGAACCTGAAGCAGAAGGATTTACCTATGATTGCACCACAATGCATATTAGCATAAGGTTCCTCTCCTGTTATGATTTCCCACATTGCAATTCCAAATGAGAACACATCAACCTATGCAAAAACAACAACAAAAATTTAGTTTCTCAGCTAAAGCGACAGTATTATAAACACAAAAGTACCTTCTCAGAAACCCGGGTAGTGCTCCCATTCAATAACTCGGGAGCCATCCATGGAAGAGTTCCTCTCACACCTCCAGAAACCAAAGTGTTACATTTAATTCTTGACAAACCAAAATCTCCGACCTGAAGTTTTGCCATACATTCCTCAAGTTCATCAATAAATTTCAGAAAAAAAAAATGACAGATTTAGGTTAAGACAAAATTATATATATATATATATATATATATATGAACATTTTAGCAGATTAAGATCCGGCAGGATAATTCTAGTTCAGAATTCAAATATCTAACTTGACTAACATATTTTCTAATTTCATGCCTGTTAGTTTCGTAAATAAAAAATCCATTAAGTGGGGAGGACAATCAACTCATTCCAGAAAAAAGTGTCAATAAATTTAAAATATTGTTGTCATATATAAATAAAAAAAAAGTTTAAAAACTTGTATTTAATTTAATTTTCAAAGGGCTGATGGTGGATCAAATATTTATAATGACAATTTTGTATGTGGAGGCCGGGCTAGTGCAGTGGTTAAGCTGTCTCTAATGTATTGTAGAGGCTCTAATTTAAAATCATGGAAATAAGCTGTTTGCAAATACAAGGATGAGACTGCGAACAATGAACCATCCCTAAATCTTGTATTAATGAGATTTCATGCCGTAGGATCCGAAAATTCGCCACCGACCTCTTTTGGAAAACAAAAGGAAAAGAGTTGTTTAAGTGTCGGTGATAATTTCAGAAGGCAGATGAATAATAGATAAGACACTACCAGAGATTTCGCTCTCATGGTGAACTTTTATATCTGCTCTGTTTCCTATGCGTGCAGTTCTCTATAGTTAATTACCCCTCATAATACCGAGAAGACTTTCGAAGCTAAACGAATCGTTAAAGAACGAGTATATAATCATGAGTGGAATTTTTAACTTATAAAATTTATTATTTTAATTTAAAACTTTTGTGGAACACGCCTGACCTAGATCCCATGGTTCCGTTGTCCTGCCTGGTCCCTACCCGCAATAAAAGGAGGTAATCGACCCAACGACCGGCGATCCTTATCAAGAACACACGTTACGCTGCCCGCTGTCTCAGACTGTATTTGTTAAGTGACAAATATAAGTCAACCTTAACATATAAGCGCTTTTTTTGTCAACCAAATATATTCTACATTTCAGCCAAAGAAGAAAGTTCGGAGAACATATCCGGGTGACCGTAATTTACAGGTGTCATATCGCGAACCACCTTGGCCGGGAGGCTCGTCAGAATCCCATTTATGCACATATCGCAAGAAAATCACGGACAGGATACGCCACGCCCCACGGACTTGTGAATATTTGAGCACAGAAGCATGTATTTAATTGACATCGGCCTTTTCGTGAAGAAAAAATTTTCTTAATTTGTCACCAAGATAAACAAATGGATGAATTGATTTTTTTTTATTTTTAAGTTTTAATTTAAATAATTCCTTTCATTTTTATTTATATTTTTTATTATTTTCAATTTCGATCATTTTACGATCGATTTTAGATTCAATATACGATCATTTATCATCAAATTTTAATTATAATTACCCTTCTCATCATATCATAATATCAATCGATAGAATCAGCTCTTACTGTCCCGCTTTCAGAGTGACGCCTAAATTCATTATCCTCAGCAAGATAATCCTTCAAAACTTTGTCCACTCTGGGAACATGTGATCTGGATCGGTGACTTTTTAATTTTAGAAGTATGTCGGTTGATTCGTATCTTGTATTATATATGTGAGGTAAACTTAGATATTAATTTGAAATTATAATAATATCAAATTTTTAAGTTTTGTTAACACGGACGTCAGAAGACCGGGATGTATAGCATCTTCTTGTATTTGACATGATGATTACTTGACATCTGATATCTGATTCTTTTAAAATTTGTATGGACGTGTAAATGTCAGTTGAAATGTAGGTGTCGATTTGTAAGCTTAGTTCTTGATATGACATTTTAGGTTTTTTTGTTACGGGGCCGTCAGAAGAATAACAAGGATGTATAAATATATCCTTTTTATTTGACTTAGATTCTTCGTAAGAATTTATCAAGTAGTATGTGCATTCACTTTTTGAAAATTTTTGCATAAGAAATAATGATTTTTGAGTATTTATGATGATTTGAGTGTATTTAAGATCGAAAATCTCAACGATAAATGATCTTAATTACTGTTTATATTTATTGGAATAGTAAATTTGTTTATTGAATCATTAGCCAGTATGTAAAGAAAATGACGTAATATAATTCTTTACATTACTTGTCTGAAAAAATGAGTCGTGTATTTGTAAAATATATAGGATTGATATTTTTTTTGTCATCATAAAATAAATACAAGTATCTTTGAAATTTTGGTGAATTGATGTTATTGAAATTATATGTCAAATGATTTTGAGTTTTTTAAATCAGAAGAAAGCAAAAATAGCGTCTGCTTTATTTATCACATTTGGATCATCTTTCTGATATTTGATTTATTGGATACTTAAGCCAAAAATAAATCTAAAATAGACTAATTATTTGATTGAAGCATGATATATATTATTTGGTAAAATCCTTTATGCCAATCAAAAAGAAAATAAATAAATTATTTTGAAGGCGTTTGATCAATCGTGAAGTAATGGGCTAAATAGACTTAGGCGTTTGATTGGAAATATGTATATTTAGGCAAATTCTTTTATGTAAAATCAAGAGGATGGAAATTACATTTAAAATTTGATTAAGTGTAAAATGGATCAAGATAACATAGGCTTTATTTAGATGATATGAATATTATTTGGGAAAATCCATTTATCTGATCAATGAGGAAAAATATCTTTGAAATAAATTATTTTGAGCATTGATCAATCGTGAAGTAGTGGATAAATAAATGCATTTGATTGAAAATAAGATATTATAATGTTTGCCAAAATCACTTTATCTTTAATCAAGAGGAAAAATATGTTGAAATAAATTATTTTGAGATTATTTGATCTCAAGTATGACCAAATATTAAATTTTGATTGAAAATAAGATACGTAATGTTTCAAAACCATTTATGCCACAAAGTAAGGAAAAATATCTTTGAAATAAATTATTTTGAGCGTATCATGACTCATCTGTTTTATAATAGTAAAAACAAGATATAGTAGATAGTTTACAATGATTAATTAAATTAAATCTTCAAGCTCATGACAAATTTTCTTAATTTTTTTAAGATATTTATTTTATTTTCATCTTTTTTTATGACATTAAGTGATAATGATGATGATGCCCATGTCAATGCGTATGCGATATGATAAATACATAAATTTAGATGATGATTCGCTGCGTCTGACTTATGACTTATATGTGTGATCTGATAGATGAAAGAAGGAGAAGCATAAATAGATGATTCATCATGAAACTTACTTATATCTTTCCCTTCTCTGAAGTACTAGTCGAGTTCTTTCAATCTTGAAAGGGGTTAAGTTGTCTTACGTAGACTTTGTAAGTTCCACTGATTTTATTTTGATATCTTCATGATAGATTAAATATATGGTAGATATTATTTTTCTTATGTATTTGAACATGTTTAAAGCATTATCATGTAATATGTCAGTAGAAACTTTAGGATGACGTTAAATAATATGTCATGTATAAAACTTAATAGGATAACTTATATGATGTAAAAAATATTCATGTTTAACATAAGCATTGATCAATTCATATACTTTATTTGCATAAAATAGGATACTTGCATCTTTATGAAAAGCGTAAGTATCAACTCATGTCACATTTGTCATGAGAATGGGATAGTTTGCGTGATATAGAAATTGAAGCGTAAGCGTTCTATTTGAGATAAAGAAAATTTTAAGCCAACAAAAGTTTCATCTTTCTATCTTTTTTTTTAATAAATTTGACCTCAGCGTCATGCATATTCTTGAGGAGGTCTTCCCATGAAGAAGGTGTATGGTAGTGTCGTGGTGAGCGGCCAATTATTTGTTGCAGAAAGGCGTATGGGTTAGCACATCATAACATTTCCTCATATTAAAACATGAGTGTTATAGAGTTAAAACTGCGTTGTATATAAACGCTTAACATTAAAAAATAAATCTTTCCTCCCTTTTTTTTAAAACAAAATTTGTGGCCTCGACGTCGCTTCTGGGGGTTGACATGAACTCGCCCACCACGCGAAAGGATATATGGGTGGATGTCATTGAGACACCGAATTTTGTTTGCCAATATGAAGAGCGTGTATGGGTTAGTATAAGCATAACAGTTTCCTCTTATGTTGAAGAAACAGTAAGACTTATAATAATAAATTTAAAGATTCGTTGCATAATAATAATAAAGAAAGGCTGCATGTATATTTAATTAAGGCATAATAATCAAAATTTATAACACCTCAGCTCTCCCACATGTGGGGTTCTAATGAGGAGGCGCCAAGAAAGGCATGTATAGGTGGATGTCGTGAGACATCACGGTAGATTGATAGCATAGTATTTCCCATTAACAAGATATCGAATAATAAACAGATATACGAAGAATGAAGCAAAATAAGTAGTATGATATTTAAGCCACATCTTTTCTTATTAGATTTCAAACTTCAGACTCAAATAAAAGAAATTTTCAGCATCACATCTTTAGATAGCAAACTAATTGATTTCTCCTTAGATAAAATAAATTTCAGCAAGCATTGCATCATTCCCATACTAAATAAAAGAATTTCATGTATCATAGCCAGAGGAAGCTAATTGAAGCCAATTGAAACATGTAACCCGTAGTAGAACAACAAGTAGTATGACATTTAGGCTACACATCTTAACTTGTCATATCCCCATACTTCTACCTTAACTCCCCCTCTCTTTGATTTCAGATCTCATGTGCAAGAGACAAAACGAATGAAACCCATAGGAAAAAAAAAAAAAGTAGCATGGCAATTCATTTTTAGATTTCATTCTACCCATATGCAAGGGACAAAACAAATGAAATCTATAGGAGGGAGCAAGTAGCATAATATCTAGGCCATACATCTTTACTTTTCAGCATTTTCATACTTCTATTTCAAGTAAAAGAAAAATTTCAGCAAGCTCATAGCAGAAATAATTTGGTTCCCCTTTGATAAAGATGATTTCAGCATGCTTTATACTTTTAGACAACAAGACAATAGATTTCTCCTTAAGTAAAAATATTTTCAGCATGCATTATCCCTTTAGAAAAGCAAATCAATGGATTTCCCCCTTTAGGTAAAACAATTTTCAAAACATTATTTCATCCAAAGCAGTGAAATGTAAAGAGAGGAAAGCTTGCTAATAGTTTAGGATTTTGAACCAATCAACACCCCAAAACCCTTTCCAAGCTTCTAATTTCGTTTTCAATATTTATAAAATTTTTTGGCAAGGTAATCAGAACAAAACCTTTAAGAAGCTATGGAAACTTCAGATTTCATTTCCCATAAGAAAGAAATAAAATTTTAGCAAGTATTACTTCCTCTATATGATAAAAGCATAGGCTAAAGATAAAGAACACTTGCATCTAGCTTAGACATTTCACTTTAAAAGGCTATGGAAACTTCATATTTCATTTCCCATAAGAAAGAAATAAAATTCAGCAAGCATCACTTCCTCTATATGATAAAAGCATAGGCTAAAGATAAAGAACACTTGCATCTAGCTTAGGCATTCCACCTTTAAAAGGCTATGGAAACTTCAGATTTCATTTCCCATAAGAAAGAAATAAAAATTCAGCAAGCATCACTTTCGATTCAATTTCCCTTAGGTAAAAATCGATTTCAGCCAACACATACCCATTACAGCAAATCAATTCATTTTTCCCTTAGGTAAAAAAAAAACGATTTCAGCCAACACATACCCATTACAACAAATCAATTCATTTTCCCTTAGGTAAAAAAATTTTCAGCAATTTCCCCCATGTCCAGAAATTTTTCAGCAAGTAACCTCACAAAAAGCCATGAATAATAGCAATAAAATGAGATTTGGGCCATACATCATCCCAAATCTTTAGAGAAAACTTTCAACACAATCCCAAGCATAAGATATAGCATTTTAAACAAAACCCTAACTTCCAAAGGAACTCAAATGCATAAGAATAAGCTTAGGGTTAGAGAAACGACACAGGTGTTGATTTGCTAAAGGGGAAGAAGGAGAAGGGGTTTCAGTTTAGGTTGTGCTCGGACTCGGTTAGGGGCTCGAGAGACACAGTAAGAAGAAAGAGAAGGATGAGAATGTCAAGGTTCGGTTTGAGCTCCCCGATCGGAAGAGAGAAAGAAGAGATCATACGACCAGGGAAGCAGTAGAGTCACTGAGAGAGGAATGTCGAGCAAGGAGGATCGTGCCTAAACTCGATCAGGCGAAAGCAGAGAAGAAAAAGGGGTTTTCGTGAGAGAGGAGAGAATCGCGAGAGGAGGAGAGGAGCACGGATGAAAAGTAGAATCAGCGTGAATGAGTCAACGAAGGGATAAGCGAATTAGGGATAGCGTATTCCTTTTGGTCTTGATTGGTTGTCTAGGCTAATAGGGGCCATTTAAGTGAAGCGGGTAGGGGTTAGGTAAAACTTAGGGAAAATTACTTAGGCTAATTAGCTTAGTAATTAAGATAATTAGCCTTAATCATATAAATTTTATGAATCATCCCAATAATAATAAACAATATGGGTGTCAATTTTAGGTATTTCCGTTGTGCGAAAACATAGCGATCGATTTTCGAGTCCGTTTGAGCAAAGTCGGGCGGTCGTAGTGAGTGGTAAATTGTATGTCGATGCTCAAATTGCTCGATGCTTGCGCACACTTTGCCGAATCAATCGCGGAAGGCGTCGTTTGATAGGTTTCGACGTTTCGGTGACAACGGCGCGATCAATTTTGCGAACGGAGGTCGTTCGGACGTTGTCGGAGCTTCCCGACTTCGATGTGCGCACAAGTTCATTAAAAAAATTGATTTTAATTATTTAATTGGTCATTAATTGATTCAATATTTTCCAATTAATTAATTTTAATATTTTTGACGCATGAATTTTCAAATTAAAGCGAATTTAATCAATTTCGATTGCAATTACGGGATTTTATCCTCTACTTCATTTGTTTAATTTCAAGTGGCACATAGTTGTAGGTCAACACATGCATTGAGATAAGAATCTTTTCAAATCAAATTATTCCTAGAAGCTGATTACTCTGGGAATTTTCTCACCAAGATCATATCATGTGAATGGTTTAAGACGGAAATACTAAAGTGATCTCCACACTTTGAATTGTACGAGGAATCACATGTTACTCTAGTTTGGCACCTTGGCTTCAGATTCACTACTTCAAGCAATCTAATTTATTTTCTCTTAGTTCTATTTTTTAAAAAACTGCTTCAAGTCGATGTTGCTACTACTAAGCTCTTCAACTCATCAGTGGCTAAGGTCTTCGTAGAAATGGATGCTACTACACCTCAAAAGAAAGAGATTTGTATTGGTTCCACTGTTCATAGTTACGGACAAAAAATAAATTTTGAAGGAATTCTATTATACTGCTCATCTTGAAAAATATTTGATCATAACTTCACAAGCTGTTTCAAGGCACACTATGAATTACAAAACAACAACAACAAGCCTTAACATAGAGTGGGGTCAAATGATCCCGTCCATTGTGTCTTTATGTGTCACTCATAATTGATATTTGAATCATTATCATACATCTTAACCATTTTTTTTAGGTCTATATAGCTTAACATAAGGTAATCTAATCACTACTTCACAAATTCATTGACTACTGACGATACCAAATCAAGCATTTCTCCCTAATCTTATCTAACTGGGCTCCAACTTTTTCCCAACATACTCATTTTGCATTCTATCTCTAAGAGTAAAATCATCCACTAGCATATGTCAAGTACAACTTGGTCTTATGCTTCTTTTATAGAACATTGCAATAATTGCGTCTTACCACCATCTTATAAAATTTTTTTCTTAAGTTTAAGTGGAAATCATGCTAATAGGCATGCATTCCTCCTTCAACCATCCAACTTGAATTCTACTAATAACATCTCCATCTATTTCACCATCATTTTGACAATAGAGCCTAAATATCACAGATAAACACTCTTATTAATGTGATGCAAAATTGCATACTAAAACCAACTAAAATTACACTCCATATATTCAGTTTTAGATCTACTTAAACGAAAAATAATCTCTTAGTGATACTTGAAAACATAGAGTAAGAGAGCCATCAAATGATCAAAACTTACTCTTAAGCGAAGAGGTTCCCGTTTTGATTACTTCTAATACGGTTTGAACACAAACTTCACCCATTTTAGATATTGTCATAGATTTAAAGCCTTCTTGGGGTATTGAAGCCTCATTAGGGTAATCCACATCACATTTGCTCACAAATTTATTGACCAAGATCTACGCCAAGCAAGATATGCATATGGTCTAAGGTATGTGCAGAGGCAAGCACAAATTATACATTTGAGCACTAGCATGTGGTCCTCCTAATCCTCAAGTCAGATCAACAATGAATGCATAGTGCTTCCTATCAGATCAAGAAAAAGTATGTATCTACAAATGCAATTTAAAAAATAACATTTGTATGAACTTTGTGTGCATCAATGGGTGTGTGAGCTTGTTCAAATGAGTGCGCAAGTTGGTGCATATGCATAGGTGTAAGGGTGAGTATGCTTGATCGAGAAGGTATGTGCACATAGGTGAGTAGATGAGTGCACACAAATGAGCATACAAGGAAGCATGGGTAAGTAGATAAGTGCATCGAGAAGTGTGAGAGTTTAAGTGCATATGTGCAAGTAAGCGAGCCAATATGAACAAGCGAGCACATGGGCGAGTAAGCAATTGCACAAGCATATGTGCAATTTCAAGTTTTAAAATTTTTTTATTGGGTCAAATTTGGTTTCAATTTCGCTCATTCATTGACCGACTAATTTGAATCTTGGAGGTATTGTTGTTGCAATATTTTCAAAGAGATTTTTGATAACAGTGCACATTTTAAACCTCAAAATTTATCTAAAATTTTGATAACACTTCAATGTAGCCATGGATTAAGAGATATCAATGATGATGATGCCAAACTTTCAAGGACCTTACTGCTGTAAAAAAGGCATGCAAAGTCAACAATAATCTCAGCTAGACAAACCATTAAAATGATTAAATTTGCACATTTTGCAAAAGCATAGATTTCAATCTCCCTACCACATTAAGGAAGACATGATGATTGGCTTCAATAGTGGTCATAACAAAGGCATAACAACGTGAAGAGTAAACCACCACACTAAAAAAGATGCATATGGTAAAGTGTATGAGCAAGATCAAGAAAGAAACAATGAAAAATGTATTGTTTAGATGACATAGAATGAAGAAGTTCGACGACTTTTTTTAAAAAAGGTTAGGACTTAAGGTTATATATATATATATATATATATATATATATATATATATATATATATATATATATATATATATATATATAATGAGTCTTTGGATCCTCCCAAGTATAATGAGTCAATAGAATCACATAAGCTAGACCAACCATTATCAAGCCAGGTGTGTAGGCTTAATGGATGACTTGCATACACTTGAGTTGTGTTGGCTTTTGTCAATCACTTTTGACATGGACTATGCTGACCAAATCTACACCTAAAGGAGTGGCTGAAGTCCACCTAAGTCAAGTAAGGAGTCACCAGTTAGTTAATTAATGGGTCTAGTGGTTTGACAAGCCCTAATTGAGGTCATTTGGCTGGCACAAGGCTAATCCAGGGATCACATTGAGCCAATTCAGACAATGAATGTTCAGGGGGGCATAGCAACCACTCATGATAGAAGCCAAGAACATGCCGGATAATCCCTTGCAAAAGAACCACGATGTAGTGAGTCAAGATGCAGAAAAATATAAAGAAAACAACCACAAACATAATAAAGCCAATCAAAACAAAGAACCTTAAATTATAACAATTATGAGATAACAACCTTATCAATTGGACAGTATAAGAGGCAGGTAAATGTAGACTTCAACTAATTAATAAACAAATTACAATCAAAATTTAAGATAAAAAATTCAAAGTTTTAATTTCATTTAAACGACCAACATGTAATACAAATATTTTGTATTTTGGACGATTATAGATTTCTTAGACATTAACATTATAAGTTTTGGCTTTAAAGTACAAAGCAAAGTAGCGTTTAATTAATTAAGCACAATTCTTTGAGAATCTCTGAGGAAGAATTGCATTTCATCAAATAATAAAACATAATTACTAATAAATTGTAAAAACATGTACCTTGCATATTGGTCTTTGGGGATCTCTCAAGTTAACTAATAAATTGTCACACTTCAAATCAAAATGTATAATATTCTTGGAATGCAAGTACTCCATTCCAAAAGCTGCATCCATAGCTATGATAAGCTTTCTACGATGATCGAGTGTCCTGCAGAAAAGAAAAATGGTTAAACATCCCATGAAAGTAAAGAGAGAAATGTTACAAGAGAATTTGTAATTGGTTCACCTATCCTTCTGCAGCAGGACATGCCTAAGTGATCCATTTACCATGAATTCTGTTACAGTAGCCAGTGAGCCACCTCCACCATCTGGAACCACCCCATAGAAAGCAACGACATTTGGATGATGAAGCTTTGAGAGGATTTGGGCTTCCCTCCAGAAATCTTTTGTCTGCAGAGAACAAGAAAATGATCATCCGATAAAGCACATTTTCTATCAATAAACATAAATTCTGCACATAAATCATATATTATAAGTAACAACTTGCCTTTACATGTGAA
Organism: Cymbidium sinense; assembly: GCA_021442155.1. NCBI lineage: Eukaryota > Viridiplantae > Streptophyta > Magnoliopsida > Asparagales > Orchidaceae > Cymbidium > Cymbidium sinense. The sequence continues at coordinate 169,924,810 of CM038215.1, forward strand.
CCTCAAATTTAAAATAGAAACAAAAATCATGTGCTATGGAAGATTTGAAGTGTCCATGCAATAACAATTGGAAAATTAGCACTCCTGAGATTTGGTCATTTTCAAGAAACCTTCAAAATTGGTGAAATGCAATCATTTCATAAGAAACGATTCAGGAAATATTAGCATTAAATAAGGATATATTCCGGTTTCACAGAATCTTTAGTTCAATTAGCTATACAATATGCCTTGATAAAAATATCTCATATCTATCCTGGTTGCTAGGTTGAAAACCTGCCAACCCGAAAAGACCATGGACAAGTCATCCTATAGATTATTTTCAACAACTTTGAAACAACTCAAATTGATAAAAAAAAGTAAGAGATTTGTTGAATTATAATTTTGGAGCGAAAAACCTTCTATCAGCTAAGTACAAATATTATTAGAAAACATTTTATGTAGGCTAAGAAAACCATTTTGGTACTCCGTTGGAGATCTATTATTGCTGACTACAAAAGGTTTGCGTAGCTCCATAATTTGAATTTTTCAATGAGAAAGGTCTAGGGGGTGGAGTGGGTGGAGGCGTATAACTTCGTCATTTAATGTGGGGAAGAGTTTGTAAGTTTCATATAAAAAAACATAAGATTCAACTGGTAATGTAAATGATCATGAAACTTTCAAGTTCTAGACAGAAGTGATGCATTACATATTGCACCAAAAATATATTTTTTATCATAAAGTTCAATTTCATTTTCATTAAATGTTATATGCAAACTGCGTGAACCTTAGTGATGTAATCATTCCATCACATCTAATGCTTCAAGAGTACTGATGCCAACAAACTTTGTTTAGCAACTAATATCTAGCAGAGCTTCTATGAAACATAAAATTCTGTACTAAAGCCTTACCATATATTGGGAAAAAATTTCTCACAAGATATCCCAAGGGAATTGATTGTGAGGATGGACCTTTAACCTTTAGATTGAAATTAACGCAACTCAAGGGTTTTAATGCTCTAAAAAGTTTGCTTTGCACCCCCAATGCAAATAAAAAAAAAAATCCATCCTCACAATTCTCTTGAAACATCCAGAGAGAATTTTTTTAATGTATATCACATAATTGTCGGTCACTTCCAAGAAAACAAGCCCCGGCCTCATTTTTTAATCCTTTGATAACTTCTTATGAAATTCATGAATACCTGATGAATTTCAGATATTTGCACGTAAAATCAGATGCAGTTTCAAAAGTCATGCAATATTCATTTCGTGTAACCTCCAAAATTTGACAAAAACAAAATAAGTTCATATTGACAATTTTTAAGATAAACTAGGAATTGAAACCAATGGCTGTAACTGGTGGGCCAAATATCAGTTCTTGCTAAACGTTTATCGATTGACCCACCATGCTATAACTGAAGATAGCTTGAATTTTATCTCAATCTCATGTACATAAATATTCATGCAAACAATCCTAAACCATATGTTTTACTCATTTGAATGAGCCCTACAAGTTAGATTAAAACATCATACACTTAACATTGGAACTTTTGTCATATACAATGGTGTCTTAAATTATTCAATACAAATATTCAACAATAACTGTCCAGTAAACCTAAATTATGGTTAAATTCATAAAAAGACTCATAGGAAAAAATTTGGGCCAAGTCCATATTTTATTCACTATAAAAAATTAAATTTTGGACTGTAGAACCTTACATAGCATCTATGCATATTCAATAAACCGTGGGTTACTGCATGATGACTACTAGACATGCATGTCAGTCTGATTTGGGGTTTTGTTCAATTATGCACCTATGACAAGAAAGGCTTGGTTACTAACAATGGGTTAGATATGAATAAAACAGCAATAATATTTACTATAAAAAGGCCATATGTGAAGAACCAAAGCCCACTTGGCATTTTAAAGATGAACTACAATACCTGAAAAAAGCATACCTACATATGATAAATAGTTTTTGTTCAAGCTGAAGACTGTATAACTGAGATTTATGCAGGTCCCATGATAAGTTATATCAGATCTTCTCTGGTATCAAATCTGCTTTAAGAATGATTTTTTTGTCTGTGTTTGTATTTGTCATAAAGAAAAAATTGAATATCCAGAGAATGATTATGAGCAAGCGTATTAAAAAGTGCATCAAGTCTTCATCAAAGCAGTACATAGGCCATATGTTATGGGTGCTAAGCTTGAAAATTTTCCCTCAAGCACAACCCCCACAAAATTTGTTAAAATATAATCGGTGAATAAATGCTTGTTGACCTACATGCATGCGCCATAAGTCAAGTTGCAGGGTAAATTCAGCGAGCCGACATGTCAGGCGAAATACTCGGCGATACGAAAATCAGTCGAAATGATCTCCAATCAACGAACGGACTTTGACGTCGCGTTCAGAACGTCGAAATTGATCATAATATACATATTGCACAATTCGATGATCGATCGATCGAGAAAGAAGTTCATCGGCAGCCGTAGCATGCTCGAGGTCGGGAAGCGCGGCGATGCGCAAACGCGTTAAAAGAAATTGATCAGCGTCATTAGGCGTGAAACCTAACAAATGAGGCTGTTTGTGCTTTCTCAACAAATCTGCGAATATCGAGCGATCAGAAGCGATGACGAGCAAATTTGAACTAAAATTGGCCCGGGCGCCGACTTGAACTAAATGGCCTCCGATCGCGAAATGGACTGCGCCATTGCGTTCGGAACATTAGAATAACTTAAGATCGACATATATATTGTCTATATAACAATGTCGGCCCAAAAATCCAAATTATATTTAATTAAATAATAATAATAAAAACTATAAATACCCTCCTCATCTAACCCTAATCCCCACTCAACCGGCCCTAAAATTTCTCTCGCCTGCTCGCGTCGCAGACAAGCTCCCGCTCATGCGTAGTGAAAAGACCATGAGTGTCCTTCCATTCGACATCCGCAGGGTGAGCAGATCGCCTGCCTCTCCACACGCACGAATCACGCGATGATCGGACTTGACGTTGACGCAAGAACCAGCGCCGCCGACGGTAAAGCTCAGCGCCTGATCATTTCGCTTCGCCATACCACGAGCCCCCACGCACGCCCGAGCCCACCTAAAGTCTGTGATTGAAATATAAGTACTCTGCCGAGGAAAGTTGTACTTTGTGGGTAAAGAACACGCTCTCGACGCATGGAGAAATATGTTTCAACAGAGACTCATATATGCCTTTATCGATGGCGGGGGGATCTGCATTTATCACCCATATTTTGGGCGTGTGCATAACACATAAGGCAACCCCCAGCGATGACGTCGAAATCACCAAAATTTGAAATTTTCATACCGCTAGAAGACCTAAACAGCTTGACATAAAGTCAGGCCACAATATAAAATCGACATTGCCGTATGAGTACTGCTCTTTCAGATGATGATGGAATTTGTTTCATGTAGGTTCCTCAGAGCCCCATACATGTCTTTTTAGCATGGTGGGAAAGGGCATTCAACCATGGTATTTATACCACACATACAAGCGGCAGAGGCTCATATGGTCCATGGATCCGGGGACACACGAGGGCATAAACAACTTAATAAAATTCAACTACTGCTAAAATTAATATTTTAACTTGACATTATATATAATACCGCCTTTTCTTGACATGAAATTTATATTACGCGCAGGTCTTCAAAGATCACATGCTTTTTCTTGACGACGATTCTGCCATTTACACCACCCACGCTTTCTACATGGTTTAAGCCCGTTGTTTTATGCATTTGTAGAAATGTCTTAAAAGTTCATCTAAAATCTTAAACTTGAAATAAAACCCAATCAAAATAGGCAACACTATTCAAATCTCTAAACTTAAATCAATTTTAAATTGAAAACCATGGGCCCCATCTTAAATTTAGTGTCGAGGATCGCAGTTGATTCTTGCCAGGTCTTGTGACCGATCAATTAATAAAATCTAAAAAAATCCAATAATATTACAAGAATCTCAACTCACTAAAATATCGATAAGCTAATTATATTATACAAGTAGATCTCGATCTATTATTAAATTAATAAAGTCGAGGATTCAAACAAAATAATATATATATTTAAGATGTTGAATGAAGATTTCAACCGGAGGGGATACTACTATCAAAAATATTTAAATTTTCAAATCAAATTAACATAAATTAAACATCAATCTAAATGAAAAATTTGATGAATTATCAAACTCAAAATGTCTAAATGAAATTCTATCTTTAAAAAAACTTAAAGCTAAAAACTCAATCCACCTTACAATGTTTGCTGAAAAGGTGATATTTAAAATATTCTAAATAAAGGAGTTAAATCAATCACAATAATTATGTTTCAAATAATTTCACGCTAGTAAAAGACGTACTGTCCTCACCACCAAGATGGCATAACGCTTGCTACGCGTAGTTTAATCGAGCGCTTTAATCGCCAAGTCCTTTGCCTAAGATGGACAAAACAGTCTCCTTAGATACCCGCATTCTACAAAAAATTTCTGACGACGCAATCCATGGACAGGATCCTTTGTCGTCAATCAACTACCTCTCTCGACAGTGACAAATGACAACCCGGATGATAAATCACAGATCTTGATCAAACACATCATCATTCCCCCAACCATCCGCTTTAAGTTATACAATAATGAATTTCATATATTCACAATTTTATACTCCACATGATGCTACTATATGCTATCATTTATGATCAATTAAAATTTTGAAAGTTCTCTGCAGAGAGGGAATTAACTATGTGTGTTTGCACATAGGAAACTTGGAACTAGATCTAAAGTCCTCATAAAATGAGGGCGAAATCTCTGAGTAGTGTCATATCTACTATTCATATTTGCCTTCTGAAAATTCACTGACATAAATCATACTTTTTTCATCGAGAGATCGGTGACGAATTTTTGGAGCCCAATATTGTGCATGTTAAAAAATCTACCTAAATAGTAATCTTTTCTCTGAAGTTTCTTCAAGAAAAAAATAGACAGGTGACTAGCATTTATCTCCCCTCAGGTTTAGTTAAATATCTTATTGCCCCTAAGGCTTGCAAAATGTCAAATATCTATCTCAGATTATCCGTTTAAATAAATGGACTTTCATAAACTAATAAAAACATAATATCTAAGCCTTAGACACAAGATTTAGTATTCAAACTAATAAATGTAAGATATAAATAATCCATAATTATTTATGAAAAAATATAAAAATATATTACTCAATATTTAAAACTTTTTAAAATCTAAATATAATTAAAATTTAAACATATTTGGAATAAAAATGTAGATCAAAAACATCAAAAATCAAAATCATTGATAAAGTATTTCATTTTTATTGATTTAATGAAAATTATTAATTTTGTAAATTATGTGCTTATAATTTAGCACTTGAGTTAATTTGAGAGAAGACTATATGATATTTAACTATCATAATATTAATTTCTACACCAAATTGAAATGATTGATTGCTCTCTATCACCACCCAGGCTCACTCGTGCTCATAGCCCTCACTCGTGCTTGCACAAGGTCATAAGTTTGCTCCCTTGATGACAAGCTTATTCATGTCGAGTCCGTCGTTGCCGCCCTTAAAATAACATTTGATGATCAGAATATAGCTCCCTCATGATTATCAATGCCTTTGACGCCAACATTCTATGACTTGCTTGTGCTCTAGCCTTGTCACCTTCTTTGTGGATGTAATCCCCACCGAGTCTACTCATTAAGTACATTTCACTTATTCACTCCGTGCTCTCATTGCCTCATTCACATTCACTATCGTTAGTGACTTTGCTTCCATCGACTCTACCAAGTCAATCTCGTAGGGGATCAAATTCCTTGTTTACACTCTTGACTTGATCCCCATCATCCTCTCGTTAACTACTCCTCAAGTTATGATTTAGGTTGTCTCCCCATTGGAGTTGACCCTTTGCTCCCATATAATCTAGTGGCCACTATTTCCCTTGCATTACCTCCTTCCACCTTTGAAGCTTCTATGGTTAGTTCTCGGCTACTTGCACTTTTCAGTTCTTCATTGAAGTTGTTGGGACGATGAAGGATTCATGAATTCAACCATCGTCAAACGTTTCTCTTTTTTTTATTCAACATGGTTTAGACCCATCTCACCACACACACACACACACACACAAAAAAAAACCTCCACTTTCATGGCAAACCTACTCTTATTTTCACTAAAGCTGAGATATCCTAGCTAGCAATTCAACACTCTTTCCATTTGTAGGCAAGTTTTCTTAGGGTCATCTCGATCTTAAGATTATATGTAAATTTAAGTCAAACTTATATTTAATTGATAACTTCTTTATTGACCATATTGACATTATCATATTATCTTTAGAATCATATTACTTTAGACTTTTCTCACATTGATCTTACTATGTGTGTAGCTAGTTGATGCTTATGTTAAAGTGTCTCCTCATTTTGACTTATCCATTGAGCAACTCATCACTCTTATTTCTATTGATTTTCTTTGACTTCATCCAAACAACTTGAATCAATCCACATACATTTTCTAAGTTCTATTTTTGGTAAATCATTAGATGCTACCCCATGTCAACTTTTTGGACCACTTATGGCTAGGGTTATGATTAAAATTGAGGTTACTATTTCTATAAATAAGGTGTGTAGATTGATTCCTCCTCATTTGGATATTGATGAATGATTGACTTTGAAGAAATACTTTTGTATTGTTTCTCTTACTCAATTTTTGAGCAAAAATGTTCTGAATGTTTCAAAGGCTTAGTAGTGAGGAAATCAACTGGTATTGATCCTTACATTCAAATAGAAGAGTTGCATATAAATGACTAGAATCTAACTTCAAATATTATGGTGTTAGTACTTTCTACTTTAGGTCAAGTTTGCACACAAAATTTAGAACCATTTCTAGATCTTACCATGATATCAGGACCTTCAGAGCCTTCCCTTATTGTCCAAATCCCCAAGGATGAGTTATCTGCATGCAAGTATATTGATCAAGATCCTTTATATATGTTATTCCCTTATCTTCATCCTATTTGAAGATGATGCTGACCCAAAATTTGGGCAACTGTTGATTGATCTCCATGTATCATAAGTCAAGTCGCTGATAAATTCGATGAAACTTGATTCAAATCGGCGAAATCTCGACATCGTCGAAATTAGTCGAAACTATTTCCGATCGATGAACGGACTTCGCCGTCGCATTCAGAACGTTAAAATTAATCAGAATATACATCCTGCACAATCCTGGCGTGATCAAGGAGCTTCGGCCAACGCGTATCGAATTGGGAGGCTGCGATGATGCCCAAACGATCTCCGTTCGTAAAATTGGTCATGTCATTAGCTTCAAAATATCGAAATCTATCAAATGAGATTGTCCGCGCTCAATTCGGGCGGGTTTGTGCGAATATCGAGTTGTTGGATACAACAACGCGCAAATTGGAGCTGAAATGCATTACACATAGCCAAAATCAATCAAAAAGATTTTTGATCAACGAACGGACTTCGCCATCGCATTCATAACATCGAAATTGATCATAATATACATATTGATCAATTCGATGGTCGACCGATCAAAAAGAAAATCTGACGACACGCCCATGCGCATATCGAGGTCGGGAAGCTGGGACGATGCCCAAACGACCTCCGTTCGAAAATTGATCACGTCGTTAGCGTCAAAACGTCGAAACCTATTAAATCGGTACTGGCTCAATTGGACGAAGTCGAATGAGTCGGAAGCGACGCAAATCAGAGTTAAAGTCGCCTGGTTCGACGCTGACTTGAATCAAACGGCTTCCGATAGAGAAACGGACTGCGTCGTTGCGTCCGGAACATCAGAATAACTTAAGATAAACATATATATTGCCCATATAGTAATGTCGGCGCAAAAAGTCAAATTAGGGTTAATTAAATACTTAAATGCAACCCCTATAAATACCCCTTTTATCCCAAAGCTCTAACTACACTCCCCAAAAACTCTCACAGCCGGCCCTTGCTCTTGTCTTGAGCTCCCTCACGTGCATAGCAGCTCCCCTGCAGCCGTTCGTCCGTCCCGCTCCCCAGTGCGCAAGCATGACCACCACCAGCGTCCATCGCCTTGTTCTGCGAGTGAACCAGAGGTCAAGGTGATCAAAACCCGTCTTGCGTTCCGCTGCCAGCATAGTAGCCCTCGGACTGCACACCCGGCCTTCGCCCTCCCAGCTGCACGACCAAAGTATGTTGAAATATAATCGTGTACGTTTCTCTTGATCTGAGGAAAGTCGTGCTTGTTCGCAGTATATAAGTCTTGCACCTTCTTGGCATGCGGGGTATGTGTTTATTTACCTTTATCATGTCTTTCTTTTGGTCGATGTCGTTAGTGTGATTTATACCACATACATCTTTCTTGGCGTATAGTGCGGTCGCGGCGATACATGGGACTGTCGGGATCTTCGAAATCTTTGTCAAATTTTCAGCCAGAGACCTAAACAGCTTAATATAAATTTAGTCATAATTATAAAATTGTTATTTAAACTGATATTGCAAGTGTATAAGTACTCATACACGCCTTTCTTGGTGTGACGGGAAAATCTGTTTCACGCAGGTACTTCAAAGTCTCATACATGTCTTTCTTGGCATGGTGGAATGACACATTCAGGCTGTGATTCATACCACCCATACAGGCCTTTCTTGGTGTGGTGGGCAAACCCGTAAGATAGCCCATGTCTGAGCAGACGTCGGGATCTTTGCCATCTTAAACTACCCGATAAGAACTGCGACTTAATATAAAATCAACTATAAATCTAAAATTGATTTTAAATTGACATTCAAGTATATAAGACATGTATATACCTTTCTTGGGAAATCGTGTTATACGCGTCTTGAGACTATACATGTCTTTCTTGGCATTGTGGGATAATGCATTCGGACGTGGTGTTTACACCACCCATACGTGCCTTTCTTGGTATGGTGCGGGCAGCCCGTTAAGCTTTCATCTGGGGACGATCGGAGGGCTGTAAATCTTGTCGCAAAATTTTATCTAAAATCCTAAACTTGCAATGAAACTCAACCAAAATAAGCAATATTATTCAAATCTCCAAAAGTTAAATAAATATGAAATTGAATAACGCATGAAGAGAATCTTTTAGTGTCGAGAATCTTACGTGTTGATTTGGTTGTCTTGGGTGTAAGTTAACAAAACATTAAAAAAAAATTTAATGATACTACTATAATATTTTTAACTAAATAAAATATTTGAGAAGCTAATTCTGTCACATGATAGTAGATCTGATCCTCTCTTATTAAATTAATAGAGTTGACAGAATTTAGAATAATAAACTAAATCATTAAGTTGACTTATCTCTTAACTCACGATGATGGTAGTTGATTGAATATATCAATGGAGGGTCATCATTATCAAAGATATTTATATCCAATAATTTTAAATTCAAAATCTTCAAAATATAAATCAGATCGATCATACATTATTAAATTAATAGAATTGAAACAAGATTTGAAATAATAAATTTGAATTACCAAGAACAGGCAATCTTTGAATGTGCTTGGTATGCGAGGATCTTCGGGTTGATTCGGTTGGGTCATGGGGTAGTTAGGGTTAATAAATCCTAAAATCCAATAATAATATTATAAAATTTCAACTTATTAAAATATCGAGTTTTTCATTATATGACAAGAAATCCCTCTATTATTAAATTAATAGAGTCGACAGGATCTGGAATAGCAAAATAAAACATACACCCTGATGATGACTATTTTAATGAAGATTTCAACCGGAGATACTTTCATCAAAATGTGATTGCAAATTCAAATCAAATTAATATAAATTAAATATAAATTCAAATGAAAAATCTGATGAATTATTAAGCCCAAAATGTCTAAATGAAAATCATTAGCTTAAAAATTTAAAGTAAAATTCAATCCATCCACTTTTCATAATTGTTTGTCGTAAGTGGCAAATTAAGAAAACTCTAGCTCACAAAGGAGCCAAATTCAAATAAAGTGTTAAACTATGTTCACTCTCAATCAATCTCATACCAGCAAAGACGTGGCATGTATCCTTTAACTGCATGGCTTGACCAGTAGACTTCATATATGATGTAGTTCACAAAAGTCCTCGGCCGGTGGTTTGCCACCAAATTTATATTACTGGCCATAGCGTATGTTCTCCAATGATTCTATACTTTGAGTTGTGACTATAGGGTCGATATAGACAAAAAATCCTATTAAGTTGGACTTAAGCTTTCCAAAACCACCTACAAGTCTGAGGATTTCTTGGGCGCAACACATGGGCGATAAGGATTCTTCTCAAGTTGATTACCTCCCGATTAAGTAACAAGAATGGCGGGATGGAATATGGGATCTTGATCGAGCGCGTCATCATTCCCCCAACCATCCGCTTCAACTAAAAGATGATGAATTTCATAAATCTAAATTTCAAACCTCTACATGCTGCTACTATATGCTATGCATTTAGCGATCTAACGACTAGCCTTAATCGAAAGTTCTCTCTCAACATTGGGAGGGGTAATTAACTATAGGTTCTTGCGCTTATAGGAAACCTGGAACCAGATCTAAAGTCCTCGCAAAATGAGGGCGAAATCTCTAGGTTGTGTCTTGTCTATTATTCCATCTACTTTCTGAAAATTTCACTGACATTTAATCAAACTCTCATCATTGAGAGGCTGGTGGCAAATTTTTGGATCCCACATTTAATAAGTCTAATGGTAGTATCTCAATTATAGAAGCACAAGAGAATTGAAGATCTCAAATTACGTTTGCTAGATAGGGCAGAAAAAAATTAGACTTTTTCAGAGGTTTATTGGACCACAATCAAGGCACTATAAATGAGAGCTATTGCACATTTTCTCCTCAAACAAAAGAATACATTCTCCTATATCATCATGCAATTTGTAATTTTATTTTTAAATTTTTTTACTTTCATATGACAATTCATGATATCTACTTAATGTTATACTTATTTCATTAACAAATTATAATATTTTGTTTAAAAAAGTTTAACTCCTAGAAGGCATAAATGATCATTACCCAAAAATAAACTGAAAATTCAATGTCAACTTATGATCTCAACAACTGCAAGAATGTGGAAGTGACATTAAAGATGGATAAAGAATCCTTGCTTACTTGTTTTTCCTTGAAAGTACAATACTTTTGGTCTGTGAACAGTTTATTGTTGATCCATTATACACCCATTCCTTTTCAAGTAGGAAATAACTAGCCAATGTTTGATGATAATGTATATTACTACTATACAGCACCAAATAGTTTATCCAATGATAATGATTATGTGAGCTCACAAAATAAAAGAAAAATAAATAAATAGAACATATGAAAAATCAATGCTCCATGTCAAATCAAGAAAGGAAATGTATTCATAGTTAAAGTCAGCAGGGAAAATAAGTCAAAGAGTGCATTCATCTTGTTATACCTGATTACTAAATAGGGCCGATAAGAGACTCCATATGGAGATGACCTTGTTCTAATATTATATAATGAACAATCTAATCTATATTTAGGATTTAGGGGAATTTTACATACTATTTCCAATATACACACATTTTAAAATAGGAAATATTTATAAAGAAAAAATTATAAGTTTGTCAACAGTATTTTGTTTGCACGCACCAGCCGGTCTTGCTCAGACAATTTCCCGGAAAAGCAGTTTTTCTTGATTCGTTTGATAGCAACATCTGTTCCTCTCCATTTCCCATGAAAAACAGTACCAAAAGTACCAGATCCCAATTCCCAAAGTTCTTCAAGGTCTGCATTCTTTATAATCTGTTCATCAGCATCATAAATCAGTTTCAATAAAAAGGCATGGAATAGCAAAGAATAACAAAAAGCTCAAGCACAAATAAAAGTAGAGTAGGCAATGCTATTAAGGTAAGAGATCTATAGTTTAGCAAACCAGATAGAACATAAACAACAAAAATAATGGAAGAGGCTTATATTGCATTCCTGTTATTAAACGAGAATCAATTCACAGCAACTTAAAAGAAGAAAAAAAAAATGGTCCTTGGGCTATTTGTGTTAGACAATTTTAGTTCCAAACTATAAATATGTTTAACTTAAGTATCTTGATTCTTTAAATATGATCCAAAATAGTTCCTCTATTGGATTATTTTGGATCAACTTTAAGTAATCAATGGATTAGTTGTGGATATGCAGAATTTTCATCTTCCATTTCTAGCTAAGGGCTCCTGAGCAACTTTGGTTCTTGATGTTGGCTTGATGAAAAATGGACAAGAATTCCATTTATAGTTTGTGGATAAGGCCGTAATTTCGATCTATACCTGAAGGGTGCATATGTGTGATGGCAGGTTTTTATGAATTTCAACTGGTTGTTGTGGACTGTTTTTAGAATTTTAAAATTAATAAAGAGTTAATTTAAACTTAACTTAAGACTGAAACATATGCTTAAATAAAAGTATCTAAATTTGGTAAACAATGGGGTTAACTGTATAATCGATTTCAAAGTTGTAAATAAAATGACTGTAGTGTGTTCAAAAATTATGGACTGTTTACTCATTTTGTAGCTAGACATGATTTAACTATAGACTTCTTGGTTACCACCACTCGCTTCATTAAAGGTCATAGGCCATAATTAAGAATGAACTAAGCTATATTTTCCCAAAGACACAGGCCTTATCACGATCTTTGGGTATTAAGGCAAAGTTGCCAGCATTCTATTAGAGTTGTTTCACGCATGTTGATTCATAAAGAAAATAACATTTTATCTATGGTATAGAGAATACACTAGGGCAAAACTCATTTAAAGTTCATCTAATTGAAAAGATGATGGTTTATGAATATTAGTTAAAGGAAGTCCACATGCAGAAAAAAATTGAAAATAAAAAATGAATCTCATTTTTGATGATACTAAATCCAAATCATCATCAACACTAAATAATCTTTATGAACTTGAATCTATATTTGATCAAGAATTAGATATTTGAAGGAAATTATAGCATGAGTTATAGTTGAATCTAATCTAAATTTCAAAATAGAAGTTGAAACTACAATTGAATGTTAAATTGAAACAATCATATATGATACAATAAATCAAATGAGCAATCTGAAAATGCAACTTTGGAGGAATTCACTATTGATATTATTTTTATAATGGATGAAGAACCTAATCAAGGAAGTTAAGTTGCAAAAACATTTTAAAAGATTCATAAATAGCAAACATCTTAAAACAGACAAAATGTAAAATTATATCCAATCAGTTGCAAAAATACATAATTTAACACAACTTATTTAAACCATTTGGATTGATTCAATCTAAAAAGGTTGTCTGTCCATATAAGCATATGATAATATCGTTTGTTTATCTCATTGCATCTTAGTTATAGCACACATCTTAATTACGTAGTATTTTCATTACTTGCCTCATATCAATTCATTTGCATTATTGGCACGGATTTCTTGATAATATTTATTAAAAACTAGTTACTAATCATGAAAATCACAAGCTTTTTGCTCATGTGAACTAGAGTATGAAATTTAAATATAATGATAAGATCATGATGCATTTAAATCTATAAAGACTTCCATATGGAATCTTTAAAAAGTTAAATACATGTATGAACATTTGAAATATAGCAACACAATAAAATGATGGTGATAAATTAGAAAGTCTAGAAATTCTAAAATAAATCCCATTTTTCATATGTCTAATTTGATCATATTTCATAAAACTATTGCTATAAATTTGGATTCTACGCTCTTTTCAACTTTTTCTTCAGAGCCCACATCCAATGTCTTGTCATGTATTTCTATTTAATTTATTTATTTAGCTATTTTAGGTGATGAGATTATTTTCACTACTGATAGTAGATTTCAAAGATCATGTATTCACTGGCAACATAAACCTGACTATGTTGATCATGATTTAGGAAACTCAAATCGAGCCAACCAATAGGTTTAACTATGAACCGATTGTCCGACTAATTCAATCCAGGTCTAACTCACTTCTAAATAAAAAAGGTCAAAACCAATGAATGAACTAGTGAGCTGGTCTAATTTTTAAAGAGCCGTCCGGTTTTCATTTTTTGCTTTTTGATTTTGATTAGATGGCTAAAAATAATCAAAATATCATCTCCAAAATGTTAAATTTAGAATCATACTCAAAATATTCAATAGTAAAATGTTTTGAATTAGAATATTGTATATTGAATTAATAAAAATATCATTATTGTATCATTGTTACATCATAAAGATTATATTATAATAATTTTAATATTTATTACATCATCCAATTTAACTGTTAGTTTAACCTCAATTGTACCATTGAATATTAAACTTATCATTCTTTTGGTTTAATGTTCAATCTGATTTTTAAAACTTTGATGATGATCCATGATTGATTTGCATAAGGCTCAATTTATATTCAAATTTTCATAGTGTGTATTAAATACTAAATTTTATGGAGTTGATTTATCCAAACTGAGTAAATTTGAGAAAAATCTTCATATATATATATATATGATTTTTTTCATTAGTTAGATCATTTTATTTTTTATTTCTAAGAGCATGATAGAAATCATGACCAGTAAGAGTTATAATGGCCAAGTAAGGTAGCTTTAGTTTAATTCTTTTGATTGGCATAATATAACAAACATATCATGATTTTATTTTTGATATAGAAAATTGGGCCAATTTAGAGGAACTAGCTCATAGATGTGTCAGAACCTTGCCATAAGTATGATGGTCTTAAACACGACTCCCCAGTCTAGTAGTATCATAGTGAGAATGAAACAAGGAGTGACCATGCTACTAGTGGGAGGCTAAGGACGAGAGCAGCATGGAGATCACTAATGTTGTGACAAGGAGTTTGATTAAGAAAGGTTGTTGCTTTAGTGCCTCTTTCCTACCTTGTTCTCTTCCTTCTTACTTTTGTTTTTCTCCTTTGGCTAAAGTCAATGACTACCAACCATACCTCCTGTCTAGTGGATTGTGAGAGAGAGAGAGAGAGAGAGAGAGAGAAGGAGGGCAATAAGAGAGGGATCAGCAATTGGATTTGTGAGTAGAAGAAGAAGAAGATGGTTCAATGGCCAACTAAAATTGAGAGTTTTGGAGTAGGTAAATCCTAATGTAAAACACTCAGAGGTTTGATTGATGGAAAAATTAAGAAAATAATTAAAAAGAAAGTCTCAAAGGCAGCTCATCATATTGTTTAAGAAAGGTGATAACCTCAAACCAAGATTTTTTTTACTAAATTAATATTATCATATTATACTAATGAGGCTTGGAAGAGAATCTATTTATGTTGATTGCATGATGAAGCATAAGTAGGACTGTCAAAAAAAGTTTCATTGCTAACAACGGTTCGTTTAAGTAAACTCGCTCGTTAACTGAACGAAATAAAACAAAACGACATTTCAAGCTCGATATAAACGAGAACACAATCATTTGTTCGATCATGTTCGCTCGATTTATTCGAAATAAAAAATATATATTATATTATATTATTATTATTATTATTATTTATCATTACTATTATTATTATTATTATTATTATCATTATTATTATTTTATTATTTTTTTTATTACTATTATTTAGTACTATTATTTTATTATTATTATTATTATTATTATTATATACATACGAACACATATACATATCACAAATACGAGCATGGCTTAGTGGTTTAAGTTTTTGTTATCAGATTATTTTGAATCCTCCTCATAAATCTGATTTTTGATTATTGCGTTTACAATTTCAAGAGTCAAACACAAAACAATTTTCAAAACAGTAACAAACGATGAAATTTCGGTATTTCTCGAAACAAGAACAAAACAATTTTCAAACGAAAAATGAAGGATTTGCGCTGGCTGTTTACACCCTGCATAAGGTACATCAAGAGAGGCTAAATTAGATATGCACCATCACTTTTGACTTCTTTCAAAATTCTATCCTGCTCAAAACTAACACAATTAAGCAAGCAATAATTATTAATTAAATAATCAAATGAGCACACAATACACAAGTATTTGCAAGTCATATGCTAATTATAAGTGAATAAATAATAATCGCTATAATATATATAATATATATATATATATATATATCACTTAATTAGCATAAACTTTAGAGATGTAACAAGCCCAACTTGACAACTTATAACATAAACTACTTAAGAGCGCAATGGTGTCCAAAGAAAATGCTAGATGCTAACTCCAAATAAATAAACCACACAAGTTGTGAATTTCATAAACTCCTCAACCATGAAGGCACCAAACAAGAAGTCTCCACACAAAACAGTAAATGGTAAAAGACAGGCTATGTGTGAGCAATAACTTTAATACAAGATAATAAGATCTGCTCTACACAATGACATAATGAAAAGATCACCACATTAACATTCAGACTTAAATAATAATGATAGGAGAAAAATGTGATAATAAGGAAATAATTACAAAACAAATAGAACACAAATATTTTTCAGTGTTTTGACTCCAATCGACATACGTCCACATCTAAGTCCTCTCAGATAAAATTTCACTAAAACTAGCTATTACTAACCAAACTCCATTTCTCAAGCAGGTATAGAAAGCTTCACAACATTACACTTGCCTTAATAGGAAAATGCAATGCAAACACTATCCTCAATGGGCTAAGCAACCTAACTAGCCAATATAAGGAATAACTTTCTTCAATACTTTCATGGTGACTAAAGCTAACATAAAACAATTAAATACCATAAAATCTCTTAAGAAACTAATTGCAAGATATACCAACAAAATGAAATCAATATACAAAATACTAAGTGATTGAGTGGGAGACCTTCACTCAAGAACCAAGGAAATTTTGATGATAAATAATCAAAACCTTCTCTAATATGATCTTACAATTTAGCTTGCAACTTCACTATTTCATGTCTTACTTAAAATGAAGAGGGGTATTTATATGCAAAGCATGAAAGCTAAACCATCCTAAATGACTTTCTACAAATCTAAATAATTTTATTCTAATCAAACCAACTATTATGCTAAAGTTTTGAACAATCATTTATATGATCCTTAATTGTATGTTTGATCAATTCAAATTCAAATGAATTTTATCTTGATCATATGCATGAATTTACTAATCATATGTACAATTAACTTTAATTGAGAGTAGAAAAAAGCTGTGGAAACCTAACTTTGTGGTAGAAAGCACTCCCCAAATAGATGAATATAATTTTGGTGTCCATTACATATAACTTTTGTCAAAGTGGCTAATTGATGATCATACGCATGATCCACATCATATGTACAATTAGATAGTGAATCATTGTTCAATGTTTTGCTAAGTAATTATGCAAATTTTATATAAATATATATAATTTTGAATACAGTTTCCAATATACTTATAACTAAAATGTTATCGCAACCTTTAATTAATGCGTTAATGGCTTCTTGAAATTCAAACAGCTAACTCAAATAATTTATCCTGAATAACCTAAGTGCACACACTAAACTAAATCGACCTTGAAAAGATTTTTGAATTTGGGTCTTCATAAATACTCCACTTGAGGTCATCACAAAGGAGCCAAAGCTCCAAGCTAATCTAGTGATCACCATTATCACCACCATATTTGCTAATAAATGATTAGCCTGAAAGAAAATCCTAGCCAACTATTAAATGACACTAGATAGAGCTTGTTATCATAAAATCATTAATTAAGCAATAGGTTCATTGGTTAATACACAATATATTTATTTTAAAGAAAATTTTATAACCAGTTAATAAAATGAGTACAACATGAAATAATTACAAAGAATTTTAAGATGGAAACTAAAAATTAAAAATAAAAGTTAAGATAACATGATGACATAGGAAAAAGTGTCCTTTTGCTAGAAGAGAAAAAATCCTCAAACTCTCATTTATTACACCTTGCTTTAAGCCTAGTGAACTATAGAAAATGACAAAAAAAATATTCTCGAAATATAATTTGAAGACTCCAATCCACTTATGCTTTGATTCTCAAAAAACTATCATTAAAATTATAAAGTTGCTTAGAATCAAAGTCATTGACACCCTTAGTAATAGGATGAAAATGAACAGCTAATATAGTTATGAGATCTAGATCAATGTTCTCACATGTAGAAGAAGAGTTGAACACATCCTTGGGCTTATAATAATAGGGGAAGGCTCTTAAAGCTCTGATTTTATGACAAAATCTAGAGTTAATTTTAAATTTATCTTAGAACCTGAATGTAAGGATCAATACTAGTTGATTCCCTTAAATTAGAGTGAGTCTTAAAACATTCAAAGTAGTTATGCTAAAAAATTTTATAAGATGAACAATATAAAGGTATGCTTCTAAATTCAACCTTCTACCAATAGCCACAATAGGAATCAATCCACACCTCCTAATCTGGAGAAATAGCAATGCCTATATCAATCAAAATCCTTCCATAGGTTGTCCAAAAAATTGAGCAATAACAACATCCATGTATAAGGGTTCATCAAAAATAGAACCTATTATAAAAGATGGATCAGTTGAATTTATGTAAATAAAATCAAGGAAACATAATTTAAATAGGAGTAATAGGTGACTCCACTAATAAGTCAATATGAGTAAACTAATTTAACATATACATCTGTTAGCAAATTAAAAAATACATGAGATATATGAGGATTCATTCACCCAAATTTTTGAGAACTTGTTCAACTATAATAAATAGGAAAGTATTTACCCACAAAGGATTCATTATGTATTATGATGCGAAATCAATAATCTAAATAAAAAAAATTTCTCTCAATCTTTAGCCCCCGACAAAAAACTTGTATAGTTGTTGATTGGAAAGTACAAATAATAGAAGTAGTTAGTAAGTAGTAATTGGTGATTAAGGAGAATAATTTGATGCACAATAAATGGTCATTTTAATGTTCTCATGATTACTATAAAAAGTTGTGTGATATCGCATAATATATGAATTGCCCATCACTTTTGTATAGAATGTTAGAAAAATATTATGTTCATATTCATACTTGACAATGGTAGTAGACCATGTAATGATTAAACAAGTTACAAGTCAAGAACTGGAGAGTAATAAAAGAGTTTTGAGAGTTACAAAACTTGAAGAAAGGGAACTACAAATCAAGAGCTAGAGAGTTATAGAAGAGTTTGGGGGTAACAAAACTCATATGAAAGGAGCTACAAATTAAGAGCTTAATAGTAACAAAACTTGAAGATGTGAGTTTACACTCAATCTCCATCATGAAGAGCTCTCATGATGTAGCCATCCCCCTTTCAATTTTCCTATTAATATTACAATTTTTGCAAAAGATTATTTAAACACATATAATGTTCAAGGGAAAGAAAATATTTGTTCCTTTATGAGACATTGATTTTAGCTTGGTGGTGTTGACCTACAAGTATGTGTCATTATTCAAATTAAACGTATATGGAAAAATCTATGAAAATCAACGGCGATGTCGCATAATTGGAGATTAAAATGCCCTAATCGTGATCAGATTCGATCAAACTCGCATCAATTTGAAAAATATTAAAATTAATTAAATAAAAATATCAAATCAAATAATAACCGATCAAATAATTAAAATCAATTTTAATGAAATTACGCTGATATCAAGTCGAAGCTCCGACGACATCCGAACGACCTCCGTTCGCGAAGTTGATCGCGTCGCCAAACGCCGAAAGTTATCAAATGACGCCTTCGCGATCAATTGCAACCGGTAAACGCTGACGGTTCGAGCGCGACGTCACAATTCGCTTTCACTTTGACCGTCGCCGATGTAGTCCAAACAACCTTGACATAAATCGTGCGCTATCGGCTGCACAACGAAAATATCTACAATTGACACCCATATTGCTAGGGTTTATTATTGGGATGATTCGTCAAAATTTTTATGATTATGGCTAATTATATTATTATTAAGCTAATGATCAATTAACCTGATTAACCTTTATTCTAATCAACCGCCTACAAATTTTTATTGGATGCTTTAGTAACAATCAATCAGCGGCTTAACCTAAATCTGCCAACGAGGTTATCCCCATTTGCCATTCACGCCGATCTTTCTTTCCCTCACGCAACTCCTCTCGTGTTCTTTCCTGCTTCCAAAGTTTCTAAGCTCTGGTGCGATTCTTTCTCTTGTTTCCTAGTCTCGATCGCTCGATTCTCGTGTGATCTTCTCCCAATCATCCGTCCGCTTCTTCTCTGTTCACGAGCCACGGCTGAAATCTCCAAGCCGAAAGGCAAGCTCAAACCGGCCAAACTTGGCTCCCTATCCCTTCCTTCCCTCTTCAAATCAAGCTCCAGGTGATCTCTCTCTAACCCTAAGCTTATTCTCACGCACTTGAGTTCTTTTGGAAGTTAGGATTTTGGTAAATCTATCTTATTTTATGAGATGATCTGGGTTTTGATTTTAGATTTGGGATGATGGCCCAAATCTCATGTTATTTCTTATTACCTACGATTTTATGCTTTTATTTTACTTGAAGTGATTTTCATGGAAGAAATTACATTTGTTAAGCCTCTTTCACATGCTTGGTTGAAATCGAAATTGAAAAAGGGGCTTTTAAGTGTTTTTGCATGCTTAAATTGTGATTATGTACTTAAAAGTAAAGCCTTTCATATGCTAGTTTGAAATCTGAAATTTTAAAAATAGGAGGTTTGAAGTGTTACTGAAATCTAGATTATGTGTAAAGTTTTAAGCCTCTTTCATATCTGTTAGTTTGAAATTAGAGGTTTGAAGATATGATTTAAATCAATTAAAGTTTTAGGGTTGATTTAAAATTTGAAATGAGGGTTTGAAAACCTAGATTATGTGCAAAATTTCTTTTCCTTTTGATGTTTCACTTTGCTGTTTGGAAGGCTTGATACTTGCTAAACTTCTTTCACATTGTTCAAAATGAAATTAGAAGTGTGGAAATAGAATTTGAGATAATGTATGGCTCAAATCTAAGTTATATGCAAGTTTTCTTCACTTTCATACTTCAAATTTCTGTTTGAATGGAATAATGTTCATTAAGCTTCTCTTATATGTTTAAAATAAAATTGAAAATATGAAAATGGGGTTATAAATGATAAAACAACAAGTGTGAATGGCTATCCTATGATTGAGATGATTGAAATGAAGGGAAGTGGCTTATGCATATTAGCCTAATATAACTGCTTGCTCATTTTTCTACTACTTACTAATGATGAGCTTTATTCTTAGCAAGTTTCTTTGATATGCAAGCATACCTTTAGCTAGAATTTGAAAGTTTAAAGCTTATGAATGGTTTGGGTGAAGATCAGTTTTCAGATTTTTCTGGGTTTGTTAAAGTTCAAATGCAAGTGTTTATTATATACATTGATTTTCTGGATTTATCTTATGAAGTCTATCCTACTTTGCTTCCATTACTTAGTTGTTTGCTAATATGGAGATGAGGATTTGAGCAAAGTTTGTTCTCAGATTTCTTTTCTTGATTTGATAAATCCAAATGCAAGTATTATCTCATATTTGATTTTCTGGATTTTGCTAGTCTAAATGAAATGATGTATTGTTCACTAAATTTGGGAAAGCTATTTCATCCCACATATTGAAATAAAAAAGGGGGAGAAATGACATGCAATAAAAGTCATGTGATGATTTCTTATTAATGATGTTTCAATGCAGTGCTTAGCTAAACTTACAAATGTCATGTTTTATTTAAATACATATACATGCATAAATGCAAACTTAAAATATATCTGTATATTCGTTTGTTCCAACGCGCGAAAAGCGTCAGAAAAGACTGTTTCACGTTGTTCCAACGGCAAAAAATATGTATGATAAGCCGCTCACATTGTTCCAACGCGCGGAAACTTGTGATAAGACTGCTCACATTGTTAACGCGGAAACCCGCATGATAGATTGCTCACGCTTGTTAACGAGAAAATGATGTTGTGTTAACCCACGACGCTTTCTGGTGACAAATAAACTTTCTAGCTCTCACAACACACCATGCACGCGGGAAGGCAATCTCCGGCAGCCCCCATATGCATCCTGAGACACTGAAAATTTTGATAAAAAAGAAGAAGAAATGCAATGTTTAAGTTATTATTTGAACATTCATGTCATACATATATGCATTTATGTTTAGCTTAATATCATGCAAACTATTCTACCATGTGGCAATTATGATGTGTTATCAATGTGTTAATGCTTAACTCAATTGTTACTTGAATTTTCATATTATGAGGCAATGCTTGCTTAGAATTCGAATCTCCTTTGTCTAAATGGTGATTATGCTTCATGAATGAATCATTTGAAAATAATGTGAATTAAATGTTGTCTTATTAGTAAGCATATGCTTATGACATAATTGCCTCCATTTTGCCTAAGTCATGAAATAAGATTTGTTCATTTGACAATGATCTTTATATACTTCATATCTTACTTGTTCATTTGGCAATGATCTTTATATGTTTATGAATAGTTAAAAATAGAAAGGGAATGTATCTTATTGTTGCATGATCTAAATCTTGCTTTACTATCAAATGTCCATTCATATGAGTTAATGATGTATAAATCTAAAGCACTAAGTTAGACATAACTTACAAGTCAATATAGTATGAATTGGACCATTTCCTTTGCAAGTTGGATAAACTCCTTTAGAGGACTTAGGCTTGCAATATATCTTGTGAGAAAATGAGGAGGAGTGGGAGAGTAAAGCCTCATGAGAGGAGGATTCTCTCTTATTTATAAACCCCTTAGCATGAGACCAAAAAAAAAGAGAAAATAAAATAAATGAAAATGAGAGTGGGACTTGTGTTATCCCATTAATTTCCTTTCCCTTGTATCATTTGTCATGAGTTTGCATGTAAAGAGATTAACTTAGCTTTGCCACTTGTCTTCTAATGACACATGACATGCACTTATGTCTTTATCATTTCCCTTTAATGTTACATGACAAAAATGTGGATTTAAGAAAAAATTAACTTCTTTTTGTCATTTTTCTCTAATGACATTTGACACATACTTGTGTTTTTGTCATGAGTTTGCATGTAAGGAGATTAACTTAGCTTTGTCACTTGTCTCTTAATGGCATACATACTTATGTCTTTTGTCATTTTCCTTTAATGTTACATGACAAAAATGTGGATTTAAGGAGAAATTAACATCCTTTTGTCATTTTTCCCTAATGACATTTGACGATACTTGTATTTTATCATGAGTTTGCGAGATTAACTTAAATTTGTCTCCTACTCAATGGCACATTAATGTATTTATGTCTTTATCATTTCTCTTAATGTTACATGACAAAAATGTGGATTTAAGGAAATTAACTTCATTTTATCATTTTTCCCTAATGACATTTGATACATACTATCATTACAAGAGATGAGATTAACTTAGCTTTGTCATTTTGTCTCAATAAGACACGGCACTTTATATCTTTGTCACTTTCTTTTAATGTTACATGACAAACATAGATCTAAGGGGAGATCTTAACTCTTTTGTCATTTTCTCTTAAAGCCTCATGACAAACATGGATCTAAGGGGAGATCCTTACTCCTTTTGTCATTTTCTCTTCTCTCATTTATGAGTGCATGTTATGATTATGATAAAAGAGGAACATGTGCCATCCTAAATAAGATTAGATCATAATATTAAGCTATCTTTTAAAACCTAAACCTCTTAAAAAAAAAAAAGGGGCCCATTTAAAATTGGTGAGCTTTCCCTTTATAAAAAGGGGTCATTGGGCTTAATTTTGTAAATGGGGTTATGCAAAAGTTATGGAGTGCAAATGGGCTTCTAAATTGTCATTTGAAGAGATGTTTAATGCAATTTCAGCTCCATTTTAGCTTGCTGATTGGTAATATTAAAAGATTTTATCTAATGAATGTTCATACTATACCCCTAAATAAGTGTCAAATTTATGTCTTGCATGAATGACCTTATACTTGAGTCAAAGAGCTTTTAAAATGTCATCTTAAAAATATGTTTAATGTAATTTTAAACCCTTTTTAATTGGCCGATTGGTAACGTTAAAGTTGTGTTTTACCTCATAAATATTCATATCGATCCATGTGTTAAATTTATATACATGAAGATAGGACATGATCCTCCAAAAAATTACTTGTTTTACGTGAAGCTTAAGTCTTAGTTGATTTTCATGTAAAAGAATGAGAGGATAAAAAAGGGGAAGTAAGTGGGTAGCTTCATTAACATTAATATCACTCTTTCCTTTCTGTGAATACATGAAAGTGTTATTAAACATAAAGTTCTCTTTCAAATTCGAAGATGTATTAAATGGAAGCCCATATACATGTTTATATTTGAACTGACCTTCATCCATCCAAATCCTAATACGCATAATGGGATTTGGTCGTAACGTGCAACTTTATACGACATCCATAATCTTCAAATTTCTCTTAAGACAGATATTGCACTCGATGCTTAGTGAATGTTTTAAAAGGTTAAAGCTTTTCTATCTCTTTCGAATATATGTAGGCTTAACCATCTGAATGTGTATTCGCTATGATTGAGAATGTTAAATACAAAAAAAATAGATACACGTTTGATCAAAAATAGATTGCTACTTATTTTATAATATGTATTAAAAATGACATATCATACTAAACATAGTTATTTCAACTTAGACATTCTCATGTTCATACAATATTTTATAAAGAACAGATGCCCGAATATATGTTGAAATATCTATTAGATCAAACATTTAGGGGAAATATGCTTCCCAAATGCCAAATAAAAAAATGAGCAGATGCTACACTTCCGGTTTGGTAGATCCGGATTAACAAAATCTAAAAAATTTCATATCAAAATCAAACTCAGAATTGATATCTACACTTCAACCTAGACATTCATATGTCTATACAATATTTTAAAAGAACAAATACTCGTATGTGTGTTGAAATATTCAAACATTTAAGAATATCTGCAAGTTAGATATAAAGCAAATGAACAAATGCTATGCTTTCCGGTTTGGTCTTAGGACAGGGTCCGGGTTAACAAAACCTAAAATGTCATATCAAAATCAAACTCAGAATTGATATCTACATTTCAACCTGACATTCATATGTCATACAATATTTTAAAAGAATATATTCATGTGTTGAAATATTCGATAGGTGAACATAAAGTTAGATATAAAGCAATAAACAGTCTTACGCTTTCGGGCCATTTCAGACGCCGTTAATAAAGACCTAAAATGTCATATTAAAATCAAACTGCAAATTGATATCTACATTTCAACCTAGATATTATATGTATATACAATATTTTAAAAGAACAGATATTTGTATGTTAAAATGTTGACATTTGAACATACGCAAGTTAGATATAAAGAAACGAATGACGCTATGCTTCCGATTTGAGACCGTTGATTAACAAAATCTAAAAATCTATCAATGCCATTATACTACTTTCAACTTAATAAAATATGAGTATATTAACGAACAGAAAAAGATAAATCTATCGTCATCATCATAATGTATCCTCAAGTTCAATATCTCGAAGAAACCCAATCCTCATTCAATCTGAATGACAGGTTTGAAAAATGATAGATTCAAATAATTAATCTAGATCCGATCATCCGCAGAAGATAATAGTTGAGATCTACACTTCCGCTTGATCAGACTATGTTAACAAAACCTAAAAATCTAATGACGATTATACTATTTTCAACTTAATAAAATGTGATAGCGAATTCTCATTAGAATAAAAAGATAAATTTATAAGATCATCATAACGATCTTCTCAAGTCAAGATCTCAAGAAAGTCAAACCCGATCCTCTATTTCAATCTGAGTGACAAGTTTGGAGAATGATGATCTTGAAATAATCTGGGATCTTATTCTCTGCAGAAGATAATGAAACAAGTGCCTATATTCTGGTTTGGTCTGTGACCGGATCCGTAAAAAACCTAAAAATTTAAGTCGAAAGCGCTCAATTGAGTTGACAAGGTTTGGAGAATAAAGATCAAATAATTAATCTAGATATGATCCTCTGCAGAAGATAAAAGTGACAAAGTCATATTCTCATTATTTGGACCGGTCGATTAACAAAACTTAAAATTTATATCAAAACTCTGCTTTGACACATACATCACAAACTCAACTATTTCAACCAAGCATTCAGTATACAAATATTTTTAAAAAAAGAAGATACCAAGACGTAGGAAGTATTCATTAGATCAAATATCTAGAAAGATATGCAATCCAAATGCAAGATAAAAGAACGATGTTACATATCCCGATTGATCTTGACGGGTTAACAAAACTAAAAATTCAATTATGATATTATAAGAATTTTAAGTTAATAATATCCGGTAGTTTATATCATATAATTACAAAGATATGAATCAAGATAGTTCAAGCTCGCTCAAAAAAAAAGTCTTAAACCCGATCCTCTATGTTGTTAAAATGACAGATTTGAAGGATTATACTTCTTGAGATAATTTAGACTGATCCTCTCAAAAAAAAACGTAAGATACGCCTATTAATCGATATTAGTCATACGATGATAGAAGGGTGATTATTAAAATTTTAAATAATAAATGATCATATATTCAAATCTGAATCAATCATAAAATGATCAAAATTCAAATAAAATAACAAAATATAAATAAAATGAAATTAATTATTTAAATTAAACCTTAAAAAATTAATTCACCCCTCCACAATTGTTTGTCTGGGGATGACAAATTAAGAAATTTTTGCTCACAAAAAATAACGCCAAATCGAATGATAACTATCTTCACACTCAAATATTCCTGCCATGTGACGTGACCGTTCATTTGTGTAGTTTTTGTCGAAATGACACCACATAAATAGTACACCAAAGTCCGAGGTCGCGATATACACCACTAAATTACGATCCACGCACCGCAAGTAACCCCAGCTTCTTTTGAAATGTAAATGTAATATATTTGGTTGGAAAAAAACCATGTTAAAGTTCGACTTATATTGTCCTTTAGACACTCCAGTCTACAAGGACACATCGACGACGTAACCCATATGTTGCCGACAAGGATCATTCGGTCGGGGCCGACTACCTCCTCTCGACATGACTGCGATCAGATGACCTGATGACGGAACATGGATCCGATGACGCCATCGCTCTCACCAAAAGTTTTAAATAAAAATAATAAATTTCATAAATCTTAAACTCCACTCATTGTTATTATAAACTCATTATTTAACGACTCATCGACTAGCCTTAATCGAAAATGCTCTCTCAGTATTGGGAGGAGTAATTAACTATAGGAGCTTGCAAAGAACGAAGTCATAAATGAGGACGAAATCTCTAGTGTCTTATCTACTTCATCCGCCTCAAATTTTCACCAACACTTAAACAACTCTTTTCATTCCAAAAGAGGTCGGTGGCGAATTTTCAAATCCCACAGGTGGCTCTTTCTATAGGTAGGTATGGTATCTTCCCTTAGTAACATTGGTGGCTGTTCATTTAAAATTATATTTCTATCTCTTTATTTTATTCTTTTATGAATGAACTCCCAACTTTTCATATTTCCATCATGAATGTCACCAATTCCCTTTGCACAAGTTTAGTGCATAACCATCATATACTTTAGAATAATTATTATCCAATGCATACTTCATCAATGCATAACATCTTATTTATTAAAATTTAACTAAATTTTGGTTTAATGTCAAAGTTATCCTTTACATAATTACTCAAGATTTTTTAATGAAATGGTTAATATAAATGAAGGAAATCATACATGATCAATTTGGAATAAAACATAAATTAGAGAAGTTACTTAAATTTTTTTTATTACAAGAATATACTTAAATTGATTGTTTTGGTTATTTTCATGTTAATATGTAATGTAGTGAATGTATAGTTGATTAAGAATCTTTTGAATCAAGTGTGTGTAGAGCACCACATGTTGGAGAGAGGTAAATAAGACTAGTATGGTCTTATTTTATGTAGATGATTTTTTTATTTATTTAAAGGTGTTAACTAATGTGTCGTCTATTGACACTTGTTGACTAATTCATTTGTTTGTTAATATATATTTAAAATATATTTTATCAATACATATTCTTATATTCATATCAATATGATCTAATGTTAATTATACATAATAATTATTGCATAAATTCTTATGATGTTTATGTGTGTGCCTTGATTTGTGAGAAATAAATCACTCATAAAAATCATAGACAATATAGATGTATTATAAATTTTGATCATATTGATTATAAATTTTTTGTTATAGCACCTTACTCATAATATGATATTTGTATAATGTATGCTTGTATACCTAATGGATGTGATTGTCAGTAGTACCTTCTTGTTGATATGATTAACAAGCCAAGATAATGAGTCCCTCAGGTGACAACTCTATTGGGTGTTGATGATACTTCATTATATTGGTGAAAATATTCCTCTTATTCAATACATTAAAATGGTTGACTATTTATTGAAGGTATAATAATAAATGATTAATTAGTTATTTCTCAATATATAAATATAGTATGCATGTAGGTAGATGTTTAGTATTTGAATACAATGATATCAGTTTACATATACTTTCTTATAAATAATATATCATAAAAATTTTAGTCATATAAGATTTGTTAATATGATGGAATGATTACAATTATTATCATCATATACCTGTTCATCTTTTCACTCTATTGCTCTATTGATCATATTGAATACCCTATGTGATATCATTTGTATCTTAGCCAATAAGTTTCGCCTATTGAATTTTGTTTCCTATACATTCACACCTATTGATTTTATAATTTTCGAGCTACTATTTATGCATCCTAGAAGAGAGAGCTTCTAGATTTATGTTTCAAGCATCTTAAGAATTTGATTCATTTAATCAAATTATTAGCAAATTATATACTTTCCTGAATGAACTGCTGTAATTTTTAGTATAAAATTATTTGAATGTCATAAATTTTTAGATGATCGATCTAACTATTGTTTTGGTGGATATTTATCATCATAAGTTATTACTTATTGGATCAATTCAAAAATTATCAACTTACCTCATCTTGTGATTACTATGATTTTTTTCTCCCGACTAAGTGGCACAACTTTGATATGTGTTATCAGCCATAATTCAATTTAAATTGATACCCAAAAAAGAGTGATATGGTAAATTGTATTATATCTTCATTAAATTGGTGAAAACATTCCTCTTATTCACGGTATTACAAATGGTTAGGTATTTATTAAAGGTAGAATAATAAATGATTGAATAATCATTTCTCGATATATAAATATAATATGCATCAAGTGAATATTTGGTATTTGAATATAGTAATTGTCAAACTTTCCTATAAACAATATATCATAAAAACTTGTGTCATAACTATTATGACCATATAGTTGTTTATCTTTTCACTTTTATGGTCATATTGAATATTCTATGTCATACATTTATAAATTAGCCAATAGGTTTCGCATATTAAGTTTCATTTCCTGTACATTCACACCTATTGATTTTATAATTTTCAAGCCATTATCTATGCATCCTAGAAGAGAGAGGTTGTAGATTTATTTTTCAAGCATCTTAAGAATTTGATTTAAGTTATAAAGTCATTTATTCAAATTATTAGCAAATTATATCTTTTCCTAGATGAATTGTTGTAATTTTAGTGGATAAATTATTTGGATGACATAATTTTTTTTGATGCTCGATCTAATTCTTATTTTGGTGGATATTTATCATCATGAATAAGTTATTGTTTATTATCATGACTAAGTTATTGTTTATTGGATTAACTTAAAAGTTTCCCGGTCATGTAGGTTGACTATGCCACATGTTACTAACTATGATTCAAATTTGGTTGATACGCACAAAGGGATGATATGATAAATTGCATTTTATTTTATTATGTTTGGAGTATTAGGAGATTCCATGTGCCTTGTTCTGTGAACTCTTATAGTAAAAAAAAAAAAAAGACCACATCATTGTTTGCAGTCCCTGTGGATGTGCGGGACTTCCATTCCCCCATCTTTGCTTGTGGAAAATGCACTTTTTTGTTTTTTTTATTTGTGTGTGTGGGGGGGTGGTTCATTTGTGGATAAGGCCACATAGGAGTTTCTTATACATCATGATACCTAGCGATTGTGTATGTGTTGGCTCTTGTTTTGTGGATTTCAATTGGCTGGAGTAATTTATTATGTGATTTAATAACTAAAGTAAATTTAGATTTGATTCTGTCAATCATATCTAATAGTCTATGTTATAAGAAATCTATAAATATTGGTTTGAGGAATGTAATTCACAATTTTTGACTTGAATAAAATTTTGCTTTTCATTTTCATCTTGCAAGTGCAACTTAGATGTGAGCTCTTTGAGCGTGGTACAAGTGCAATCTCATTCCAAGAAAAATCATCTCCTTATACCAACAGGAGGCCTGATTTTTCTCTTGGACAATTTTGTTCATTGTATGCTTCTTTTACATGATTTGTTATTAGCTAGTTTAACATTCTTGATTATGATCAAAACTTGATATGTTTAAATCTAATTTTGTAGACATTAATTCATTTGTCACTAAATTTATTTATTTTTAAATTTTTGCTAAAATTCTAAGATATTTATAATGATTTCATTATCAATTGGGCTAAAAGACAGTTATAGCATGTTTTCATTTAAAGAAAATTATTGAATTAATTGGTAACTAGTGATTTGCAAGTCTTCAAATTTTCATTTGCATAAAAGCATATTACAAATCATGTTAGTATCACTAGAAAACCCCAACCTAATGTCGTCATGCATCTTATAGTCTTTACTCCATATCTAGTATGAGCAATTCAAAATAATTCATAGTTTTGAGATCATAAGCTACAAACTATCAGGGATTACAAGCAAACTTATAGATAGCAACAATGAGAAGGGTAAAATTATAATCTGGAAAATTATCATTCAATGTGAAGATTGTAAATCAAAAAGAAGGTGGAATTAAGAGACAATAGACATAATAAATAATCATTCCGAAACGAAATATTAAAGTTTGTTTCTCCTCTCCTGTAAATTGGCCAAAATTTAATTCTCTCTACTGCTTTAAATGATGGGCTGCTTAAACCTAATAAATTTGATGAATCAAACCATGTTGAACAATTTTATATTCTACCTCATAAATAAAAATAAAGAGAAAGAACGTTAAACATCAAGGTTCTTGCGGCAACTGTACCATTTATATTCTCATTTTCTTTTATTTCACAATAAATATCATTAGTAAAGCCAGTTTATGCAAGAACTTGAAAAATATGCAACCCTAATTCCAACATAACAAAACAATAAATAAACTGCTGTTCAATGATTTGCAAATCACTCCATCCAGAGCGATGTCATTATAAGCTGCTGTACAGCAGAGAACATATAGTTATTAATGAAAAAAATTAACATTCAAGACATCTCATATGTCCAATTTTTTATCCAGAGTTCTAATTTCCATAGCCAAAGGGTTCAATTAGATAAACAATAATCAAACGCCAATAAAGTGTCACAATTTCTTAAAGGCCATGAAAAAATAACTCCCAAACTAAGTGAATATCTTACAGCCAGATGCAAATCAGCAATGATAATATCACTTAATTTGCAGAAGATAATACATACATTAAAAATGCAGAGATAATTTCGTCTGCCATCATAGAAATTAGAGCTGCATTACTTCAAGAAAATAAACTGGAAAATTACAGCCAGGTTATGTAAAATCAAACCTGCAAATCATAGACACCAGCTTCAATTTCAGCAATTGCAGCATCACTCAAAGATCCGTCAGTATCTATTTCATCATCTTTAACATTCTGGTGCACAAGTACAGCTAAGAAAATGTTACATGAAAATATTGAACTTAAAAATTAAAAAATTTTACCTCGCATTCAGATTCAGTACTATTCACGCTTGCTACCCTACCAGAAGAATTTTCCAATACTTCTTCAATTTTATTCTCAATTACATGGGGTATAACTGTTGGTGCAACAGGGATATCAAAAGGAACTCTATCAGTTACATCTTCCACAGTAACGAAACCTCCACGGGGACATTATGGTACATATTTGTTATAGGATCCACATGTTCCGACTTTGCTGCACAGTTTCCAAGTTCAATGTTTCTAGCTCTTGGATCAAAGTAATTAACCATGTCCTGATCAAGCAGTGAAAACTGCTGTCTATAAACTTGATCATTTTCTGATTTCTCAGACACCAAACTGGTACTGTCTTCACTGATCCTGGGAGCTGGAGCTGCTTCACCGTAACCCTCAACTCCTTGCCCGCCATAATCCTTTGAGAGACGTGTCCCAATAGTTCTGGGAAGATGGAGCGCAGGTACACTGGACAAGGATATATCACCATGCGTTTCAACAGGAATGATATTCTCATCCTTCCTTTCTACAGATGTTTCAGGTATCAGAATTTGAGAAGAATCCCCAGGACTTGAAGCAGTAGGTGCAAATGTCATCCTGTTATTGTCAACAGTGATAAGATTTCTCTTCCTTGCCTCCAACAAACAATGATTCTGATGGTAGAAGTTTATATGATCTTCTGACGTAGTTCCATCAAATTGGTTGCCCAAAGAGAGTTCTTTAGTCTTATCTAAGTCGATGCTAGGAGAAAAGAGTAAAGCTGTTGGAAGAGAACTCTCCACTGCCTCTGCAACTGGTGATGAAATAGTTGGACAATAGGCAATGCTGAAGTTCAAGTCATTATCTAGCAATTGACTGTTAGTTTGAGATGTCCCAAAATTATTTTTCTGATGATAATTCATTGGTTGGGGAGGATGGTTTCCCTTCACATCCAGAAAATTGGAAGCACAGCCACCCAAATCATGTTTCGCGCAATATTGTAGTTCACCATTACTGGTCCTCTTAATTCGTTCTGCGCTTATATTTTCACCATCAAGTTGATGAGAACTATCACTCATTGCATTATTTATTTCACAAGATTCTGCATAATTACCATATTTTGAGAATTCTGGCCCAATGTGAGAGGCCATCAAGGCTGTCCTTTGTAGTTCTGATAAAATATCTGAGTGATTAATTAACATTTGCTGGAACCATGGTTGTCCTTCCTGCACGTTTCTTTGGAATGAATTCTCAGGAACTACAGATTTTTTGAGGTCTGAATGAGAACCATTAGATTGCACCAAACCAGAAATATTTCTTTCACCGACGCCTTGAAGCATGGGATCTAAAAATGCATGAGGCATGCCTTGCATTGAACTTGCTGACTCATTTGAATCTGTGATCCAACTTACTAAATCTTCCTGCTGCTTGATGAATTTCTCAAAATGAAAAAGCTTCTCCTGAAGAAACGACTTTTCACAGAAGGGATGCCCAGCAGATTCACCGCCATTTATGTTAGGATGAAATGTTGGCACATCCATATTCATTAGATAACCTCTATCCAAATCATAATGATTTTCAGATAGTTGGTCTGAAATGAAATGATCTTCAAATGACTGCTTTTGAGAATGCCTCATTTCTCTCTGTTGTACTAGTTTTGGAGACAAAGGTGGTGAATAGATGGGTGAGCTGGATGCAATTTGAAAACTAACAGAGGGCTGAGAATTACTACCATTTTTGTACATCCCAGTGGCCTTCTGTATACCAGCACCATCCAGAGTATCAACTTGAAGAAAAGGAGAGTCTTTGCGAAAACTTGGCAATCTATCTAACTGGCATCCTACTTGGCTTGATAAGCTGTTTCCACTTGAACTTTCCTTAAGACTAGGATCTCGTATGTTATTTACAGCAACAAAATACTGATACTCTGAGCTTCCCTGCAAGCCTATCGTATCTAAACAACTATCAGCTTCATTAAGAGGGATGAGAAATATTCGGAGTCTCTGGGTCCCATCAGTCTTGTCAACTCCATAGTACTCATCGATCATGTTTCGAAGATCCTCTTCTGAAGAAACAGATATAAGAGCATCAAGATCTTCCCCAGGAAGCTGATATTTAATAATATGTGGTGCACCACAAATATTAATAGTTTTGCGCATAAATTCCTTCCATGAAAGATCCTTCTTGATAGAGATAATCCTTGTCTCACCGCCAACATATCTCAGCTTCCCATCACCAGGTCTTGGCATGATTTTTCCACCAAAGCTGCATAGAAACTTAACCTTTCCAGAGTGTGGGTTTTCCGAGGTTCCACGCGTGTAATTACAGGTCTGAAAGCCATGAAAGAGATCAGAAGAAGAGCACTTACTAGAGTCATTGGATAGGTTAGAGACATCACAGCTGAAATCAGATTCTACTCTTCGGAGTCCTAAATTGCTAGTGTCATCTTCACAACCAGGGCGTGGATTCTGTTTAACATTGAATCCCATTTTCTTTATATAATCATGGTCTAATCCAATTCTGACAGGATTTCCTATTGGAGTCAATTGATCTTTCAGAACCTCCATGAAGAACTTTTCGCCAGTTTGAACAGAGATGTCGCACAAATTGTTTTCGGAAGGCGTCCTTCCAGATGCACTAGAAACATGGAAACGTGCAGAATGGTTCCCAGAACGATTAGAAAACCCACCATCCATTCTCTGAATTAGATGTAACGAGCAGCCACTCGATATATTGGAAAACCATGGGAGCTCCAATTCTCAGTAACACACAGATCTATTTCTATAAAGCAATAACAACAGTAGTTGCATTGTTCGAGTAAGTTTTGTGCTGGGAGCTCAAATTAAGCAGATGCTACTAGAATAATCTGAAATGTTTCTTACCTCTCTTGAACCTCAATTTTTTTTCTCAGTTATGATGAATCATAGTAATCATCCAAATCCAAATACGCAGAGTGATCACTTGATAGGAAGGAGACCTTATAGGCCAAGCTGGATTAAGACATTGAAGAAACCAACAAAATATTGAAACTTTGTGCTTTAATAACATCATCAATACCAGTACTTAGGATACAACAATTTAGGGAAAACTCAACTAGTTGAATGCGGTTTACCTTCACATTGCCGCAACAGAAAAGCTTGACGCTGGCGATTGGTCAACTTTCGTCCTCGAAAGCAAAGATTCACTGCAATGAACCGATAGATCAATAATCAAAACCATGAAAAACTGCAAGGCTTTACAAAACCTCAGTGAGACGGAAACGAAAGGATTCTTATTCCGCTCCAATTCCACATTAAAAAACCGCGGGATTCAAAAACATCCGGGAATCGATTCCGAAATACCGATCCGAATCCAAGCAAATGCGAGATTACAATGAAAAAAGGAGTAGTGGAAATGGATCGATAGGGAATACCTGCATCGATCAATTGCCGACTTCGACAAGGAGATTCGGATTGGCAAAACGGAAGGAAACTCGGATTTTGAGGGATTATTATTAATCTTTTTTTCTAATTTTATTTAATTACTTTTAATTTTGTCGGATTTTATCGTGGCGTTTAGCGGGGGAGCGGAAAAGTTCGGAGCTTGCGGTAGAAAATTAAATGCGGGGAGTCGAAGGAGACGGTATCAACAAAGGGGGAGGGGAGCGCAACGGAAACAGGATTGCAAACTGTTTCTCTTTCCACGTGAGGCTCACGTGATAGTTCATTTTCAGGTGGGCACGACGATTGATCATGGTCCAGCCCGTGAATGAGCTAAGAAAATCATTTTTTAAAATTTCTTTTATTTATTATCAAATCTAACCCTAATAGCAAATTATCGGGTAAATAATAAAAAAGAATTTAAAGTACGGTGTCTTTAAGCATTCATTCAATATAAAATATATGTTATCAAATATTTTACCAATTATCCTATTCTATTACAAAATGTCTAATTTTTAAATTAAATATTTCATTTATAATCAAATTATTTTATGTTTAAGTTCTCTTTGTGTTTGTCTTTATCAAACATCAAATAAATTTTGAGTAACTTTGTCTTCTTCTTCTCTACTTATTTCTTAAACTTCAAAGCACATATTTTATTGTGTTTGCCTTTTTGATCTTTTGTCTATCAAGATTGTATTCTTTCTTATTATTTTGGGTGTGTATAATAAAGCAGAGTAATTTAATTTGACTATCAATTTTTTGTCTGCTTTTCAGAAAATTTTGTGGTAAAAAGACTATTTTGAGAATCAGAGCTGTTATAATGTGGTGACTATCAGAAAATTATTTTTAAAATTTTTCAAAAAAAAAAAAAATTATAACACACATAGCAGTTTTTTCAAAAAATTGGTTTCTCCACAACAACTTTACATTCAGCTTTTCAAAAAACGATAGCTGCTCCGAATAGACCCTTAGTTGACTATTTATTTGTGATATATGTCTGTGTGTATATGTGATTGTTTAAGAGTATTATGCTCTATTTGACCATCTCTTGATGAAGTATGTACAGACGAGCAATCAAGTTAAATATATATATTTTTTTCAGTACTAATTCTATCTCTTACTAAATATGATTGAATTAGAAGAAAATATGTCTAACTAGATTGTCACAAAACACAAAACTCTTTTCATGATGAACAACTATATACAATCATCGCTATGGAAACATATGTAATTGAACTTATCGAGAATAAATTATAGAGCTTCTAATCAATGCATTGATTAGAAATGAAAGATAAATATTAATATACTCTCTTAGTTCCAACATTTTCTTCCAATTGAAATAATATATAGAGCAATATCTAATGAGCTTTGAAGCTTAGTAGGATAAATATAATCTATAATTCAAAATACAAAGCAAACAAAAATAATATATCACCTTGGATTTATGAACTGACATTAACATAACATACATAGACATAATTTACTAAATATAATAAACACTTTATTAAGACATATTTTGATAATTGAATCAATAAAAGACATAATCATAAATAGTAAACATGAAATAAAAATCAAATCAAAATTAAATTCCCAATCATTTAATAGACTAATAAAGTCAAAATATCAATATTATTGTCTCTAAAAAATCCACGATGATAGAGTAAAATTTTTAGAGTATTAGCTTTACTTGAAAATCTAGCACATACAAAACATTAGAGAAAGTATAGGGAATGCTAAAATTTTTATGTGAAAAATCATATAAATAGAAGAAAAAACTACAAGGCCTAGTCTAGTTCAAAAAATTCACTATATATTTTAAATTATAAAATTTTACTCTTCTTAAAAAAGAAGAAGATATAATTACAAAATTATTTATAGAAATCATGCAATAATAATTTTAAAATAAGATTCTAACATCAGCATCATAGTGGTTAGGCAATAATGGCACTGGTGGTGGTTAGCATATAACGGCTATTAGTGGTAGTTGGTAATGATGATCGGAGATAGATGATGGATGTTAGTAGTTGATTACTTTAAATTTTCAAGCTTAGGCCTTCACCTCTCTTCGAGGTCTTGTTTGGCTCCCCTCACTTCATTGTGAGAATGAAGTCTTATTTACAAATTTTTGAGAGAAGCATTTTGATAATTTTAGAAAAAATCTCAAAATACTATATTAGACAATTCATATTGATTCCCTTGATAGTAAATTTTTTTTTTTGAAGATTTTAGTGTCTTAACTACTTTCAATTTATGTGATATTAAGCTCGTTGGATTCCTTTTATTGGTATTGATTATTATGGCTAAATTTAGAAATCATTTGATGATTCAATTAATATATTAAAACTTTCAATTACACTTCTAAAATTTGATTTAAATTCATTTAAACTCATATCAACTCATTCTTTGTGTTGGTGGATTTATATTATCGTGATGTTCAGTTTGGCTATAAATTTATTAAAATTAATGTTTATATAGTCTCAAATTTAATTTAAAAAAATTATTATATATATTAGTGGTTTCATCTTATTGAAATATTCAATTTGACTATAAATTTGTTGAAATCTAAGTTTATATGATCTAGAATTTAATTTCAAAATATTCCAATATTTATATTGCATCGAGATTTGTGTATGATTTATTAAATTTTTATGTAATATATCGATATAAAATTAATCGATCAGAATCTAGCATTTT
This sequence comes from Cymbidium sinense, assembly GCA_021442155.1. Classification (NCBI taxonomy): domain Eukaryota; kingdom Viridiplantae; phylum Streptophyta; class Magnoliopsida; order Asparagales; family Orchidaceae; genus Cymbidium; species Cymbidium sinense. Next base: position 169,962,698 of record CM038215.1, read on the forward strand.
TAGAAATGTTTGATCTAATCACCGATTTGACAAACTTATAGTCAAGCGGATCTCGATGAGCGAACAAATCAGCGTAGTCGTCCAGATCGACTCTCAAGCTATCGAGCATGAAAATGGATCCGATCCGCCAAATGGTCACCAAACGACATATTTATAGTCAGATTGGCGGCTCGTCAACGAATCCAATCCAAGATCACCCAATTAGACATCATTAAGGCAGATCATCAAAATATACCCGATCGATCGGGGATCGCGTCAGATGGGAGTGGTTGGAGTTTTCCAATTTACAAGACGCCACTCCCAAAATCTATAAATGAGCTTCATTCTCACCTGAGAAGGCAGAATCGATTTGAAGACGAGAGTTCGAGAACCACCATTGACCTTGGACGATATCACCTTGCACCACCAGTAGTGCACGAAGATCGAGAGCTCGTCCTTGAGATCGTAGAGGACTAGAAAGACTTTGCAGCTCCTTTCTCCCAAGATCGAGGTTGCTCAGGAAGATCGGTTCACGCTTTTGGGAAACTTCTCCCTGGGTTGGAGTTGGAGATATTGTATTTTCTACACTCGAAATATTGTTTTGTAAATACCTTCTTCTCCGAACTAACGAAGCAGGACAGTATCTTTTGAACAAATAGTGAAAATTCTCTGGTAGGCCTGGTTTTCCATACGGGTTTTCCACGTATAACACGTGTTCATATCCGCTTGTGTGTTGGATAATTTTGGGCTCAGATCTCGCATCTAAGAATAAAATTCTCAAAAATATCAATTCTCATAATTATCTTAGAGAATAAAGTTTCGTATATTGTCACTAATAATACTAACTTTTTTTTTCTTGTGAGGATGTTATATAATATTATTAGAGTTTCCTTCATCGTTTAAAGAGAATTTTGTTACTTCCATTCCAAAGGATCTAAGGAACTAAGGGAAAGAATACATCCCAAATGTCTCAAAATGTTCTAAAATCAATTACAATAATAAAAATATGCTTCAAATTTTTTTGAGGAAAACCATCCTAGCCAAATTAGAGACTTTGAGATTAGAAATAGACTTCCAAATCAACATGTAAATACTCATATTGATTCCACCAAAGTTCCCCTCATTAAGCACCTACCAAGGAGAATCTCTAAAAGAATTTGAAGAAGTAATAAGAAAAAAAAACTATGTATAAATGATCATCATCAACTTGCAAATGCAAAATAGTAGGAATGAACATAATCCATTGAATAACCGAATAGAAGTATGAACAAACTGAGATAAAGCTTTGCAATCATGATTCCAAGCCAAATAACAATGGTCTTTGAAATGAATAGATAGATGGATATCCACAAGTTATTTTCTTTTCTAAATATAATAGAACTACTATTGGGAGAAAGGGCTAGATAGATTTTTTGTTCTCTTTGATGAAGCTAAAAATAAATTATGATGTTTTTATTCAAACAATTTATGGAGTTTTAGTCTTGAAGTGCTTCTCATTGATAATATTATGAATAGAGAGGAGTCATTAAGTTTAATAGTTTTCCAAACTCATGTGATAAGAAAAGAGAAATTGAATGATTTTAAGTTAAGCACATTAAAAATCTCCCTATTTTTATGCTATATCCTAGGAACCAATGAACGAATTCATATATAAGAATCAAGAGAAATAGTAGTAAAAATAATGTTGATAAAAGTGAACTTTCCTCTTACAAAAAATTATAGAAGTAATAAAATTTTGTTTCGACAAAGATGTTAAATGCCTTTTCGAATTTCCATACATCTATGAGAAGATTTTTTTGAAGATAATTTTGATAACCATAATCCATCACTAATTACCACTCATCTTTGGCCATCAATCGATATTTTCAATCGCTAATTAATGTTAATTGATTTAAACTAATCTGTTGCAATTCATCTTTTGATACTAGTCAGCAACTGATGTTCAATAATTATTAGCCACTAAATTCTTATGTGTATATATATAATAGCCAAGACAATCATCATCATGACTCTGCTTCTAGTGTTCCTCATCTACATTTACTGACACCATCAAACGATCAATATTTATCATCCACTAAGGTCTAATGCTTATACTCATAATTTCACAATCTACACTTCCATCAAAAGAATAACTAATTTGATAGTCAGTATCTTTCAATGCCGTATTAATAATTACGTAATGGATTATAATGATCAAATTTTGACACTCATCAAATATTTGACACCTATTTTTTTCAATCTCACCACTTATCAAAGTATGACTACAATCAATATCTAGCTACCTTTAATCACCAAAATCAAATGTATATCCTTCTAAGTACTTGTCCCCTCCTACCAAGAAAATGACCATTTTAGCTCACTATTGCTAGACATCTAACATTCTTTTAAATCTTCGCTCAACATTAATCAATGTTTATTGGTCATCAATCTTTAACATATTTTTTAAAATTGAAGCATTTACAAACATAACACACAATTCCTACCTATTTACATATCTAATATTTAAACATAGATTTTGTATATATAACACTTAAATCTTTATTATTATAACTAAAATAACATTTTTTTTTAATTTTTTAAAATAAAATTCACCTTTTGAAACATAAGAAAGATGCTATATTTAGAAATATCAAATTTTAAATATTTGATATATAAATGCATAAAAATTATGTGCTATATATATACATTTCCCATTAAAATTTCAATCTACCATTTATCAAGAGAACAATCATTAAAGATTACTTGGCTTCTAATATAGTGATAAAGGCTCCTACAACTATTTGAATTTTTTTCTTATTCCATATTGCATTAATACATTATTCTACCTTTAGAGAGGACACCTTTGACAATCCTTGAATCACACTAATAAATTATTTTCAAATAGACGAGCCCTTGAGACTCTCCACATTCTTGAATTTTTTTATTAAACAAATATTATATCTCTGATATAATGCTTTCAATTAATTTACATATGTGAAAAATTCTTCAAATGCTAAACTATTTTAAAACAAGCGGTAAATTTAGGAGAAAAATACATTTTAAATCAACATATTAATTTAAGGACCATTTGAAATAACTTTTTTAATATATTTATATTTTACTTAAAAATAAAACTTAATTGATTGTACTTATTTTATTTATCTAAAATTTATTTCAAGTATTTTTAAAAATAAAAAAAATAAAACACAAAAATACTCAAAAGAAATATGTATTCAAAGATAACCCAAACAGCCCCATATCATTTAGCAAACTTAAAAGGAGGAAACACAAGATTTACATTAACTCAAATTAAATAAAACCAAGTACATATTTTTTGAAGTTAAGAAATATATATATATAAGATAAATCATGAGCAATAAAGCACACAACAAGGCATTCAATAACTCAAAAAAAAAAGAAGAATTACATACATATCACAATTCTTATATATTTATAATATCTAATACTTGAAATTAAATATTTACTTATCAAACACTTTTCTATACTTAAAAAAATATATTTTACTTTTAAAAAATAAATAATGATAATATTTTTAATGTAATTTTGAAGACTGATGTTATATATATAAAAATTAAAATTTAGGTATTTAATATATAAATACATAAGAATTGTGTGGTATGTATGTAAATGTCCCAAAACAAAAACTATAACAATTAAAAAAAGCATAAAAATATAATTCTTGAAAAACAAAATATCAAATAATTACCTTAAATTAATGCATAATAACAAAACCATAAACCAACAAATAAAATAGCCTGTCATCATAACCATAAAACCTACAATCATTTTTTTCATAAAAAGACTAGCAACAATTAAAAAAAAAAAACTTGAGGCCAGAAGCAAAAATTACATGCCAGGCTAGCAGAGCATCCTGGCCAAAGTAGATTCTCCATAAATCAACTAGTTTACACATTGATTTGAGCTAACAGAAGAAAGAAATGATCGCCACTTATCTGAGGATGCCCATAGCTTATTAGAAAAAAAAAAAATCAAATTGCTGCCTTGGATAATATTAGTGATCTACCACTGGAAGAAGCAGAAGCAGCTCCATATGTTTGGGAAACCAGAAACAAGTTTTAAATGCCAGAGCTGCTGATTTTTTCACTAACAGTAGCACCAAAAGAAGGACCGCCCTTGCGATAAGAGTAGAGGAACTCCACGGGATATCCTTTCAGTTTGTGAGGAACTATACCAAGATCGTTAAATGTCAAAGCTGCAAGAAGAACGTTATATGTTTGAGGATAATGAAGAAATAAGGAGAAGAAATAATTCTGCAGTGATAAAAAATTATCAAAGAGATTTCTTTAGGCTATTGGATTAGCAGCAAAGCATTTTTTTTTGTTTTTTCAATGATACAAACCATTTTTGGATACTACTGTATCTACTGTGAGGGCATTGATATGATCCAGATTGAATATAGCTGGGGTTGGTAAAGGGAATGGAACTTTATTCAGAAAGAATTCACGAGGAGAAGCAATAGCCTGCACAGAAAAAATTTAAAAAAAAAATAATAATAAAAACAGAGTTCATGAATGAAGATATCCAATTGGTTAGTAATATGCTTAATTTTCAAAAACATTTTTTTTCTGGGGGAATTTGCATACATGTCACACAATTCTTATATATTTACATATCTAATACCTAAACTTTAATATCTAAATTGGGTAAAATCTCACATGGGAAAAGTTTGCCAATAGACACCAAGACATTTAATTCAACCGAGGGTTTACTAGGTTTACTGGGTTGCTTGTGGATAAAAATATATATTTTAAACAAAGTGGATGTCATTTTAACTCGCTTTATATGTAAATATGATATTATTATATTTGAAGGTGTTTTGATAATTATTTCTGAATAATCCATTGATGAATATAACAAATTTCTACAATTTTTTTCTAACATGTTTTCAGATTGGCAAGAAAACAAATGAGGCTGGAGAATTTTGCATGGCATCGTTTCTTTCTTTTTTTTTTTTATTTATTTTTTGGGAAGTTGAGCCTTAAGGGCAAATTAAACGCACGCACCCCGCATACGCTCGAACCCGCGTCACCGCTTCGCTCCCATCCAATGGGACGCGATGTCTTGCGCATGGCATCGTTTCTTAGTCATGACATTTCTTGTTGAAGTTACCAAATATAAAATTAACTATCCATAGCCACAAGTAAATGCTGTCACGAAAACAATGCAAAACTAAAAAAAATCTGTCACACAGAAGGTATGTAATTTGTTGAATTGCTGCTTAGGAATAAGATGAAGGGATCTGAAAGGTAAAGAAATATTTATCTTTTAAAATAAAGCTTTAGTAGCAGTAAATTAGAAGTTTTTAGTTGAGCTAAGCCTATCAAGAGTTAAGAAGGCTACTTTTATTTAAAGGATTGCGGTAGAAATTCTAAGTCAGTTCAAATACACTTATTGAAGGTTATTAAGAAAAAATAGAAATGCATTTAAAGAGCGGTAAAAATTACACTTTTGATAATGTGAGCAAAAATAAAAGCTACAACTTTTGATATTTCTATAACAAGTTTGGCACCAAGGAAATAAGATACGTAGGATATATAAGACAAAATATAAGAGATCTAGAGACTTTGATTGAGTTAGATGTCTTAAAAGAATATTTAAATGAATTAGCTAAAGATGAAAACATCAAAAAAATAAAATACTACTATGAAAAATTATTAACAAGAGTTTTAAGAAAGCATTTCTTTCAAGAAAGAAAAATGAAATAAAAAGTTTATTACAAATTGATCCAAAAAAGTGAGGTGGAGGTAACTTTGAAGTACATGCATAAAATAAAAATTTAGGAACAAATGAAAATCTATTAAGATTTTGAGAGTTATGAGATACTACACTGATTTACATTAACCAACTTGTTCAAGAACTTTAAAGATTAAAAGAATGTCAAATGATTGAAATGAATTATTTTGGCACCAACATTTAAGAACAAATGAGATGTTCAAGATTATAAAATTTATATGAAAAAAAATTATGAGTCATGCAATGAAGTCATGAGAGGGAGTAATAATACATGGACAAAAATTTTACATTTCAAGAAAAATTAGGAAGGGTAAATTAAGAAATGATAATGTAAGAGGAAATGTTGAAATGATATCTACTGAAGATATGATAAATGAAAATATTGAATATATAAATGATGTGTATATATTTTTCATGTCATCTCTTGAATGTCATGTATTTATTCCAACTCAAATCATCTATTATAACCCCGAAGAAAGATGTTGGCACAACCCAACATGAGATCCAAATAACTACCTAAACAAAGTATGAATCAACAAGATAAACAACTTTGCAATAAGAAGAACATGATAATAAAGCTTCTTTAATAGAAGTGAAGAACCAACTGAGTTAAAAAAGCCATATTGGAAGCTAAGGCAAAGATGAGAAGCAAATACTTAAGTGTTCTTTACAATTAAGGTATGATTTCTTAGAACAATTTTTTAGCATGATAGATTATGATGACCAATAACTTGAATTAGAGAACTTTCTTTCAATAACCTTGAGAGTGTGTCCCAATTGAGATGGTGGGCCAGATACTAGGTTAATTGATTTGATATGGTCAACTTACTAGGTGGAATTGAGCTGACCCACTCAAGTTAAGGTTAGTAGCAGTCTAGATGATTGTCATTAAGTCAAATAGATTTAGTAGACTGAGCAACTAATATGTCAAATAAAGATAAGCTGATGCAGTAAAGATAACCAAATGGTTTGAGATCATATGTGCTTTAAGCTTATAGATCTAGATACAATAATTTAAAATCATGCAGCAGAAACGATTACTCATATATTGAGTAGCATTACCGCTGGAACTATCTTATGTGAATGATTCTTTTCATATGTGATTTCTCAAAAATTGTGTACATAACCCAACATAATTTATATACTACATGAATAATTTTTGAACTGACAAGATGATAACTGCAACAAAAAGTAGCTCTTAGTGTCTATAAGAGTCCTTGATCTATGATGAGGATGTTGAAAACTACTCCAAAAGTGAGGTCAACAAAAGGATCCCCAATAGGCGTGGTGTAACTGACAAGGCACATCGCACATATTGACGTTGACCGAGATGATCAACAGTGTTTAATAATAAAGACTATATGAAAGAACTAGACATATTGTGAGACCACACATCAATAACTGAGTTAGAGGAGCGAGATGCCTAAAATAAGCATTTCAAAGATGAAATTTCTTCTAAGAGGGTATACTTTAATGCCTCAAGATTAATAAGTAGATAATCTTCATATGGCAATAAAGAGAGAGTGGAGAAATTGAATGGTGGACAAAACATTAGGTTGATTGACTTGATATGATCAAGTATCAAATGGAATTGAGTCATATCATCTCAATTTAGGATGAGACAAATAGCTAAACTATTTCTTCAAAACATAATAGCAAACCAAGTAAGAAGAGTTATGTTAAAAAGATAATAAAAAAGTTATTGGATCTATATTCTATTACCAAGAAAGCTTTTTTTGTCCCCACTTAAAGATAGCAATTTTGCCAACAATTTTAACAGATGTTGTCTCCAACAATTTGGTTGTCTAATGATTCACAGAAGTAGTGGAATAAAATAAATATGTAGAATTATGCTACACACCTAAGCCAATATAAAAGTTGACTGGCTTCCAAAACTCATAGACAAACATTACTTGTCAATGTTTATGACAATTGTGCAACCTTCATAACCTTTCTATAAGGCACGAGAATTATTGGCAGTAAAGGTTACTGGCCTTATAAGTTGTAAACCTCCAACATTGATTGAGTATTCCATTATCTTGTATTAAACTATCATATATATGTTTATAGATAAGTTATGTGGATAAAATGAACATGAAAATAACCAATATAAAGAAATCTCTATGTTATAAATGAATGAATAAATGGTGAAAACTAACTAGTAAGAGCTCATTGAAAAGTTGGAGGATGGCAAGGCTCCCAATGTACCAATAAGTGGTACGTTAACCACCAAGACTATTAAACATAAAACTTAAGGACAAGAAACTATTATAGTGGAATACTTGATAACTCTTTTTGAGTGGTTCAATGTATATTGATTTACGAATTCAATATTTTTAATTGCACATAAGTATTTGAACCTTGACAATATTGTCTTTTTTCATATTGAGTTTCTCTTAAGGTTATACTGAATATGCCATATGTGCTCCACTGAGTTGTCTTATAATTGTTAATCCATCTCCAATTGATGGATTTACTAAGGGAAAAGACAAGGGTAAGGAAACAAATGAAGCAAGTTGGATAATTAAATGAATTCAAAAAGGATCTATTCAGCATAGTTGTTTAGAGAGTCATATTCTATATCATAGCTTCATTTCGACAAAGAACTTCTATTTGGATGAGCATCTAAAATTATATGTCGAATATTTTTCAGTATAACGACTTTCATTTATCCTTCTTGACTCTTCTGTGATGCTTATTTCTCTCGTGAGCCAACGTTTAATCTCCTTTGAATAGATCCTATCTCCTACTTCATTATTTTTTGGGTTGATCATTATCTCTTGAGCTATTTAACTTAGGGTTAAAGCTCAAGCCACTCGATAATTGAAAGGACTCTCACATGTGTCACACTTGGCCAAACGAAACTTCTCGATGGGGTTGCGGGTCATGATAATTGGTGTTAGGAGACTAATAAAAGAAAAGAGTATGTTTGTGGGGCCATTTGGTTTGCTAAAAGAAAGAATTTTGAGCAGAAGGAATTTAGCATTTGAAATGTATTGCATTTAAATGTTTGAGTTGTTTAATTGGATGTAAAATAAATGCATAAATTTCTTTTTTGTTTAATTTGAAGTGAGTTCAATGTAAAGCCTGGGAGGCTGGTAATGGCAGCCGACAATGGACAATAGCAATGGCTCAACGATAGCAGCAAATTGACAGCAGTTAACAGTCAACCATGGACGGTGACAGGTGATGGCTAGGGGGCAACAGCCAGAGGCTGCTCAATGGTGATGATAGGGGGTGGCAGGCAGAGAGAGACAAGACAACAACAATGAGCAAGCAAGCGGGTAAGTGATAAAGATTGCAGGTGATAACAGCTACAGCTTGAACAATGTATTTAAAAATCGATCAAATCTAACAAATTTTAAATTCAACAAAAATGTACTAAATATAAGGTTTCAAATACATCAAAATGTTACTTTGCATTTCATTTGCATCCAACCAAACACTAGAATTTTAAAAACCCTTGAAAATGAAATACATTTTAAGTGGTACTCAACAAAAGGTCAAGAACAAATGGGAAATGAGGATTCATAAAATTGAGCATAAAAATTTGGCACAAGAAAAAGAAATGCTTATGAAGATCATAAAAGTAATTTGAAATTACACATAATTAATACCTAGCTAAACCATCATTCTATTTACTCTGTAAATTCAAAGTTGCAAAATATCAGATTCATTATTTAATATATCTTCAAAACAAAAAAAAATAAGAGAGTTAAACTGTTTAAGTACATCAGCATAACAAAAAGAGTAGTAATGGTGCTTTCAGAGTTTACAGAAGAGAGTAAACGTCTAATTTTTGAGATGTTATTTAGTAGATTAAGTTTGCAAATATACATAAAACTCCTAGTGCCTAGAACATGACATCAAAAAACAATAAAAGATATGATAAAACACAATCTACATTCAATCCATATGAAAAAAATTATATCCAAGACAATCCGTCTGAGCACTGAATCTACATATGAACTTACCCTTGCAATTGGAAAAGGAACATTAACATATCGTGGCCATTCACGGATCATGTCATACATTAGCTCTGCCTGCATATGCTTAAACCAAGTTAGAAGGATCCCTTAAACTACACGAAGTAAAATCAGCTTAGTAAGCCAGCTTTTCTATTTCAACATCAACATGACGCTAGAAAATACAGGATGCATCAATGTAAAACCTTGAAAATAAACAAAATAATTTCACAAAACCAACAAACCAGCTCATGTATAGAAAAAATCTCTGGCCCGCCAAGTTCATAGACTTTGCCAATGCTGCTACCATCATCCTTCAAGGAAGCTACAATAGCAGCAGCCGCATCAACAACATAAACTGGTTGAATCCTGGAAATACATTTCATTTGGAATGAAAACACTGATTTTCATCGAATCTTATGAAGCCCATAACAAATAGGTCATGCACTCAACAGTTGCATTAGCTGAAATCAACAGTGAAACATAATACTTTCCCTACTTGGTAGATCCATCACCAATAAGCGGAAGAAAGCCCCACTTTTTTACAAATTGGGCCCATCTATTCAGTACTCGATCTTCTGTGCCAATAATAGTACTAGGTCTCATAATCGTTGCCTGGAAAATGAGCAAACAATCTTCAAAGTGCTAAAGATAGAATCAAAAATAGACATATTATGCTCCATATAATGGTATAGGACAAAGTTCCCTGTAGAATTCCTAAAAATATTCTACAATAATTCAGAAGAGTGACCATTCAAAGTCTCATTGAGATCAAATTTGAAACTTAAAATTGAACCTTGTCAAAGATATAAATTAAAAAGACTGCTCTCACTTGGCCAATCTTAACAGAATGTGCTTTTAAAAATTCAACATGTCAACAACAAGGTTTTATCCCACTACGAGGTGTCGACTATATGAATCATTTTTCTCCATTGTGTTCTATTAAGTGTCACATTCTCATTTAAGTCTAATAAAATAAAATCATTTTTATACTTCCAAACCAAGGCTTTTTAGGTCTACCTCTACCTTTCTTAACATAGGTTGAATCTAATACATCTACTTTGACTGACAATTTATATAACCAAAACATCTTCTCTCTAATCTTAAGTTACCTACCATCGGAGCTACTCCAACTTTTTCATGTATATATTCTCTTTGCATTTTATGCCTAAGTGTAAATCCACTCATCCACCTACACATCCTCATCTCTGCAACACTTAAATTTATGCTTCTCTTTTATTGGCCAACATTCAAAGCCATAAAGCATTGCAAGTCTCACCACCATCTTATAAAATTTTCCCTTAAGTCTAAGCAATACTTTTCTATCACACAATAGGCCAAAAGCATTCATTCACTTCAACCATCCAACTTAAATTCTATTAATAATATCTCCATCTATTTTACATCACTTTAAACGAGAGACCTGAGATATCCAAAACACTCATTCTTTTTATTGACTTGATCACCCATTGTTACAACCCAACCACTAGATCTTCTACAAGTAAAATTACACTCCATGTATTCGGTTTTAGATCCACTCAAATGAAAGTATTTAGACTATAAGGTTGACCTCCATAATTCAAGTTTTTCTTGAACTCCCTCTCAAGTCTTATCAACAAGAAAAATATCAACAACAAAAACCAAACACCGAGGTACTTCCTCTTGTAAATGTCTAGTAAGAACATCCATAACTAAAGCAAAAAGAGATGGGCTTAAAGACAATTCTTGATGTAATCCAACTAAAATAGGAAAATACTTGCTCAATCCTCCTTGTGTTTGAACACAAGTAATAGATACGTATCCTTGAAGACTTGAATATGATCAATATTTACTCCTTTTTCCTAGAACTCTCCAAAGCACTTTCTTGAAACTTTATCATATGCTTCTCGAAAGCAACAAATATCATATGTAAATTCTCCTTACCATTTCTATACTTCTTCATCAAACCTTTCAACAAATGTATAACATCCATAGTAAACCTACCTGGCATGAAACCAAACGGGTTTTGAGAAATTGTTATATCATGTCATAACTAGAGCTATCAAAAGTTTCGTCATTTAACAAACTGTTAAGTAGTTCACGTATGCTCGTTAAATTTAGCCAAACACAAACAAATATTACAAACTCGGTTTATAAATGAGCCGAACATGAATAATCATTCGTTCGATAAATATATATATATATATATATATATATATATATATATATATATATATATATATATATATATATATATATATATATCACAACCGCACATTTAATTTAGTGGTTAAAACTTTTATTATGCAAAAGATTGGCTCAAGTTCGAATCCACAATCTTACAGATTTTTTGGATTATTGCTTTTTGAGCCATTTCTAGATATTTTAAGTTTATACGAGCCATTTCGAACAATTCGAACATGAACAGAAATTTTGTTTATTTCAACGAGTAAACACCTGACAAAATAATTTTCAAACGAAATAACACTAACAAGGTCATTTACACCCCTAGTCATAACCTATGTTAATTACTCTCATACTTTTAATGTGTTGTTCGTGTTCAGCTCGTTTACACCCCTAAGCATAACCTATGTTAATTACTCTCATATTTTTAATGCATGACACATTAACTTTATTCTTCTACAATTAGCATACTCTTGTGCATCACCTTTATTCATAAGAATAGGAACTAACAAACTCTTTCTATACTCATCTTATATCTTTTTAATCTTTAAAATAATATTAAAAAGATTAGTAAGCTAAAAAATTCCTTAATCTCTTAGCATTTACACACTATTATTGGCATCTGGTCCTACTACTTTTTCATATTTCATTTTATTTAAAACATATTCAACTTCAGTTTACTAACATTACGATAAAAATAAAAAATATAATTTTTCATTTAAGGTATTAAAGTAGCTAAAGTTAATCATAATTTCACACCTTCATTGAAAAATTTATCAAAATATCTCATCCACCTAAGTTGAATACCCTCTTCTGAGAAAAATATTTTATGATATGCATCTTTAATGTACTTCAGTTGTACATATTTACTTCTCATATCTATTTGCATGGCTAAGATCTTTCGCCCTCTTTAGTTTCTAATCTATTATACAAATCATTAAATATTTAATTCTATATATCATATATTGCTCTCAATGAATCCCTACAGGCCACCCTATATCTTTCTTAATTTACATTTAATCTAATTTTTATAACAAAATTTCTTCTTTCAACTCACTATAGAAAATTTTCAAAGTTTTCAACTCATCTCAATGGCATGACAATATACACTACCCAAAAAATAGTTTTTTTTTTTTTTTTTTCCGCACATTTCAGCTACTGAAATATACAGCACACAATTCATGTTACAAACATATTAAAAAAAACTATAATCCTGATAAGTATATGGATAACACGAACATAATGTTGTAGCACTGATTACAGATTAATGGCAAATCTTGACAAAAAAAATTAATATCAAACTTATGCACATGAGCAAAAACTCAAGATGGCAAATATGCCTCCAATAATCTTGAAACTACTTGAAATATAAATCTTCACATAAACAACGAAGTTATTGAATTGGTCAGGAAATGAAAGACGCCAGTCGAGCATTTTGGTGAGGTACCAGACAAGAGAAAACACATTTAACACTAAAGGGTTGCTTTGGTAATGTGTCATATGTTGTGCAAGACGAAATAAAATCATTGCTGGTCTCATATAGGTTACACGAGCTTCGGATGCACTGTAAATGGTTATTAAATGGGGTGGATGAGCTAGATGATCATTTCCGCTATATGTTTAGCAAACAATAAAATTCTAGTAAATGTCTTGAAAAGCAATACATTTCAAACCAAAGCCTACGTTCACATCTAGGCTCTAAAGCACTCATTTTTTTAGCCCAGGCACTCAATCATTAATACACCAGTTAATACTGTTTACTATTTGGAGGTACGAATGATACAAAGCAACAGGACAAAAAGCACTCCTGATTTACGTCAACCACAAATCTCAGTAAAAACACCAATAGGCAGCTGAATGAGTGGAGTGAAAAATAGGATTTTGCAGCATCCTTCACAAAGAAAGAATGAAAACTCTAAAGGAAATGATCCATTCATCTTTTCTCATTGTTTTGTTTTAATTATGGGTGAAAGTGGAGAGTGCTTAAGTACATATGGTCTTTCTAGATTCAGTCTCTCTTCTGCTTCTATTCACACAATCCATGTTTAATCTTTTATAAATTCTTAACAGAGATAGAAATTAGAGCAAATGCTAGTTATTCTTTATTAGAGTTGGGAATGGTGTTAAGCATGCATAGCCTCTACTAATGTTTAAAAAGGCGAAATCAAGAATTGAGATGTTTTGCCGTAGTGAGGCAAGACGTAAGACTTGAAGTGGATCGAGGTGTAAACCTCAAAATGAAAATAAATAAAATATTTATAAAATTATAAAAAATTCATAAATATAACAAACTATCAATATATTCACTTAGTTCATTATTAAAAATAACAAATCACAAATCATAATATCAAATATTAACATGAAACATAAAATTGAAATGAGCTTTCATGTAAGCACTCACATAAATTTAAATGCAAAGATCAAGGTCTATAACTACCACATCATCATTTTTATCATTTTCAAAAATCATTATACATAATTATTGTCATCCTCGGAATATGTCCCATCATTTTCAAAATCTTTTCAACTATTACAACTTTCTTTTTACTCTCTATAATAATTAGTGATATAGTTAATATAATTTTAAATAAAATAATAGATTAATAACACAAAAAAAGATAAAAGGTGTTGTTTTGGCTTGTGCTTCTTGAAGACGTGTCACTACCTAGATGCTCTAGCTTATGCTACCTGAAGGAGAAAAATAATGCTAGCTCGCATTAACTGGGAGAGAGATACCACGCAAAATCAAGAACTCTAACTCATGTGAAATGATGAGCTAAATATATAAATATATATAATAGTATTTGTAAATTATATTAATATTTAAGTAAATTAATTATAACTATTATTTACTATAAAGTAAGGTGCTCCCTCAAAGCAACTCGAAGCATTAAGCCTCGAGACGTACACCTCACTTGAAAAAGGCATATACCACACTAGGCCAAGTCAGCATAAGCTTCAAGGCACTCTTCATGTGCCTCAATTTGAGATGTGCCTCAAGCCGTCCACCTCGAACGCCTTTTTAAACAATGGCCTCTACACAATCATATTTTTTTATTCTTCTTTCCTAGATTTACCGTTGTTTTGGAAGAATTTTAACCCATTGCATTTCTTCCAATTTTTTGTGACTACTCTTGTTTTGCTTCCACTACAACTTCAGCCATACCTCTACATCCTCTCCAACTAGACTAGAACTCGATAGAAAATAAGCATTCAAAAGAAAAGAAAAATTATTGACATAGTCCTTATATCTACAAGTGACAAGTTTTATAAATCCCATCTCAAGTTAGGCAAGTCAACGAGTCACCACTCACCAGATTAACTAATTGAACATAAGGTCTCATTCCTCCAACCCATTTACCTGACCAAAATCTACATTGACCTGCTTTTGAATTATGTCAAATATGCAGAGGTCAACACAATGCTGTCCCCATTCATTAAGAGCCAAACTAATTGTTTATTAAAAAATGTATTAATTTAGATGAATGTAATGTGCATCCACTTCCACATGTCACTGCCCTCTTAAAAAACACTTGAAAGAAATTATAAAAAATGAAGTGCCATTAAAAAAAAAGGGACAAAGTACAGATATCAAGAAAATGAAGCTTCATGTAAAGAAGAAAGACAAATTAAAAAAAAAAAAGAGTTAAAACCAATTGGATCATGGAACAAATAGGTCAACTCAACCTAATCCATTTATTACCAAACTAATTGTCAAGACTTAAAAATATATTAATCTCAGATAGGCAAAGACAAATTAAAATATACCCCACTAAACCATTTTTCAATCCCTAACCCACAAATTATTTTGAGTGTTAAAACCAATTGGATCATGGAACAAATCAGGTCAACTCAACCTAATCCATTTATTACCAAACTAATTGTCTTTTAAGACTTAAAAATATATTAATCTGCATGCATATGATGTGCACCAACTCCCACGTCGTTGTCCTCTTGAGAAAACCCTCAAGTTGAAATTGAGAAGAAAACAACATACCAAAGAGTAAAAAAGAATAGACAAAATTTAGACGTCTAGAAAATGCAAGCATCATGTTTCTCACCTCAAGTTAGGCAAGTAGGTAAGTCATCACTCACCAGATAAATTAAAATTCAACCTGAACCATATTTCCAATACCATTTACATTCCCAAAATTAGAGCTGGCCCATTTATTATTTTATTTGATAGAACAAAGTCAATCATGCTATAAACTAGGTCTACCCAATTTGGTCCATATACAATGGACCAAATTAACTGCTATTACAAATAAATTAATGTACATGCATATAATGTGCACTACCTCCCACACATCACTGCCCTCTTAAAAACCCCAAGAGAAAACTAAGAAGAAAAGAGCCAAAGAATAAAAAAGATGAACAAAGCTTAGACATTTAATATAGGCTAGCTTCATGTATCTCATCTCAGATTAGGTAAGCATGAGTCACCACTCACCAGATAAACTAAAAATCCAACCTAATGAACTATTTCTCCAAGGTAGTCCACCATTTGGCTGATCCAAAATCCAAACCCACTCGTTCATTATTTTGTGTCAAAATAAAGTAACAGATCAACCCAATACAATCTATTTAATATTAGTCAAATCAATTGTCTATAAGAGTCATTGCCCTCCTGGTAAAATCCTCAAGAGGAAACTTAAAAGAAAATAAAGTGAAAAGAATAAAAAGAATGGACAAAATCTAGATATGTAAGAAAGACAAGCTTCATATAGCTCATTTGAAATTAGGCAACTCGATGAGCCACCAATTACCAAACAAACTGAATTCCAATCTAATGGATCATTTCTCCCACCCATGTACTTAACCCAAGATTCGAGCTAACCTAGGAGTAAGTCCACCATGCAATCAATTGAGTTCAACACAATATGATCTATTAATTATGAACCCAACTAATTATCTATTAATAATGCACAATCTATCTTTCTATCAAGCATCCATACTCTTCGGTATGTTTTTGCTATTGTTTCAACTTGTGCAAAGCTCTTCCTCAGTCTCCTAAATTATTTCTTTGATTTCAATTAGCTATTTTTTTCAAGTGACAAGCTCCACTTTTTCCTTGGAAAAAAAACAGTGTCAAAGAGTAGAGAAATGAGCAAAATCTAGATATCTAAAAATGTAACCTTCATGTATCTCACTTCAAGTTAGGCAACTCGATGAGTCACCACTCACCAGATAAATTGAAATCCAATCTAATGGATCATTTCTCATATCCATAAACTTAACCCAAGATTCAATCTAACCAAAGGCTAAGTCAATCATGCAATAAACTCAGTTCAACCCAGTATGATCAATTTATAATGAACCAAAATAATTCTCTATTAATAATGTATTAATTTGTCAATATAGCAAGCTACTATACTCTTCTGTAAATTTTTTGTACTCGTGCAAAGCCCTTCCTCCATGTTCTAAATTATTTCTCTGATTTCAATTTGCTATATTTTTCATGTGCAATTGCTCCATTTTTTTCTTAAATTTTCTCTTGATTCTTTTGTTTTAACAAGGCTTTTCAATCCTCCATTTTATTTGAATTTTTTAATCTAATTTTTTGCTTTGCTTGAGTAAGGCTTCTAATTCTATCATATATCTTAAGTCTCCTTCCTTCCTCCACTTTTTTTTTTTTGTTTCTGTTTGTTTAAAAATGAGCCAACTATCAAGTTACATAGCTAAGTTGCTAAATTCAACAAAGAATTTCTAAATGTCTTGAATAAGTCAGTCAAACCAAATCACACATAAAGGTACGCATTTATGTACTTGTATAACTTAACGTACGACTACATTATGTGTCTTATTTTTTGAATGTGAATATAGCACTGACATATCTTGTTCATAAATGGATCATGATGAATAACAATTACCAATTTTTTTCAGATGATCACATCTCTTCCAACACTTAACCTTTAGCCTTAATGGGCTTTGTCAAGAAGATTTTCATCTGCATAGGAGTTTCAAGCATCTACTGAATGATACAGAAAGAAATAAATGAATAAGCATCGAGCTGTAGAACAGTACGTTCTCCCATTTTGCTATCATAAATTGTTTTTTTTTTAACATTTCACTCTTCCATGCACGTTTATCACTTGAGCTCTCAAGGGGGATCTTGTTTAGCAGAAACCTATCTTATTTCTTCGAACTGTTGATTCAAACGGGATTGACTAATTCCACAAGCTCAACAAGTGTAATGCATTTAACTAAAATACTAATTAATCCGTAATTAGCCTAAATAACACATAAACTACCAATTACCAAGTACTCTAGCCAACTGATTTACTAATTATTTATCCTCGGCTTAACTACCATAATTGAATATCAATAAATTTTAACGACATTAATTAAAATCTATCATTAATTAGTATAATTAAATACTTCATAATTATTCTGGCTATTTAATCAATTAACTCATCGCAGTAAACTAAACTTTTGTCCATAAACAATAATGATGATCTAAACTATAACTAATATCTAATTAGATAAATAATTGATAAGAATTATTTTAATTTAATATCAAAGTATTTCGGCATCCCATGTCTAATTCTGAAAATTAAATGTTTATAAAGTTTAGTGATCTTAATAACAATACTAATTAACCTCAAATTAATCTCAATAATATCTAATTAGCATAATAAATATGCAAAAAAACACAATTAGTTTAATTAATCAGAACAATAACTATTAGGCATATTTTCAAAATATGTGAAAACAACGTTACAGCCTTGTGTGTTTTCACAATCTAAAGAAAGCCATTTCGTTCTTAGAAATAAGAAATGAAAAATAATCGCAAAGATGTTTTTTTTTACATGCCTATTTTTGAATACAATACAACAACAACAACAATAACAACAACAACAAGCCTTTATCCCACAAAGTGGGGTCAGCTATATGAATCTTTCGTCTCCATTATGTCCTATTAAATATCAAATTCTCATTTAATTCAAGTATACTAAGATCATTTTGAAAACAGAAAGAGAAAAAAAACAACAGAAAGAATCCAGACATGACTTTAGTGTAACAATATCCACATAAGTCCTTGAAAAACTTGAATGTGAAGGCATCAAACACACCAATCTGCAATGCAAAAGCTAAACCTTTCCATTTGTAAAGCTAATTATTTTTCAGCAATCCAAAAGTAGGTAGTCAAACTATTTTAATGGGAAGAACAAACATATAACTTTTGAAACCTATAGTGCCCAAACCTATTAAATACAAAACATACCATCCCCTGATTTTGTCTTAAAAAAACAGTTGTTAAGTAAACACACATGCAGACGTGTACAAATAAAAAGCATGCACATACGCACAGAAGCTTTCAGTGGTTAGGAATACAAGATAATTAAGAAAAAGATGACCTCGGGAAAAGCTCGGAGTACGGATTCTTCAGAGGCAGCCTTTGCTCTCAGCATTCTTGAAGGGGATGAAGCAGATGCTCCTAAGCATGACACTTGTATAAATCTCATTATGCCACCATGTTCCTTTGCAATCTGTGAAATTTGTTCAAAAGGTAGCGCATACCATAAAGCAATTCAGCAAGGGATACAAAATAACATTGCAAATAGAGCATCAAATACCCAAGAAAGTCAACAACAGCAAAGGAAATTCTGAAACACAAAATGATGTGAAGCTAGCATAAGAGAAACTTTAGCAACAAATGAATCACTATCAGTGCTAGTAAAAAAAAAGCAAATTTCAAGCAGAAACCATCCAGAACAGTATATATAAGCTACTAATCAGCAAAACTCAAAAGCTTCTGAATGCCAGTGATTGCTCTCTAGGAACTATGAAACTGTTTGGAACATTACTATTACATTGGAAAATTGTCATAATAAATCTACCATAGTTCGGTTACACGTATTATATAAAAGTCATAGAGAAGTTTAGGAAAAAAACTGATTAATTCCCTGTGCAATAATCCAGTCAGTTGCATGAACTTTCAACATTCACTTTAACAATAACCAAGGTGTGTCGACAGCATTTAGAGTGGCTGCAAGGCTTTAAAAGCCAACAAAGATTGCATAATCTCAAATATCATGCTAGTCAATGGATCTGAGCGTGCATTGAAAGATTTTGGTAACATAAACAGGTGATAGGTTCCTATGAGCACACATCCCTGTGGCACTAATACATAACAATAAAATGCTATTTGGATCAAGGAGGAAAATAAAATTCACTATTCTTGCACAGAAATGGCAGTGCCAAAAAAAAAAAAATTGTTCTTCACTGAAGAAAATAGAGATGAGATTCGTCATTGGCAGATGGTTAATGGGAGAAATGTCTTTATACTTTGCAACTTTCATTCATGAAAATAACCATAAAATGAGTCATCTTCATTCATGTAAATTACATTCACGAGATGAGCTTAACCTCTGGTAAATAATGAATGGGAGATAACTGCATTTTCAAAATGTTCACATGGTCAAGATGATGCGTCCCATTAATAGTTTAAAATCACCTAGGCCAAAGATTTTAAGGATTCGTACAAGAAGAGGAGCTCACTTTTCCTAATCCAACCAATCCCATGATCCACAGAATATAACCTTAGTTACTTATGTGCAAATACAGGATATATAATCATAGCTTCAAAAAGAGTGTATCTTCATGATACATGCATTGGTATATGAGATATCCTGCCCCTCCCACCAATTTCCACAAAGTCAAATGAGTTCCTGTTTTCTTCTGCAACTTTTCCTCAACTGTACAAAACATAAAAGCACAATAGTTCTTCAGTTTTCAAGTCTTTATTTAACTTTCAAGAAGGCTTTTTGACAATGAATTATCTTCTACATACAACTTCACTTCATTTTTCACCCTAGATGGAATCACTATTATTTTTGGTTTACTTGATAACAGATCTTCTATCATTGACTCACTTTTGAGATTTTACTTACCATTTTTTTTTTTCAAGTTTTTCCTTCTTTCCTTTATATGAGGTAGCCATTGTCACTTCAATTCAAGACACCTACTAGAAGAGAACAATTACTTGAATGATCTCATATTTTTTTAAATTTAGTTAACGTTCGAGTGGTAGGAGGATTGAAATAATATGAGAGGTTGAGTGAGCAATAAAAAGAGGGCAATTCAATGATTTAAATTTTTTATTATAAAATGACTAAAAACACTTGTTAAGTATGCTTAACTTCATAGTCCCCAAAATATGTAATACCTATAACAAATGCATGCCATAAGCATGATTATATCAAAGAAAAAACTAACATTGTTGAATGTAGATTGACTTAATTAAAAAAGATCCCATTGATGTCCAAACATCAATGATTTCTTAATGGTATTCTCTTTGCAAATTTTGAAGATCTTCTAAAGTGCTAAGCATTCTTCAATATTCCTGAAATGATCATTTGGAGTGATTGAACTATAAGCCTTCATAAACAAATCTTATAGTGGAATTGATCCTTCTGAAGAGAAGATGTCACATGTAGCAGCTTAGCTTTGCTCATTCCCTGTTCTAACTACCCTTAAAAGTTGGAGAAGAAAACCAATTGTTCATGATACCATATCAACGATGCTGCAAACATCACCTACCATGCACTATAATAAATGGATGTCACCTACCAACATTTTCCAGAGTCCTCGACACTTATTCTCCTTCAACTACCACAAAATAATTAGTCGAGTCTCTCACAAACCCATATTATTATAATATTGAAAGGTCAGCATCGGATCACCAACAATGATCCCTTCGTAAAGAGGATGTATCAACTCCGAATGAGGATCTATTAAATAGTAAAGCAATTTTATATAAAAGTTGCATCACATAGAACCTCTTCAATTTATTTATTTTTCCCTCTTATTTGTACCTACCAACATTTTCCAGAGTCCTCGACACTTATTCTCCTTCAACTACCACAAAATAATTAGTCGAGTCTCTCACAAACCTATATTATTATATATTGAATAATTGACATGGATCACCAACAATGATCTTAAGAGGATGTATCAACTCCGAATGAGGATCTATTAAATAGTAAAGCAATTTTATATAAAAGTTGCATCACACAGAACCTCTTCAATTTATTTATTTTTCCCTCTTATTTGTATTTTTTCAAACATCTATTGGACAAACAATTTTAGTAAATAAATAGCAAGAGTGTGAGATAATTATAGTTGTATCAACTATTCATGAATAATATATCAACTCGAATCTTAGTCATTCTAGAAAACTACTTTTGACTTATGAATTGTTTGGTTGGCTGAAAAAAAGAATGCATTGCATTCCTTTTTCAATGAAAATTGAAATTATGCTACTTGATTGGCTAAAAAGAAATACAGTAAAATTAATACATTTCACTTTATAGTTCAAATTCAATGAAAAAAGATTTCGCCTTGGGTAATTTTATTTTACACCAGTTGGTGTAAAAAATCCTCACCACCGCCCGTCGTCGGCCGACCACCACCGCCCGTCGCCTTCGCGCCACCGGCCACAACCCGTCGCCTCAATGCCACCACCCACCACCACTGCTGTCTCAGCCAACTGCCATCGCAGAAAATCACCTTTGAGATTTATACTACTTATACTTCGACTCACACCAAATACAAAAAATAACTTTTGAATTTGATTTACATCCAAACAACCATAAGGTATTTCAAATATACTACATTTATTTTACATTGAATTCCTTCTACATTGCATTCCTTTTTTCAGCCAACCAAACAGCCACTTAGGCTTTTGTAACTTCAATTTTTGGAATGGTCAACCTCTTCATTATAAGTCTCAGAGGAGCAAGCCAAGTTGTTATCATCCAAGTAGCGACATGATTGAATCAATCACACTCTCCAAGACATGTGGATCCTTGTCCCATCTTACCTTACTAGGCTCAAGACACAATTAGGCCTTACAACAAAAATTCTTCAGAATGATTGGTTGGTCTTGAAGGAGATTTGAAAACATAAAGAGCTTCCTAGTTTGGTTTGGCCCAAATGCTAATCCAATCAAGGTATCTAAAATCCGAAGACCATGTTGGGTGCCTATAGCCTAAAAATCTTATCAAATATGATAAAAATGCTTCAAAGCATTATCTCGACATGATATAGAGATATAAAATTAGGTTAAAATATGAGTTCATTCTCACTAGCTTTCACTATGAAGTCAAAAAGAAAAAAAAGTACATAGGCAGTTCTTTACTTATCTCTTAGGACTTGACACTCCTCAAATGAGTCATGAATTATATATTCCACTAGGTTGCCATTATATCACTATGGCATTAAGTTTTGTATTTTGTTCCCATAACTAATCTTGCATCACATATTGAATGGTGGTTGACATATCACCAGTAACAAAAAATGATGTGAAAGGGAGATCCCTAAAAAAAAGATATTAATTGAGAAGAAATGATACAAACTTGGATCCATAAACTAAGCTAGATTTAGGGCCATGAGAAGACGCATCATCCCGATTGTCAATGCTTATCATATTGGGCAAGTTGCCTATTGTTACATGTGTACTTTCTCCAACTTCTTCAAGGTTAAAGACCACAGGTGGGTCATAGCACATGGCGGAATTATAATGTTGATTGCTGCATATCTTCTTTGTGTGAAAGGTGCGCAAGCAGTGGCACCTTAGGCTGCCAATCACCCTGGCATTAGTTTTGTATTTAGGTCCCTAAATTGAGCTTACATTGCATACTCAATGGTGGTCAAAGTTTCACAAGTATGTCGCAGTCAATGGCATTCCTATTGCTAGCTTATGGGTTCTCTTCCTGATCAATTCATTGGCCCCTTTATCCTCTAGGGTGGCATGCCACAACAAAAGTACCAAAAAATATTTGAATTTGATTCAAAATGATCGTAGAAAGATCCATTTGTTTAGAGAGGGAGATCAATGATCTTGGATGATTCAATAAGGGGTAGAGATTAACCTTAAGGAGGTAAGAACGAGAGTTTTGGATTTTTATTATAATTAACCTTACATAGCTCAAACGTTATTAGCTTGTTACCTGTGTACCTATATGTTGTAATTAAACTCTCGCATGGGATCAAACTCTGTAAAACTTTGTTCTTAAGGTTATACATTTCTTATCTAAACATCTTTCACACAGAATATCCGCTAACTCCCTCTTAGGTTGTCGTCAATTGTGATTGCTTTTAGCATGAACCATTTATAATTCAAAGAAGAATATTTCATTGTGGATTACAAATGTAAATGGTATGGTATTTTGGCTTCATCCATCTTATCTTTCTTGTGAGGTCAAATTTATGATCTGCGACTAAAAAAAAGTATGAAATGTCCGACATATGTTGGACATCGACACACCTTCGACATGTTGAACAAAAGCAGTCATGTCCGATTAAAAAACATTAAAAATTAAAAGGCGTGCCCTAAATAATTAAATTAACATTACATAAAAAATTTTAAAATATAGTTTATTATATTCTAATTTGTCATAAAGTTTTTTTAAAATTTACAGAATGAGATTTGGGTGAGAAAGAGAAGGTAATAATATATATATTTATTATGAATAATTAAAATTATATAAAAAGTTATAATTAAATTTATAAATTTAGAATTCATAAAAAATTTTATTCATTTAACTTATTGAAGTGTAATAAAATAAATTAAACATATATATATATATATATATATATATATATATATATATTACTTAAGTGATTAATTTAATTTTTATAGTTAAATGGCTTATCTTTTTTTTTTTTTAAATTTATATATTTAATTTATATATAATATTTTTTATTATTAATATAAAATTGTGTTCAATACATGTCCATATTCATGCATTATAGTCAAATCTAAGATGATATTCTAGCAGTGGCAATGTATTCATGTCACTATCGAAACAAACATATATTATTAACTTTTCCTACGATGGCGTGTATCCTCTGCTCCATCTAATTTTTAGTTGATGTGCCAAGCGTTTAAGTTTTTCACAAAGGAGTCAATTGTGCCATGGCACTGATAGTTGATGAGAGGTGCCAAGTTGACTTTATCTTAATTAGTTGTCTACTTGGAGCATTTTTTTAATTGTTAATCATCATCTTCTTAATGGATCATTCTTGGAATTTTACTCAACTAAATGATGATATTGAAAATTTTATGCAAAAACTTTATGTTAAACAAATTTGGTTGATTATTATGGTGATGTTAGATTAGTTGTATTCTAACCAATTTAGCAAAGGCGGTAGTTAGAGAATGACTTATTTGCTGCTTAAAAGGCAATCAAGGTCTAGACTTTTTTGGCTATGTTGTTGTAGACAAAGTAGTCCACATATGTATCGACTTGGCTGTAAAATCTAGCATTGGGCAAGTATATGGCAACCATTGTTGGCAAAAATGTGCTCCACCGTATAAGTTCACAATCACACTTTAAGCATGAAAATTCTTTCTAGTATCTACCCATTGGATGCAATAGGGATGGCTCCTATCTTACTTCAAAAAGACAATTTGTCGCACTCAAACCTTCTCACTTACATGCAACCAAGTAAGCCCTTATTATTGTACTCCTAAGATGCTTTTTATTTTAACAAGTAAGCTTGAACTCTAAAAATTATGATCATGTTGATATCTCCATTCTCAAAAGTCCAAAAACACCTAAACCATGTTGAAGAGTCTATAATAAAATATTTGATAAGTTTACAGATTACTATTTTAATTGAACATAATCATTACATTATTTAGAATTTTTGATCACCATCAAATTAATATGTGCTGCAATATTTATAAAATGCTACGGATATAATTAGATCTAATTATCCCATTCTATTACCTATTGGATCACATTACTCTCAAGACAACCAAAATTAATCCATTAAAATGTTTGGGTGGGAAATACGTGTCCAAATCAATTATGGAGGGCAAGTATTAAAAAAGCATAAAATCATATAGAACATACAATATTAGCAAGTATTAATGTTTAGCATCTCCTTCAAACTTGCATATAAATTTCTATTATCACAAACTTAACTTTTAAGTACATGCCTAAATAAGTTACCGACAAATTACATTGAATATTTCATTAACCAAATTTCCATACTCTAAATCTTAAAACTTAAAGGCTATAATATTAAAAATAATAAAATAAAATAAAAATAAGATATTTATTGCATGGTAATTATCTTGAAAAAGAAGAACAATGGACCAAGTACTTTCTTACTATGAAAAAGATTGTCCAATTTGATGTCTATAAGTAAAGTGAAGTTAGTTGGTTGAGGAAAACCAACTTTTATCATTCTTCGAGTTGAATTGATGAATAAGCAATGTAATTATCATAGTATCAAAGAACTTACATAGAAATTTCAGTATATTACCATTAAAAATATTAAAATTCTCAAGGAAAACCCAAAGTTCTAAACTACTTTTCATGAAAAAAAAAATACACCAAAACATTCAAAAATTGTATTTCATTTTATTTGTGCATGACACATATGATGGAAAGAGAGCTGAGTGGTATGAAAACATACCACTGCCAAATGTTCCGCTACTGCATGGTGTACTTCTTCAAAGCTATAGTTTCTGGTTTCATATTCCCTCCCTAAATGTTTAAAATTGCATTAATAACCCAAGTTCTTATGCCAAAACTCTGCAAGGAGCAATGACAAAATGTACAAACCAATGAGATTAAGAACAACATTTGCCTTAGCCATCACAGCCTTAATTGACTTCTCATCTCTTGGATTGTACTTCATTGGTACTATCTAGAACACAAGTTTTCAAAACAGAAATCAAGCTTAACACCCTTAATAAGAACAACAAAATCACAAAGTGGGGATACCTGTCCCAAATCACCCATCAACTTTAGGTGTCTATGGGAATCCTCAGAACCTCTAAAGGTACCAAACTTGAGACCCCATTTTAGCTGTAACAGTAACAGGAATAAAGGTGTAAATAACCACAGTAAAATTCTTGACATTTCGATTTCTTCACCTGCAGCATTAGCTTAAAATCAAAGCATGCCAAGACAATAAAATTTGATCCGCATAATCTAATTACTATTATTTAACAAAAGCATTGTGCACTATCCTATCTGTCTAGAAGGTATCAATCAACCAACCTCCACTGCTCAAACCTCTAGGGTATAATTTGGGGTTTCCTGTATCAAAAAACAATGTCACATGCATCAAAGGATATCGGTAGTTACAACTTACCAAGCTGCTGAACAACATAGCGACCGAGAAATCCAGTAGCTCCAAACACGGTCGCCACAATGCCACTGCCAGAGTAAGTAACAAATCACTAATAGGTTGAAACAAACTCAACAAATACCGTCAAAGGGCAGTATGAGTGTTTAATATAACTCCACAGATAAACAATTCAAATAGTGCAAACCAAGAAATTACAAATTAAAACTTTTGCAAATCCTGATAAAATGAAAAGAGAATGATCAACAGAAAGCCGCACCTAACAGACGATCTTCCCCCGGTGCCTTTGCGGGCGATATTACCGGCGCCCTTGATGGAAACGGTCGACACACTGCGACCATAATCTGCCGAATAGCCTGCGCAAGGATTGGAGACAAGCGCATTAACAGAATGAAAATCCGTTGAGAGTGGAAAAACAGAACCCCTAGAAGAAACAATGGCAAAGAGAAGATCACCGAAAGAGACAGGATGGATGGATCTGGAAGAAGAAGAAGAAGAAAGTAACAACGAGGGATTGAGCAGGCGTTTCCCCGATCGTCTCAAGTAAGTTTCCATCGTTTCTGATGGCCGAGAAAGAGAGAGAGAGAGAGAGAGAGAGAGAGTACCCTGTACCCCTGTCTTTCGGTGGAATTGAAGTTGGATTGCTTGGTTGCACTATGAGGACCCAAAGGAGGCCCAGTTGGCTCGATTGGGCTGTTATTAGGCCAGATTCAAGCATTGTTCGTTAAATTGGACAATGCATGAATACAATCTTAAGAACTAAAAACTTTTGAACCATAATCATCTAGGTTTTCATGCTTTTAATTTATACTTTTATAAGAAAAAGTTGCTCTATTAATAATCAATATAAATCATTCATTTCAAAAAATGAAATTCTTATTAATTCATTATAAATTATTATTTTATATACATTTATCAAAAATATATACCTATGTATATCAAATAATAATTTAAAATGAATTAGTAAAAACTTTAATTTTAAAGTAAATGATTTAGATTATTATTAATGGAGAAAATTTTTTTTATAAAAGTATAAATTAAATGAATGAAAACCTAGATGATTATGGCTTAAATTTTTTAGTTCATAAGATTGTATTTATTTATTTTCCAATTTGGCCCAATAACAGCCCAATCAAGCCAGCTGGGCCTCCTTTGGGCCTCCTAGTGCAACCAAACCATCCACCGTCAATTCCAAATATTATGTGCGGTGTCCGATATATTTGGACATCAATTACACACCGACCCGTTGACACGTAATAAAATAAAAATTAATTTCTATTTTGCCATATATCAACATTGAATCTGCATCCGGACAATGCGCGATACTCTCTCTCTCCCTCTCTCCCTCTCTCTCTCTCTCTCTCTCTCGGCCATCAGGAACGATGGAAACTTGCTTGAGACGATCGGGGAAACAACTGCTCAATCCCTCGTTGTTACTTTCTTCTTCTTCCAGATCCATCCATCTTCTCTCTTCCAGTGATCTTCACTTTGCCATAGTTTCTTCTAGGGGTTCTCTTTTTCCACTCTCAACGGATTTTCATACTGTTAATGCGCTTTTATCCAATCCTTGCGCAAGCTATTCAGCGAATTATGTTCACAGTGTGTCGGCCGTAATATCGCCCGCAAAGGTACCGGGGGAAGATCGTCTGTTAGGTGTGGCTTTCTATCGATCGTTCTCTTTTCACTTTATCAGGATTTGCAGAAGTTTTAATTTTGTAATTTCTCGGTACGCACTATTTGAACTAAGCTTATATGGTTTATCTGTGGAATTAGATTTCACACTCATACTGCCCTTTGACGGTATTTGTTGAGTGATTGGTTTGTTTCAACCTATTAGTGTTTTGTTATTTACTCTGGAAGTGGCATTGTGGTGACTGTGTTTGAGACAGTGGAATTTAATTGCATGATGAAACTCATTAAGTTTTCTTTCTAATACATATTGGATCACTCCAAGATATAACTATTTTTATAATTAATAATGAGTTCCTCACAACTCAATGAATTAATCAAAAGTCATTTCATAGTAAGGATTCTAGAGAAATAATTTTCTATGGAGGAAATGGAATTTTTTTTTTCTTTTTTTGTCACTCAACTATCATAACTCATTTATCGCCATCTAATTATCATTGTCCGATCATCATAACTCTTTCTTCATGTATAAATACCATCACCGAACTACCATTACTCAATTATTATTGTTCATTTGTAATCAATTGGCTTCCATCTTCAGATCACCATTATCAGAACATCGTTGTCTAACTATCATTATCAACTTTCACTATTACTCTAATTTTTTTACCACATTCATAAGAGGTTAAGTTTGTGTTTTATGCTTTGCATTCACGTTTTATTCAAAGGAGAATAGTGAATTTTTGTAGCCTAACATATATAATATTTTATTTTAACTACTATAACTCATTTATCGCCATCTAATTACCATTGTCCGATCATCATAACTCTTTCTTCATGTATAATACCATCACCAAACTACCATTACTCAATTATTATTGTTCATTTGTAATCAATTGGCTTCCATCATCAGATCACCATTATCAGATCATTGTTGTCTAACTATCATTATCACCTTTGACTATTTCCCTAATTTTTTACCACATTCATAAGAGGTCAAGGTTGCATTTTATGCTTTGCATTCATGTTTTATTCAATTAAGGAGAATAGTGAATTTTTGTAACCCTAACATATATTATATATTATTTTAACCAGGTGTTCAAGTTTTTCACATAAAAACTATGATTTCTTATGTGTTATCTTTGTGCATGAAGGATCTTCATGAAAAGTTAAGATAGAAAACTGTACCTCTCTCTATCATCATAAATTATTTTAGCATGCAATAATAACAATCATCCACTTTGCTTATAATGAAATCATTATCTTCTACTAAGTAAGGATGAATTAGTCTTTAACATCTCTTAAATGATTTTTTTGCAATTAGTATGACCTTTCTACCTATTGATCATTCACAAGATTATTTTTAGTAATTGGTTATGTAGATTCATATTAATTTTATCTTGCTTATTTCTTATTTTCTAAATATGTAATAATAATAATAAATATTTTAGTACCCATCACATTGAACTTTTTTTTATTAACTAATATTCTAGTAGTACTCAATCAGTTCATCATTAATTAAAAATATTTTTGAGAATTTTAACCCTTAAGGAAAACAATAGTTAGAAAGTTAGAGTATTAATGTAAGGCATCTTAGCCTGGTGGTTGAAACCTTTAATTTTTAACCAAAAAGTCTTGGGTTCAAGTTCTTGCACATGCATTCTATATGAGTTTGCAATTAAATTCTCAAATGTCAAAAAAAAAAAAAGTTAGAGTATTAGCAATGTGCTTTGAACTCGACTCAAACGGGAAGAGGATAAACCTCCACTATCTGAGGAGACATATCAGTGCAATTAACAAAATTAATGCATATATGATTTTTTTTTTCCCTTCAACATTTCTTAAATGTTGTTTATGCAATCAGCATGGCTTTTCTACTTATAGAACATTCACTAAATTATTTTTAGTAATTAGTTATTTAGATTTATAATAATTATATATTGCATGATTTTTCTTGGTAAAAAATGTTATAATAATAAGCATAGAGATAACAAAATAGTAATTGTAATATTCTTCAATATTCAATATGATGTATAGGTAAATATATACATGATTTCAGAATTGCATATAACAAGTAATTTGGAGGGAAATAAATAAGCAATATCTTATCACTTATTGTGATATATTTGCTAATGATTATAGAATATAAATGGTAGATAATATTTGATTTTAATGTAATATATTGAATTAAATCATGTTTTCTTAATAATAATAAATATTTTAATACCCTTCACATTGAATCCAATAAGTCTATGATTGCTCCTATCATATGGCATCAATGCACTTAAATTCTTATAAATTTATTTGATTAATGGATCAATATATTCCATTCCATAGAGTGCTTAGGTTGTTTTTTTTTTTGAAATAATCAAAATATTATACTGAGAAATTTTAATAGACCTTTATTTAAAATATAAAAGAAATATAAATTTAGAGTAAACTTAAAGATTTAAGGATTTACAGAGCTCTACCTACTTATTGATATTAATGATCATTACCAATAATCATTTTTACCTAATTATTATCATTCATTCACCATCATCCAATCATCATTACCTTATTGTCTTCCCCATAATACCGTTGTTTAACTACCATCACCTTCTACTGACTAGCATTGATATTTGTAATTATTTAATCTTCATCCCTTACTAGTAACAAATGTTAATAACCTTTGTTGCCTAATTATTTTTATGAGTCAACAACTAACATTAATGCTCATCGCTCATAATTTTTTTATAGTTTCGATTACACTCATAAGATTGAGTTAATAATCTATACTTTATAATCTTATCTTCTATAATTAGGAGGACTCTTATGATTTTGACACATATTATGAAAAGTTGTAGCTCGATTTGTGCATATAATTATTTTTTAATTAATGAGTTTTTCATAAAAAAATTATTATGCCTTTTACGAGCTTCTCATATCTGTGTATGTAAATCATGATGTAATGTTAGGACAATAAATTATTTCTCTTTTATTATAAATTTTTTAGCATATAATAATTTGGTAACATCTATAGAAATCAATTTGACCTTTACAAGCTTTATAAACATTTTTGTAATTATTAACAAGTATAATATTCATAATAATAGAGAATTTTGATTTAAGCACTCATCAATTTAAGAATTATTTCTTATTAAGGACACCTTAATCTAGTCAATAAATGACCCCAATGTCTTTCTTTGAAAGATTGTATTTGTAGGATAGAAGAACATCAAGCAAAAATCTTTTAGCTTTTATAAGAGGCTTCCTACCACACAGTTCCATCACAACATGTTAATGTTTACTTCCATGATCAATAATGCATAAGAGGTAGTCAATTTAAAACATTCAATGAGGGCCTCATTTTAATTACGCTAAAGTTCCTTCTCTGCCACAACACAACTTAATTTGGATTCAAGGTCAAAGGTTTTGTTTGGGCTCCCGAAAATAGTTTATCAACCTATGCAAAGTTATTATCCATCTATCACGACCTATCCTAAAGGTTGGCCATGGGCAACTCCTTTAGTCATAGGGTCAAAAAGATTGTATTGCTTTTAACATCGATTTGAAGTTGAATAATTATTAAATATTCTCCTATGGTCAATCCTTCAAAGTGTAGTGGGATCTCATAGTCAATATAAGGTTATATATTAGTCAATATGAGTTACCCGTTAAAATAAAATTTCTAACTAGACTAAGTTAAGAAGGCTTGTGATTGATCTATAAGAATAGAAGTTAAGATTAACTTAACAAAGAAAAACATGCTTGAAATTGCTATAAGAATAAGTTAGATGTTATGCAAAAGGCATTATATATATATATATATATATTTGAATGGATCCAAAATGATTTGAGTCCTAAAAACTAATTTGTAGTACATTTTTATTGGTTGTCTTCACAATAAGATATAGTAAAGACGTATGATAGTGTGGGCTCTAAAAATTCACCACCGACCTCTAAACAAACAAGTTGAATTGAAGAGAGTATGATTTGAATGTGTCGGTGTAATTTTCAGAAAGTATATGAGATATTAGATAAGACACTACCCAGAGATTTCATCCTCATATGATGAGGATTTTAGATCTAGTTGATTTCCTATAGGCGCAAGCCCCTATAGTTAATTATCCCTCCCAATAAGTGAGAGAGAACTTTCGATTAAGGCTAGTCGTTAGATCATTTAATGCGTAGAGTATAGTAGTAGCATGTGGAGTTTCATAATTTAGATTATGAAATTTACCATTTCAACTTAAACCAGATGGTTTGGGGAATGATGACGTGCCCGATCTAAATTCCATGGTTCCGTCATCTCGGGCAGTCGCGGTCCCTAGTCTACTTAGTCAGAGAAGGTAGTCGATCTAACCTGACAGAAGGATCCTCATCAGTAACACATGGGTTACGTCGACCATGAAATCCTTGTAAACCTGGGGTGGTGTTTGTCGAAGGAGATAGGCTTAAGTCTACCTTAGCTGACAGAGAGTTATTTGCCCTATCAAGTATATCCTATGATTCATAACTCAAAGGGCAGATCCATTGGGAAGCATACAGGATACAGTCGTGATCCTAATATAATGGAGTCTGACTAGCCAAACCACCCGATTAGAGGACTCTGGTAGTAACTTCTTCATCTGTGGAGCCTATTGGCCAAGCCACGCAGTCAGATGTCACATATCATCTCTTTACTGGCGTAAGATTAATTGAGAGTGAACACAACAAACACTTGATTTGACATTGGCTCCTTTGTGAGCTAGAGTTTTTTTAATTTGTCACCTCAAAGCTATGGAAGATGGATGGATTGAGTTTGATTTAAGTTTTTAATGACAAAATTCCATTTAAGCAGTTTCAGATTTCTACTTAATTTGATTTAAAAAATTGATTAATTGAAATATTTTTAAGAGCTTTAGATCATGCCAACTCTGTTTAGCTGATAATAGAGGATTAGATCTACTATCACCTGACAGAATCAATTTTTCAGATATTTCACTGATTTAAAACTCTTATTATAGGTTTTTTTAGGTTTTGTTAACCCGGACCCAATCCTAAGACTAAACCGAAGCAACCCATGCAATATCCTCAGACACTTGAATTTAAGCATTCAACATAGTGTCGGGGCCCATGCGGGCGTATAGTAATTTTAGGTAATTTTATGTTTGAATTACGAGATTGATTCTGTATTTTATTTTTTTATTCCAATTTATTCTGCGTAGCCTTTTCAGACATCAAAATTTGCACTTGAAATTTCTATGTCCGAGCACATATAAGCGTTTATAGCTTAGATAATTTCACATAATTAGTGATTTCGATGATTTTTAAAATCATAATTAGAATGAAATTCCTTATTTTTTGATTAAAGGAAGCCCTATGATTTTTTGTAGATTTTGATTTATTATCGTCTTATGTTTGCTTGTATAAAGAGTTATAGATCTCGTGGCAAAAAAGATATTTTGATTTAGATTGTAGTTTAAAATATTACTTGCACTTAGTTTATTTGTTGAGTTTTTGTAATTCTCCCAATTTGATTATGTTCAATTTACATCACTTTTGATAAGTTATGCTGATTTTAGTGTTTATTGCTTTAGCCCTACTCATGCTTATTAGCTAGTATAGTAATCACCTCCATATTCGTATAAGAGTTATTAAACCCAATTTGGATACATCCTTAACTCAATATTAAATTTTATAGACTTTAGGATTATTGCAAATTTATTATGAGTTTAGTATTAGTCTCCCTAAATTCCAATTAAAGCTTATTTAATTTTGAGAAATTTACAAGAAAAGAGAACTCACTTTACTGCTTCAATTTAAATCATAAAGAATCGCTATTAGAGTTTGTGAGTTTAATATTAGCCTCGCCAAATTTTACTTGCATTTTAAATGAGCGTTCTATTCTTTCCAAAATTTTTTTTAACTCTCCTCCTATTTCTCTTTGATTTAGCATTTATCTTCATGTTTATCATATATTCTGTTATTTAACTTAAATTTAGATAATTCTCATTTTAATTTGTTTAAGTCTTGAATTTTAGTCTAAATTTTAGCGCCTCCCCGTATCATTATAAGTACATCGAGTATTTTGGCTTCTTGGTATGCCCTTGAGCGGTATCTTGCGACACCACAACCAATTTTTCATCTCGTTGCATCCTCTTGAGCACGACGAGGCCTTCAAACCTAAAAGAAGATAAATATGCAATATATATTCATTATTTTTTGATTAAAGGAAGCCCTATGATTTTTTGTAGATTTTGATTTATTATCGTCTTATGTCTGCTTGTATAAAGAGTTATAGATCTCGTGGCAAAAAAGACATTTTGATTTAGATTGTAATTTAAAATATTACTTGCACTTAGTTTATTTGTTGAGTTTTTGTAATTCTCCCAATTTGATTATGTTCAATTTACATCACTTTTGATAAGTTATGTTGATTTTAGTATTTATTACTTTAGCCCTACTCATGCTTATTAGCTAATATAGTAATCACCTCCATATTCGTATAAGAGTTATTAAATCCAATTTGGATACATCCTTAACTCAATATTAAATTTTATAGACTTTAGGATTATTGCAAGTTTATTAT
The DNA here is from genome assembly GCA_021442155.1 of Cymbidium sinense. Lineage (NCBI taxonomy): Eukaryota > Viridiplantae > Streptophyta > Magnoliopsida > Asparagales > Orchidaceae > Cymbidium > Cymbidium sinense. The sequence goes on from CM038215.1 coordinate 169,997,852, forward strand.
GAGTTTAGTATTAGTCTCCCCAAATTCCAATTAAAGCTTGTTTAATTTTGAGAAATTTACAAGAAAAGAGAACTCACTTTACTGCTTCAATTTAAATCATAAAGAATCGCTATTAGAGTTTGTGAGTTTAATATTAGTCTCGCCAAATTTTACTTGCATTTTAAATGAGTGTTCTATTCTTTCCAAAAAAATTTTTTAAGTGCTCTCCTCCTATTTCTCTTTGATTTAGCATTTATCTTCATGTTTATCATATATTCTGTTATTTAACTTAAATTTAGATAATTCTCATTTTAATTTGTTTAAGTCTTGAATTTTAGTCTAAATTTTAGCAGCCTCCCTGCATCATCCCCGTATAGAGGGCTACATCAGGAGTATTTTGGCTTACTTGGTATGTCTTCTTGAGCGTAGCAAGCGGTATCTTGCGACATCACAGCCAATTTTTTATCTCGTTGCATCCTCTTGAGCACGACGAGGCCTTCAAACCTAAAAGAAGATAAATATGCAATATATATTCATCCCCCCCATTTTTTTTAATTCTAGAAATTAGACAAAATTTCGACAGCATTTTGACTATGGGGAGCGACATCTAACGAATGTTGGCTTACTCGCGCCTCTTGAAGCGTGTGGCGATGTCTTATGACACCAGATTTTCATCTTATCACGAGCATGATGAAACTGGCTGAAAATACTGGCAAATATATATATATATCCACATTCACAGATCCCACATGTTCTGACACATTTTTCGGTGAACTGCAATGCTCGCCAAGGGAAGAAGGTTGGGTATGCAATTGGGAAGGTGATCAAAGTCGACAGAAATTGAAAGAAAAATTCATCTCTTGTGATGTTTTCCCGGTTTGTGGCGAAATGGAAAGATGCGAATCGCGAAAACCTGAAAGAAGAATTCCTCTTGTGATGTTCTTCCCGCTTTGGCGATGCAGTGAAATTGGATGGTTTGATTCAGCTCGTGCAGTAGGTTTGTGGGCTGGAGGAACGGGTCGGAGGAATTACGGGATGGGAAGTAGGTTGGCAGGCCGTGGGATGCAGTGGAGCGCGCGGTTTTGCGAGACAACGCGGGAGGCGCATCGGTGGAGGGAAGCAGGATGCGCGGCGTAAAACGACAGGTTGTGCGGCGTGGGACAGAGGGAATGGGATGGCGGGACGGGCGCTGGTGGGCCGGGTTGTGTGGAACAAGCCGCGATGGGCTGCGGAAGCGCGTGGGACGATGGGTCGCGAGAACAAACAGTGGGCTGCGGAAGTGCGTACGGAGAGCGGAAAGGAGAGACAACAGGCACGTGGGTCGGAGCGTGGATGCAGATTGGAATGGCGTGATGGGCCGGTGGGATGGACGTGGGATTGCACAGAATGGGTCGGCGGGTTCAAAATAGTGGGATTGCGCAGAATAGCGATGCGACTTATGCAGTTTTGCGCCGGCGGAACGACTGGAGGGAAGGTGGGATGCGCGGCGGGATGCGGGATGCCTGACGGGATGCGGTGGGATGCGCGGCGGGATGCGGGATGCGGGATGCGGTGGGATGGCGTGCGGGATGGGCCGAAGCAATGGGAGGAGATTTGAGAGGGGAGAATGACGGATTACCTGTGCAGAGCGTGGGAATGGGGAGAAGACTTAGGAACCTAGGAATGGAGGGAAGACTTGGAACCATTTTTTTTCTTTTTTTTTATCCAGCCAAAAATGAGAGAGGGAGCCATCTTTTTAAAATTTTTAGAACCAGTTAAACCGCAAATAGGGGGAACGGTTGAGTATGAGGAGGATAATTTAAAGATTTTAAATAAATTTTAAATTGATTAAATAATTTTTATTTGAATTTTGCGCCGTCAAACTCACATAGTCATATATATATATATATATATATATATATATATATATATATATATATATATATATATATATATATATATATATATATATAAGGTATTAATTCATTACGACCTTGATGATACGATGCTTTGGATCTTTGTTTGGTTCAAAATGTCATTGAGTCATTTATTTCAAAATGCGCCGCTTTGACCGCCGATTTTTTGCAAACTTATCTGAATTGAGTGCAAACAGTCTTACTTGATAGATTTCGTCATTTCAAAGCCAATGGAGCGATTGATTTCACGAACAGAGGTCGTTTGTTCCTTGTCGGTGCCTCATGATCTCGATATACGTGCAGATACATTGATGACTCGAGCGCTTGATCGGTTGATCATCAAGTCATGCAATATTTATATTCTAACCAGTTTTGAAATTTTAAACGTGATGGTGAAGTCCGTTCATCGATCGGAGATCATTTGAGTTAAGTTTGGTGATGTTTAGTGTATTTCAGCCTCGATTTACGCATTGCGATTTCAAATTATTTGACATTTGCACAGACTCGTCTGAATTAAGCGTGAATAGTCTTATTTGATAGTTTATGATATTTTGAAGCTAACGACATGATCAATTTCATGAATGGGGGTTATTTGGCTTACGTTGGCACCTCATAACTTTGATATGCGTGTAAACATATTTGTTGCGTCTTGAAAACCACAGAGAGTGAAAGTTTATGCCTTTGTTGTGTGAAGTCCACACAGTAATTAAAGAGTGAATAAGAGACACTCGAATTTTAACGTGGAAAACCTCGAAAGAGGGGAAAAAACCACTGGCTATAAAAGCACAATGATCAGTTGTAATTATTCGATGGTGGAGATGCGGGGTAACCGGAATCGGGGGACAATTAGTGACGACGGTGGGCGGGAGCGGCGGTTGATGGTCAGCCGGCGGAGTGCGATCTTGCTTGGGGTGCGATCTTGCTTGGAGGATCTTCAAGCTTCAGAGCTCTCTCTTCCTCCTCACTTGGGCTTTTCCTCTTCTTCCTCGCTCGGACTCTTCCTTTTCTTCCTTGCTTGGGCAGATTGACGGCGGCAAGGATCAGCGACGGCGGTGGCCGGCGGTGGTGGTTGACGACCGTCGAGCGGTGGCTCCTCTTCTTCACTTCACTTCACTTTACTTTACTTCACTTCACTTTACTTCACTTCACTTCACTTCACTTGGCCCCCCTCATGTGAGGAATGAAGGCCTATTTATAGATGGGAGGAGGGGCATTCTTGGAAATTCATGTGCCATACCACTCCCTCGATCGGGACTCGGATGATTCCTTCGATCATTTGATGTATTTTGAGCATTTGGATGCCCAAATGAAGTCAGAATTATGAGATCTTAGGCTCGTTAGATCCGGCTCGTCGAGACGCTCGATTTGACTATAAACACTCCATATTTGAGAGCTGTTTTGGGATTTAATTGATGTCCCAAAGATTCCAATGATATTTTAAGTGCTTGATCTCGATCGGTTTTGACTCAAAATCATATCGCTTTCGACATCAAGATTTGTGCTTTGACTAGTCATATTTTGAGAGCCATATCAATATTGATGACTCGAGTGCTCGATCAATTGATCATTAAGTTGTGCAATATTTATATTTTGACCAATTTCAATGTTCAAAATGCAATGGAGAAGTCCGCATCAATCTGTCATTTCACCATTTTAGAGATGTAGTGCATTTTACCGATTTATCGCCCGTTCTTGATTATTTGACATTTGTACAGACTCGTCTGAATTAAGCATGAATAATCTCATTTGATATTTTTGACTTTTTGAAGCTAACGATGTGATCAATTTCATGAGCGGAGGTCATTTGGTGATCGTCGTAGCTTTCCGACTCCGATATATGCGTCGATACATTGATAGCTCGAGCGCTTAATAAATTACTCGTTAGATTTTGCAATATTTATATTCTGATCAATTTTGATGTTCTGAATGCGACGGCGAAGTCCGTTCGTCGATCGGAGGTCATTTTGATCATTTTCAGTGATGTCTAGTGCATTTTGAGCCTCAATTTGCGCACTGTCACCTTCAAAGTCCGTCGAATTCGATTTGTAGACTTGACTTTGACTTATGGCACACATATGGAGGTCAAAAATGCCCCCCAAGAAATGTGATTCATGCATAGAGCGAGTAACATTTGTTGAAGATTGATTGACCATTTAGGCTGGCCATAGAGCTTAGATCATTTTAACTTCGATTGCAATAGCTTACGGAGCTTTGACAGGATTTATCATTAGTATGCTACCTTATTCAGGACATACTAAATGACAGGCTTGACCAATTTTTTAGAATCGACTTGTCGGATTGATAAGAGTTCTTACACCATCTATTATCTACTTCAATGACATTGCTAAAGATCTCTTTTTTATGTCATTGCAGATTTGAGCCTCCTCCGACCCTAGCTTCATGCTTGGTTGAGTTTGATGGAGGAATTGGTCTGCTTGTTTTAATGAAGGAATCCGCTACGGAATCGGTTTATCCGTGCTTGGTCGGATTTGAAATTCCTTCTATCCTAGCTTTGATCTTGACGGACTTGATGAAGGACTTACCTAATTTGTCTCTATTGACTTATCAGGAAGTGTATGCACTCAATAAACCCTATACTTGTTGCTTTGAAGGATTCATTGAAGGGTACATACAAATGACCCAACCTTCCGACTTATATAGGGTCAATATTGAGTTATCAGTCTAGCAAGGTATTCTTTAACAAACTGAATAACCAAAAAATTCCTTTAGTTCAGCCATCAGCTTTGTATGAACTATGTAATTGCCGTCCTGTGTTTTCTGCTTTGACAGACTTGATGAGGAGATTGACTTTGATCTGTGCTTTGAGCTTAATCGTATCATTTATGAATAAATTGAGATATCATCCTGCAGGCAATACATAGATTGATTTGAGATAACCCTGAATTTAACGTTTTCTCAGATTGTCTTGATCTGTCAATCTAGTAGAAAGATCTCTTGGATCCTAGTTGTTTGTAATCACTAAGTTGGATCTGGTTTGATATTGAACATCTATTATCATTGGATTGACGAGCAGGGGCTCTTTCACTGCGGTCTTTTCTTACGGCTTGTTGATCGAGGAGTGCGTCAGTAACTCGATCATATTTGAGCTTGTTGAGTTCAACCTTTAGAATTTACTCGAGTCTTTGACTTGAGCTGTAGTGGGTGATTTTGTCATCAGACTGATGAACAGGGGCTCTTTCACTATGACCTTTTCTGCGGCTTATTAAGTGAGGAGAGCGTCAACAACTCAGCTATTTCTGGACTTGTTGAGTCCGACCTTTAGAATCCCTCCATGTCCTAGACTTCAGGATGTAGAGGTTGATGTTTTTCCAACTCAGTTGATTGAAGCTTCCAAAATCGGGAGTTCTTCTGACTTGATCTCCAGAATTTTGGCAAATTTAAAAGATAAATTTCTTAACATTTAGGGTTAGTCTTTTCATATATAGAAATAGATTCTTTTTGTTCCTACAAGAACATGCATTTGAAAGGGAGAGGTTAAAACTTTAATGAGCTTTCAATCCTACTTCGATAGATTTTGTAAGTGTTTTTCACCATTTTTTTTATTTTGTTTTGTTTCTATACATGTCGTATATTATTTTAATTTCCCTCCTTTTTCTTATTTGACGCTTTTTTTAGTTTAAAATTAGCTACAAGTTTTCCTATTTAACGCCCCTTATGTTAGCCCATTTTATTTTCCTATTTTTTCTAAGTTAGATTTCGAAATTTTGGCGACCTCGATCATCCGTCATGGGGTGTTTAGCTTCTTTCACGCCCTCGAGTAGTGAGTGGTGTTTTCACATCACTATTTTCATTTTTTTCATCTCGTCGCGCCCTACTGAGCAAAACGAGTTCTTCAAACCTGCAAGAATACATACAATGCAATATATAATTATCCCCTTTTTTTTCTAAGTCTGAAAATTAGATAAAATTTTAGCAACATTTGTCAGGGCGACATCTAACAACCTGGTTTGGCTTTTCGGTATGCCTACTGCGTGAGGTGTCTTCATGGCACTATTTTTTTCCGTCCTCATCGAGCACTGATAAGGTTTTCAAACCTGCAAAGAAACACAAGCATATGTATATATTTACATTCAGAAATCCCCACATGTTCTTACATATTTTACGGTGCACTACAGTGTTAGGAAAATGAATGGGGTTAGGTATGCGATTAAGAATACAAGGTAAGGGATGCGACACCAAAAATCGAAGGAAGAATTCGCCATTGATTTTCTTCTCCGATTTACGACACAGCGGAAACCGGGTGGCTAAAGTGAAATGGAGAATCGAAGGAAGAATTAGACGCTTTTTTTCCGATTCTGCGGTCTGAGAGTGAGGCTAAAGTAAAGGGGGTGCAATGCCGAAAATTGAAGAAAGAATTCGCCTACTGATAATTTTTTTCTCCGATTTGTGGCGCAGTGAAAACGGGATAAAAAAAAGTTGCGGGCTGCGGGACAGCGGGCTGAATTGTGCAGAACGGGCTAATTTGCGGGCCACTTTGAAGGCTGGACGGGTCAGGGAAGGAGGGTGCAGGAGAACGGGCTGGAACGGACTAGCAGAGAGGCTGGACGGGCTGGGGGCGCGGGTCAAGCGCGGGAACGGGCCGGTTACGAGGGTCAGGCGCGCGGAACGGCGGGACAACAGAGCGGGAATAGGTCGGTTACGCGGGTCAGGCGCGCAGAATGGCGGGACAGCGGAGCGGGAATGCGGGTCGAGGACGGGTAGCGGCAGTGGGTTGGAGGCGGGACGCGGCAGCGGGAACGCGGGTCGGATCGGGTCAGCAGACCGGGACCGCGGGACGCGCGGCGACGGTGCGGGTCGGATCGGAATGGCGGCGGGCTCGGGTTCTACCGGCGGGCTCGGAAGCGCGGGAGGCGGAGCGGGTCACGGCGGCGGGCCTCGGGTGCACGGGATGCGGACTCGCGCGCGGGTCGACGGGATTCCGGCGGTCAGACTCGTGGGTTGGCCGCGCACTGCGGAGCGGCGGTACCGCACGTAGCGGGATTTTCGACCGGCGGGTGGTGGGCTCTACCGGCGGCGGGACATGGAAGCGGGCCGGCGGATTCGGCCTGCGGGCTGGACGGCGATGCGGCAGTGCGAACAGAGGTGAAAAATTCCGAGAAAAAAAAAGAGAAAAATGGAGAATTTACCTTTTTTTTTCGTTTCTGATGGGAGAGAGAAAACTGGAGTTGAGTGTTCGGCTTCTTGAGGACGAATCGAGAGAGGGGTGATCGGCTTTAGGGATCAAGCGTGCGTGAGAAGGGGGGAGAGAGAGAGAGACATGCATGCGAGAGGGAGAGATCGGATGATAGGTTACGTAGGTTTCATGCTCGCCATTTTTTTCTGGAAGAAGGAGAAGGAGCCCTTTTTATTTTTGTTATTATTATTATTTTTTTAAAACCGAGAGAGGGAGCAGTTTCGGAACCAGAGGCGGGATCGGTTTTATTTTCAATTTGAGGGAACGGTTGAAGAGATTGACGGATTAATAGACTCTTTTTTTAGTTTTTTCAAATATTAATCAATTTTAAAATGAATTTTATGCTAATAACATTATATAGTCATACATTTTGATTGAAGGTTATTTCAATTTTCTAAATGCAATCGCAGTCGTTCATGATGGGCCGTTTGGTTTGGTCGATGTCAATGGAAATTTATTTCAATCCGCTTGCTTCGATTTTTGCGTGGACTCGTCCAATCGAGTGTGAATAGTTTTGTTTGATAGATTTCAATATTTCAAAGCCAATGAAGTGATCAATTTCGCGAACGGGGGTTGTTTGATCCTCGTCAGCACCTCCTGACTTCGATATGCGTATATACGCGTTGACACTGAAGCACTTGATCGGTTGCTCATCAAGTCGTGCAATATTTATATCCTGACCAATTTCGATGTTCTAAATGTGATGACGAAGTCCGTTTATTGATTTTGATGATGCTTTTACTCGATTTTATCACTTAAATCATTCGACATTTATGCGGACTCAGAATTGAGCACAGTCCTTTGATATATTTTGATGTTTTGAAGCTAACGTGATCAATTTCTTTTGGGAGGTGTTTGGTCATCATCATAGCTTTTAACTTTGATATGCGCGCGATTTGATAAACGGCGATTGATCGGTTGATCAGATTTTAATATTTATATTTTAATCAATTTCGACTCTAAATCTGCAATAAGTCTTTTATCGATTGGTCATTTTACCAATTTCAATGGCGTCGATTTTGAACCCCATTTGCGCATTGTATTTTCAGTCCGTCTTGTGGGCTTGACTCGACTTATGACACATATGTGGAGGTCAAAGAGTTGCAGATCTGGTGGTAAAGAAGACATTTTAATTTAGATTGTAGTTTAAAATATTACTTGCCTTAGTTTACTTGTTGAGTTTTTGTAGTTCTCCAAATTTGATTATGCTCAATTTACATAACTTTTGATAAGTTATCTGCTTATGTTTATTCTTACTCATGCTTATTTAGCATGTTCACTCCATATTCCATTATAAGAGTTATTAAACCCAATTTGGATTCATCCTTAACTTCATATTAAATTTTATGAACTTTAGGTTTATTGCAAGTTTGTTATGAGTTTAGTATTAGTCTCCCCAAATTCTAATTAAAGCTTGTTTAATTTTGAGGAATTTACAAAAAAAGAGAACTCTCTTTTCAATTTAAGCCATAGAAAATTTCTATTAGAGTTTATGAGTTTAATATTAGCCTCCCCAAATTTTACTTGCATTTTAAATGAGCGTTTATTCTTTCTAAAATTTTCTTTAAGTGCTTTCCCTCTATTTCTCTTTGATTTATCATTTATCTTCATGTTTATCATATATTCTTTCATTTGACATAAATTTAAGTAATTTCCATTTGAATTTGTTTAAGTCTTGAGTTTTAGTCTAAATTTTGACAGCCTCTCGATGTCATCCCAGGGGTGATCGAGTATTTTCTTTTACTCAGACCTCTTAGCGTGGCGGTGTTTTTATGACACCACAATCTTTTCATCTCATTGTACCCTCTTGAAAGAAGACAAATGCAATATATATTCATCCCCCCTGCATCCCCTTTTTTTTTCTAAGTTTAGAAATTGGACAAAATTTTGGCAGCATTTTATCTATTGGGAGCGACATCTAACAAATATTGCTTACGGTATGCCTCGAAGATGTGAGTGGTGTCTTGACACCGATTTTTTCATCTCGTCGCTCCCTCTTAAGCATGACGACCTTAAATTTGCAAAGAAACACAAACATGTATATACATATCCACATTCATAAATTCAACATGTTCATACTCATTTTTTGGCGTGTTGTAATGCTCGGTAAGGGAACAAGGTTGGGTATGCAATTGGGAATGCGATGCAAGGAGTGCAATGCCAAAAATCGAAAGAAGATTTCACCTATTGACGATGTTTTTCCCCGGTTTACGGCAAAGCGAAAATTGTAAAGGCAGTGCAAGGAATGCGGTGCCAGAAACTGAAAGTAGAATTCACCTCTTGATAATGTTCTTTTCCGGTTTGCGGCGAGGTGATTGCGGTAAAGTTTGGACGGGTTGTGGGCTTGCACGAAGGGGAGCGAACAACAGGCTCGTGCATCAGGTTTGCGGGCTGGAGGTACGGGTCGGAGGATTTACGGGATGGGAAGCGGGCTAGCCGGCCGTGAGATGCAGCGGAACGCACGATTTTGCCGACAGCGCGGGAGGAGCGGCGGAGGGAAGCAAGATGCACGGCGTAGGAGGAAGGGGAGCGAACAACAGGCTCGTGCATCAGGTTTGCGGGCTGGAGGTACGGGTCGGAGGATTTACGGGATGGGAAGCTAATCTCGTGAGACGCAGGCACGAGCCGACAGCGCGGGAGGAGTGGCGGCGGAGGGAAGCAAGATGCACGGCGTAGGACGTTGGGTCGCGCTGTGTGGGACGGATGGATTGGGTCGGCGGGACGGGCGTTGATGGGCTGGGTTGCTCAGAACGAGCCGTGGTGGGCTACGGAAGCGCGTGGGACGACGGGTCGCAGAGAACGAGCCGCGGTGGGCTACGGAAGCGCGTGGATCGGAGGGCTGGCTTGTGGAAAGGGGAGCGGACACCGAAGGCGCAGGTGCCGGAGGTGCGGATGCGGGCTGGAATGGCGTGATGGGCCGACGGGATGGACGCAGGATTGCGCGAAACGGGCCGGCGAGTTCGGAACAGCGGGATTGCACCAAACAGTGAGTGTGGCTTGCGATGGGATGGCCAGAGGGATGGTGGGACGCATGGCGGGATGCAGAGGATGAGGAAGAGGAACCTGTAGAGTGGAGAAGACTTGGAACCTAGGAATGGAGGACTTTTTTTTTGAACCTGCTGAAAAAGGAGAGAGGGAGCTATTTTTTTTAAACCAGCCAAATCGAAAATATGTGAGAACGGTTAAGTATGTGAGAGAGTAATTTAGAGATTTTAAATAAATTTTAAACTGATAAACGGTTTTAATTTTAATTTTATGCTGGTAAACTCACATAGTTAATATATATAAATTTAAGTTAATTACGTTGTTCTCTTGATAGTGCGCACGTTTGCGTCGAGGTCGTTTGGTTAAATTGACGTAATTTCATTTTTTCAATATGTATCGCCGTTTCTGATCGATTTTTGCGACTGTCAATCGAATGACAATCTTATTTAATAGATTTCAATATTTCGAAGCCAATGGAATAATCAATTTTGTGAACGGAGGTCGTTTGATCCTCTTCGGCGCCTCCTGACCTCGATATACATGCAAGCTCGTTGACGACTCGAGCGCTTGATCGGTTGATCATCAAGTCATGCAATATTTATATTCTAACTAGTTTCAACATTCTAAATGCGATGAAGAAGTCCGTTCGTCGATCGGATGTCATTTGAGTTGATTTTGGTGATGTTCAATGCATTTCAGCCTCGATTTACGCATTATCATTTCAAATTTTTCGACATTTGCACAAAATCGTCTGAATTAAGCGTGAATAGTCTCATTCGATGGTTTTTGATATTTTAAAGCTAATGATATGATCAATTTCATCGAAAGTTTGGCTTGGCCTCTTTGATATGCATGCAAGCATGTTGGCCGGCTTCGGACGGTTGATTAAGTTGTGCAATATTTATATCCTGATCAATTTCGACATTTTAAACGCGATGGCGAAGTTCGTTCGTCGTTCGGAGGTTGTTTCGACCATTTTCAGAGATGTCCAGTGCATTTCAGCCTTGATTTGCACGCTGCCACTGCTGATTATTCGACATTTGTACATACTAGTCCGAATTAAGCGTGAATAGTCTCATTTGATAGTTTTTGATGTTTTGAAGACGATCAATTTTATGAATGGAGGTCGTTTGGTCATCGTCACAGCTTCCTGATTCCGATATGCACGTCGACACATTGATAGCTAGAGCGCTTAATCGATTGCTCGTTAGATTTTGCAATATTTATATTATGATCAATTTCGATGTTCTGAACGCGACGGTGAAGTCCGTTCGTTGATCGAAAGTCGTTTCAATCATTTTCAGTGACGTCCAGTGTATTTTGAGCCTCAATTTGCGCAGTCACCTCCGAAGTCCGTCGAATTCGATTTGTGGACTTGACTTTGACTTATGACATACATATGAAGGTCAACAAATAGCTACATAATTTGTGTTCAAAATATATAAATATAGCAAGCAATAAAATCAAATTTATAACTCTAGAATCTATGGATGGTGGAAAAGTTATTCCTGACAATATAAATAAATTGAGAGTTACAAGTCTTGACAATATTAATAAGAGCAATTTTTGGGGAGCACTAGGTCTCAAAATCTAATGATAAATCTTGGTGTAAAAATATAATAGTTGTCGAATAAATTCAAACCTTACCCTTGTCTTGTCGGTAAACATTTTTCCCTCTAAAACCTTTGTCGCTTTCTGGAGAATTAACATCATTGGACTTTTTATATAATATTAAATAATTAAAGTTTATCATTTTAGTGATCAACTACTTTTCTAAATGATTATAAGCTAAATTAGTTACAATAATTATATAAGTATATGCAAAATAGTTTGTTTAGAAGAGAAACATTTGAAATTTTAACCTTTTTGTGAAGATCTTCATTGATAATGAGACTCAATTTATCAAGAAAATGTTCTCATAATTTTATTAAGATCTTCATCTTAAGCTACTTCTCATGACTTTTGTTCACCTTAGAAGAATAGATAAACTAATGTTATCAATTAAATAATTTCCAAAAGATTAAAAGCACACCTTAAAGAGGTTAGGAGAAATGGATTAAAATCTCCCTAATGGAGCTTAGCACACCTCCTCAAGGCCCAACAGGGAAAATCCTTATAATTTTTACTTCAACAAAAAGGTTATTATCTCCATTAGTATTGGTGTCTCAAGCCGTATAGACTGGACTTTTAATCATAATTGTAATGAGGATAAGCTCCATTATAGTCAGCACTTCTCCCAAAAGCATATCATATATTTTCACTCAAAGGTATCTCACACCAAAAAAGAGTAACTCACAGCTACAATCAAAGGGTGAAGCAGTGATTTATTTCAATTAGAGACTTAGGGTTTATTTTGGACAATTATAATTGTCTGAAAAAATAGTAGTAGAGGTGCTACAAAAGAATCTAATATTTAGAAAGCTATGGTAGGGCCAATAATTTTTTTTTAAAAGTCAAATTATGGCTTTCTGGCCACCACCATAAAGGAGACAAGTCAGATTAGAAAAAATAGCAGATTCTTATAAATGCAAGCTAACGCAGTGTCCTAAACCAGACTACTTGTCGTATGTATCATATCATCACATCGCCCCCAAATGCACACTTAGCCTCATAAAATCTTGAAGCTGCTAGAAAAGAGCTCCCACATATGAAAATTTCTCCATTTTTGGTGGTCTCCTATGTGATTGTGGTGATGATTAAGATTTGGTTTACATTTGAGCAGAAAAATACGCAGTAAAAAGAATTCAAGATAAAAAAGATTACTTTATAATTGTTTGGTTGAGATTTTACAAATTCACGACTTGCTTTTTTTTTGGTTGACAAATGTAATGAAAGAACCGAAGGTTTTGACATCATGCGGGATACGGCTACGGCCGCATGCGTGCTGGCGATGTCAGGCTGGAGGTCGGCCGAGGTGGCCGTCGGATCTGGTCCGGCCAATCGGCGACGACGGCACGCCGCCAGATCACTTTATTTGTATTTGAAATTCACCCAAATCTGGCGAATTCCAAATACACGTAAACTAGTCTTTCTAATATATTTGAAATGCATTATATTACACTAGAATTTTACCTTACTTGTAACCAAACACTTGAAATGTTTAAAAGCGAATGCAGGCAACCAAACAACCCCTAAGTAGTGAGCGTTCAAACTCAAAGATTCAAAAGTAAAGACGTCGCCTTAATTTGAAATGTTGAAAATCTTCATAAATATTATTAGTGATTTAAAGCACAAATATTTTGTAACTCTATCTTTCTATTTACGAAAAAGTTCCTACAAAATTTTTGAATCAATAACATTTTATTTAAAAGATATTAATTAAAAAATATTTATAAAGAATATTATTATAAAATAAAACTTATACATATTATATATATTTGTATAATAATTTTTAATTTCATCTTAAAAAATATTAAATACATTTATTTTTTTATATTTATATACAAAATGCTAACTGAATTATTTGATAAATTTTTTAATATCTATCTATTAAAATTTATATTTAATTTTAAAAAATAATAGGAGGATTTACGTATATATCACACAATTCTTAAATATTACATATCTAATACCTAAATTTTAATTTTTACATATATAACACCTCAATCTTCAATATCACTTCAAAAATATATAACTTTAAATATTATATATATAAATACATAAGAATTGTATGGTATGTACTAAATCTTTCAAAATAATAATAATGATATTTTTATGTGATATTATAGATTTGAATTTGTTGTGTATATATAGAAAGAGAGAGAGAGAGAGAGAGAGAGAGAGAGAGAGATGGTAGATTTATAAATATATAATATATAATAATTATATTGTAGGTATGTTAATGTCTCATAAATAAAAATAAAAAATAAGATTACCCATCCTGTTTATATACATACGGCATATTCCCATACCCGCATATCAACACGATGGAACCCCCAACCTTACCGAACTTCCTACCAGTAGCCATCCTCTTCGTCCAGCTGCTTCTTCCATTGAAGAAGCTCAAAACCCCAAAAAAATCGAAAAGCTACCAACAAGCTTCCTCCTGGAGAAAATATTACGTGAGTCCGACGAACTTTACGCGACTCCAATCATTCAATGCGTCCAAAGATCTTTTCCATTTTAGCTTAACGACGCCAGAATGACGGTGCATTCACGCTATTTACGCTTACCCTAGCACGCCTGCCTTGTTCAAACAAAGAAGAAAAAACGAGACTGGCGTCATTCGACATTCCTCGTCACAGAATAGCTTAGGGCTTGCTTTCGATGAAGAAATTTTTCTCTCAGCCCGCTCTCATCAGCATGTCCCGCCTTAGCTGATTTAGCAAATCTTGTAATTAAAATTGAGGTATTATACATGAGGTATTTACATCGCATTCGAACTTTAATGAATTTAGGATTTTCTCTGTTCTTCTCACCGTCTAGTAAGTGAAAATTTTGGAATATTTGATTCCTTTAAATGAACGGGACGTGTTGTAGTAGTTTTTGGAGATATTTTGTGTGTGTATTGTCATGATAGTACACGTCATTATTTTCAAAATTTTGAACTATTTAGCCTTGTAAAATGTTTAGTATATCACATGGTAGGATGTTTGGTGCTGTTTCATGATGAATTCTTGGGAGTATAGATGATTTTGGCCATTTTCCTCCTTTTTTTGGTCTGGTTGTTGAGATTATGTTCATTACATTCCATCGAAAGCAATTTGGAGTTTGGATGGATTTTTGTCTCGATTCTCATGAGAGTACATAGCATTTTGCTAATATTTTTTCAGTTTCTTTGGCCTGTTTGGAGGAAATATGTTCATTACAATCCATTAGAAATAATTTGGAGACTAATTGGTTATTTTTTTAGTGTTATTTTGCATCTGTACTCTATGTACTCCCTGTACTCTCTTGAGAGTACAGATAATTTTGGGCATTTTTTCCCACTTTCTTTGACCTGATTGTTGAGATTATGTTTATTACATTCATTGGAAGTAATTTGGAGGCTGTTTGGATGTTTTTTTTGAGATTTTTGCATATGTACTCTCTGTACTATCATGAGAGTACAAAGCATTTTGCTAATATTTTTCCAATTTTTTTGGCCTGTTTGGAGAAAATATGTTCATTACAATCCATTAGGAACAACTTGGAGGCTGTTTGGTTAGTTTTTTAGTGTTATTTTGCATCTGTACTCTCTGTACTCTCTATACTCTCTTGAGAGTACATATGATTTTGGCCATTTTTTCTCACATTCTTTGGCTTGGTTGTTGAGATTATGTTCATTACATTCCATCGGAAGTAATTTGGAGGCTGTTTGGATATTTTTGGAGGATTTTTGCATATGTACTCTTTGTACTCTCATGAGAGTACAAGGCATTTTGCTAATGTTTTTCCAATTTTTTTGGCCTGTTTGGAGGAAATATGTTCATTACACTCCATTAGGAACATCTTGGAGGCTGTTTGGTTGATTTTTTAGTATTATTTTGCATTTATACTCTTTGTACCCTCTTGAGAGTACAGATGATTTTGGCCATTTTTTTCCACTTTCTTTGGCCTGGTTGGTGAGATTATGTTCATTACATTCCATTGGAAGCAATTTGGAGGCTGTTTGGATATTTTTTTGGAGAAATTTTTGCATATGTACTCTCATGAGAGTACAAAGCATTTTACTAATATTTTTCCAATTTCTTTGGCCTGTTTGGAGAAAATATATTCCTTACACTCCATTGGGAATATCTTGGAGGCTGTTTGGTTAATTTTTTAGTGTTATTTTGCATCTGTACTCTCTGTAATCTCTATATTCTCTTGAGAGTATATATAATTTTGGCCATTTTTTCCCACTTTCTTTGGCCTAGTTGTTGATATTATGTTCATTACATTCCATTGGAAGCAATTTGGAGACTGTTTGGATATTTTTTTGGAGAATTTTTGCATCTGTGCTCTCTGTACTCTTTGTACTCTCATGAGAGTACATAGCATTTTGCTAATATTTTTTAATTTCTTTGGCGTGTTTGGAGAAAATATGTTCATTACACTCCATTAGAAATATCTTAGAGGCTATTTGGTTGATTTTTTAGTATTATTTTGCATATGTACTCTCTATACTCTCATGAAGAAATATGTTCATTATAATCCATTAGGAGCAATTTGGAGGGTGACTTTGTTGGTTTTTATGGTTGATTTGCATCTGTACTCTCTATACTCTCTTGAGAGTACAGACGGTTTTGACCATTTTTTTCCACTTTCTTTGGCCTGGTTGTTCAAATTATGTTCATTATATTCTAGTGGAAGTAATTTGGTGACTGTTTGGATGATTTTGAGAGATTTTTGCATCTGTACTCTCATGAGAGTACATATAATTTTCTCATATTTTCTAGTTTATGTCTGTATGGGGAGAATATGGTCATTACATTATATTAGTAGTAATTTTCTAGATGTTTGCTTAATTTGTATGGGAGATTTTCATCTGTACTCTCTGTACTCTCTGTACTCTCATGAGAGTACATATAATTTTGTCAATATTTTTGCAGTTTCTTTGACCTGTTTGGAGGAAATATCTTCATTACAATCCATTAGGAATAATTTGGAGGGTCATTGCTTAGTTTTTAGGGGAGTTCTGCATCAGTACTCTTTGTACTCTCTTGAGATTATGTTCATTTGTAGAGCTATTTACATGTCACATTTGCGAAGCTGTTTGGGTAGATGAATGCGGTGAATGTTGTGTGGTTAGGGGTGTTGTTGCCTACGATTTATGCTATTATGCTTGCATTGTCCGGTGTTTAGAATCTTAGAAAGGGGAGTTGTCAACCCTTTAACAGTTTCCCCCCATGGGTGTTGTTGGCTAAGATCAGAAGATTTCTATCAAATTGGCAACCATTTTCCCACAGGTTAGTAAGCTATGATGGATGGGATGACTTCACCCATTCCTTGGCTGGTAGTAGCAGGTGTGATGTAACCCTTCCTTTGAAGTTTGGATGCTTATGCTAGCAGCTGCCCAATTTGGTGTGACTGAGTCCGAGTCTCTCTCCACCTATTTCTCCATATCTCTCTCATTACATTATTTTACTTTCAACTTATCTTGTATCACTTTAACTATTAGGAAAATTACAGATTCTACTTATTTTTTGTAGTTCCTTCTCTTTTGGAGGCACACACTTATCTTATCCTCAAGAGTTTCTGCTGATGGCTGGCCAATTGCTTGCTCCTTTGCTCTATTTATACCTTTTACTTTCTTTTCCTCTTTCACATATTTTGACTGTATTTAGTAGGGGATTTTCTGTCTAGGTTGTTTGTAGCTCTTTAAGTAGTAGGTATTAAGTTAATCCCCTATTAAGGATCTTGTAATCCTTTGACTGTGGCAATAAAATTTCCCATTTTTTTACCAAATTTTAGTATCTGATTGATGTCTCTCCCTTGCCTAAGAGGATGAACTGATTTTCATTGTAGACATTACATAGTTTGATATAAACTCTATAAAGTACTCCATATTTTATGAAATAATTTTTATTGCATGCATTACAAAATTTGATAAGCCCGTATGTTCCTATCAATAAGATTAATAGAACTCAAGAAAAAAATTTGTGTAATGAAGATGATATTATATCAACTACCCATAATTAGAAGAGTACAGAGAGTACAGAGTACAGAGAGTACGGAGGGGCAGTCTTCTTGTTGGAAATCAGTAAGGCTCCTTTTGCTTTGTGTTTTTTACCTTCAAGATGCTCTTTAAGGACTTCCTCACTGGAAGTGCTGACCTCACAGAGGACACATTCCCTCTATGTCATAAGACCTTCTCCCCTCTATTTGGCATCCCTATTATTGAACACCGTTCTAACGGCAGGATGCATCCAAGTTATCCTTTTCCAGACATGGTAAACTTCAAAATGAAAAGTCAGTTAATGAGAGTACAGATGCAAATCAATCATAAAAACCAACCAAGTCACCCTCTAAATTGTTCCTAATGGATTGTAATGAATATAATTTCTCTAAACAGGCCAAAGAAACTGTAAAAATATTGGCAAAATCATCTGTACTTTCATGAGAGTATAGAAAGTACAGAGAATATATATGCAAAAATCTCCCAAAAACCATCCAAACAGCCTCCAAATTGCTTCCAATGGAATGTAATGAACACAATCTCAACAACCAGGCCAAAGAAACTAGAAAAAATGGCTAAAATCATGTGTACTCTCAATAGAGTACAGAGAATACAGATGCAAAATAACACTAAAAAAATAACCAAATAGCCTCCAAATTATTCCTAATAAATTGTAATGAACATATTTTCTCCAAACAGGCCAAAGAAACTGAAAAATAGAGAATCATGTACTCTCATAGAGAGAGTACAAAAATCTCTCAAAAATATCCAAACAGCCTCCAAATTGCTTCCAATGGAATGTAATGAATATAATCTCAACAACTAGTTCAAAGAAAGTGGGAAAAAATGGCCAAATTTTTTATTTACTCTCATGAGAGTACAGAGAGTACAAATACAAAATAATATTAAAAACTAACCAAACAGCCTCCAAATTGTTCCTAATGGATTGTAATGAACATATTTCCTCCAAACAGGCCAAAAAAGTGGAAAAATATTAGCAAAATCATCTGTACTCTCATGAGAGTACAGAGAGTACAGATGAAAATCTACCATAAAATTTAACCAAAGAGCTAGAAAATTGCTTCTAATGGAATGCAATAACTATATTCTCCCATCTAGGCAAAATAAACTGAAAAACTATGAGAAAATCATATGTACTCTCATGAGAGTACAGAGAGTACAGATGCAAAATCTCCCAAAACCATCCAAACAGCCACCAAATTGCTTCCACTGGAATGTAATGAACATAATCTGAACAACCAGACCAAAAAAAGTGGAAAAAATGGCCAAAATTTTATGTACTCTCAAGAGAGTGCATAGAGTACCCATGCAAAGCAGATCCTCAAACAAGCAAAGTCCTCTTGCAAGGAACTCCAAACAATGTAGGAAATATACATTAAATAAAAGAATTTCAAGGAATAATACTAACAAACCATAAAAAAATTGTACATATACAACGGTTAAGAAAAATTACTGATGAATTTTTATTTAATACATCGTCAGCTAAATTGGTCACTATTTTCTCAAGGACATAACTTCCAAATTCATTCTCCTTCTTCATGGTTCTTTCGCAAAAAAGAAATGAGATTTTATATTTCTCTCTCTGAGCTCAGTTTGCAAGAAAAAAATACACCCCTAAACCCCAAATCTAGATATATATTTCTCTTAAATTCCTTCTGCGCATTCCAACGATGCTTCTTCTCCCGCTGTTTGAATGACATGGGCGTTAGCTGGTAAGTAAACATCGTGAATGCATTATCTATTTACGTCGTTAATGCAAAAACGGAAAATGCTTTGGACACGCTGTCGCCAGGATTGAGTCCACACGTAAAGCTACGTGCGGACTCCGAACGTAATATTTTCTCTCCCTCCAGGCCCATGGAAACTTCCCATCATAGAAGCACACACCACCTCATCGGCAAACAAATACACCGACAGCTTTTTAGCCTTGCCAACAAATATGACCCTCTCTTTCACCTCAAACTCGGAGAGAAAAATCTTATAGTCGTCTCATCCCCTGAACCCGCCACCCAGTTCTTGAAGACTCACAACATCAACTTTACTTCACGACCAGAACTCATGACCACCAAAATCATCTTCGATGATGTCAAAGACATAGGGTTCTCACCTTACGGTAAATATTGGTCGCCGATGCGCAAGATCTGCGTAGCCGAACTACTCAATGCTAACCGCATCGAATCTTTCAATAACATAATAGATGAAGACGGGGAGAAGCTCGTGGAAAAGACTCGAATGGTGAGGGAAGGAAAGCACTAACAATCTCGAGTTTTTCGAGGGCAGCATTCAGGAAGGAAAGCGTGTGTGTTCATCAGTAGGAGAAAATATTACATGCGGAGTCCGGATGTAGCTTTACGTCTGGATGCCAATCACAATACAACACATGTCCAATATTAAAATATGACTTTTCTTACTTAACAACGCTGTAACTTAACGACGTCATTAATGTTAACCCAGTCTGGCCTGGCTCATCCCGTTAAAATAGCGGGGGGAGAAAATATTATGTGTGTCGTTCTAGATTCTTCGCCATAGAACATTTTAGGGATTTCATTTTTGTGCAAAAATTTTCCTCAGCTCCCTCTCTCTCTCTGCGTGCGTCTGACCTTCCCTCAAAGATTTGCTAAATCTTGGGCATTAAAAATTGAGGTATTATAGGCGACTACATGAGGTATTTCTTCCTGTATTCACAGTTATTCTCACCGTCGAATAGGAGCACATTTGGAACATTTGAGTTCTTTAAAGAAAATGAGACTATTTTGCTGGTTTTTAGAGATGTTTTGCATATGTACTCTTTGTACTCTCATGAGGGTATACACCATTTTTTTAAAATTTTCAACTGTGGTCTTGTCATAGATTTAGTATATCCCATTGTAAGATGTTTGGAGATGTTTCATGAAGGATTTGATGATTTTTGGGGTTATTTTGCATGTGTACTCTTTGTACTTTCATGAGGGTACATCCCATTTTTTTTAGTTTTTTCCACTCTGAGGCTTATCATATATTTACCATAACCTACTGGAAGATGTTTGGAGATGTTTAATAAAGAAATTGCTCATTTTGGGGTTATTTTGCATGTGTACTCTCTGTACTCTCATGAGGATACACCTCATTTTTTCAAAATTTTTAATTGTGGGGTTTGCAATTTGTTTACCATTACCTATTGGAAGATATTTAAGGTTTAGGCAGCTGAGCAAGAGGAAAGCTGTATCCTCCCCCTTCACACCAACATACAGGAAGTCACACAGCAAAATAACTCCTACTATTATTGCCACACAAGATGTGCAAACAACAGAAGAGGTATTACTTTGCTTTCCTTTTAGTTTAACCTAATAGAAGCTGATTTTACTAATTTTTTATGTAGGTTAACAATATCAGTGGATGAACCAACGATTGCTGTCGTGGTGGTTGAGGAGTATCAGGTGGAGGTATTCTTAATCTTAAAAGATTCAGCTTTAATTCACAATGAATCTAGCTCTTAAACCTTGTTAATTTCTTGCAGCAAGCCGAGGCACATGATATTGTTGACTTCTCATCAATAGATGTCATGCCCAAGCCAATGATGTAGCTCATTGACACTTCGTGTTCTCGATTCAAGGACAAGCAAGTCATTTTTTTACTTTATCTCATTTTGTATACATAAAATCACCTTTTCATTTAGTAATGCTCACATTCCCATGCTTCTCACATGCAGGAGTGATAGCATATTCACGACTGACAATATCATCATTGCACGAGGCCAGATTGATGAGTTGTTGATAGATCAATATTTGTCAGATGCACACGCCGATGCTTTCGCCTTTTTACTGGTCGAAGTATACTCTCTGTCCTGGACTATATGTCTCCTATCTGTATGTTTTATGCCTACATTGGATGAGTTACTGCATAAAATTTTGGACAATATGATCCACTCTAAGTTTAGATAGTTAGAAGCTGCTAATTATAAACTTTTTCTTGACTTCTTGCAAAGTTATGCTAAATATGGCTTACTAAAGGAAAGCAAAATGTTCATCCAGCATGTTACTGCAGATAGTGTTTCAAGGGTTGAATTACTCTTACTTCCAGTTATTAATAATTAACATTGGATACTACTGGTGGGGCATATTAAGCAAGGGGTTTGGTAATTTTATGATTCATTGCCAAACCCAGCTCATAAGATCATTCTTCCTGATATTGTAAGAATTATTCTCATTTTCAGATTTCCTAAAGTGCGTACTTTGTGCCTAATTCTTGACTTTATTTTTTACTCTTTAGATCAAATTACTCGTCTAAGATGCTGACCAGGCTTTTCAGAGCGATCCTACAGAATGGCCAATCGAAGTGATCAATGGGCTACCAGTCCAAGAAAATAGTATTGACTATGGGATGTTTGTGTTCAAGTACATGGAGGCAGCGATCAGCAAACCTCCAGTGAACTGGGCTGACCACCAAGATTGGCCAAAGAAAATGAATTGCTTTAGAACTGAGTTCGCTTATGCTATTTTCTATTTAGGTATGAAAAAATTGAGTTGAAAAATATTGAATTGAAGAAGTTTGTTGTGTTGAAAATGAATTGTTTTAGAAACCTAACTGTGTGGTGTGTTTATGGATGCCATTAGAAGCTATTTTTTTAGCTTTTAAACCCTATTTAGAGATAATATGTTTAGTAGATGTCATTACAAGCAGTTTGGGGGCTGATTGATTTCTTTTTGCATATGTACTCTCTGTACTCTTAGAAGAGTACACCTCATTTTTTCAAATTATTTCATATTTTTATCCTGTTTGGAGCTAATATGTTTAGTATAGGCCATTACAAGCAATTTGTAAGTTGCTTAATGAGTTTTTGGTTTAGTTTTGCATATGTACTCTATGTACTCTCATGAGAGTACACCTCATTTTCTCTTTTTTTATAACTATTTTACCATATTAGGAGATAATATATTTAATAGATGTCATTACAAGTTGTTATGAGGCTATTTAGAGATAATATGTTTAGTAGATGTCATTACAAGCAGTTTGGAGGCTGATTGATTTCTTTTTGCATATGTACTCTCTGTACTCTTAGAAGAGTACACCTCATTTTTTCAAATTATTTCATATTTTTATCCTGTTTGGAGCTAATATGTTTAGTATAGGCCATTACAAGCAGTTTGTAAGTTGCATGATGAGTTTTTGGTTTAGTTTTGTATATGTACTCTATATACTCTCATGAGAGTACACCTCATTTTCTCTTTTTTTATAACTATTTTACCATATTAGGAGATAATATATTTAATAGATGCCATTACAAGTTGTTATGAGGCTAATTAGTTGCTTTTTGGTTTAGTTTTGTATCTGTACTCTCTGTACTCTTAGGAGAGTATACCATATTTTCATTTTTTTCAGCTTTTTTACCCTGTTTGGAGATAACATATTTAGTAGATGTCATTACAAGCAGTTTAGAGGTTGCTTGATGAGTTTTTAGGATTATTTTGTATCTGTACTCTCTGTACTCTCATGAGAGTACACCCCATTTTCTTATTTTTTTAGTTTTTCCTCTATTTGGAGATAATAAGTTTAATAGATACCATTACAAGTAGTTTGTAGCTTGTTTGATGGTTTTTTGGTTTTGTTTTGCATATGTGCTCTCTTTACTCTCATGAGAGTACACCCCATTTTCTCAATTTTTTTGAAACTATTTTACCATGTTTGGAGATAATTTGTTTAATATATACAGTTACAAGCTATTCGGAGACTGATTGGTTGCTTTTTGGATTAGTTTTGCATCTGTACTCTCTATACTCTCATGAGAGTATACCATATTTTCTTATTATTTTTAACTTTTTTGCCATGTTTGGACATAATATATTTAGTACATACCATTACAAGTAGTTTGGAGGCTGCTTGATGAGTTTTTGGGACTATTTTGCATCTGTACTCTTTGTACTCTCATGAGAGTACACCCAATTTTCTTATTTTTTCAGCTTTTTTCTCTATTTGGAGATAATATGTTCAGTAGATGCCATTATAAGCTAGGTTTCTTGGCTTTTAGTTCGCTTTTCAGACTCATTCTCTCATGAGAGTACATCCCATTTTCTTATTTTTTTTTGAACTATTTTATTATGTTTAGAGATAATATGTTTAATAGATTCCATTACAAGCTGTTTGGTTATTTTTTGATTCAGTTTTGCATCTGTACTCTCTATACTCTCATGAGAGTACACCCCATTTTCTCATTTTTTTTTATCTATTTTACCCAGTTTGTAGATAATATGTTTATTAGATCCCTTTAGAAGATGTCTCAAGATCGAATGGTTATTTTTTGGTTCAATTTTACACATGTACTCTCTATACTCTCATGAGAGTACACCATATTTTCTCATTTTTTTCAGCCATTTTACCCAGTTTGGAGATAATATGTTTAGTAGATGCCTTTACAAGCAGTTTGGAGACTGATTAGTTACTTTTTAGGGCTATTTTGCACCTATACTCTCAGTACTCTCATGAGTATTCACCCAATTTTCTCATTTTTTCCAGTTTTTTTACCCTATTTGGAGAAAATATGTTTAGTAGATGCCTCTACAAGCAATTTGGAGGCTGATTGGTTATTTTTTGTTCAAATTTTCATCTGTACTCTTTATACTCTCATGAGAGTACACCCCATTTTTTCATATTTTTAGCTTTTTTATCATGTTTGGAGATAATATGTTTAACGGATGCCTTACAAGCTGATTGTTTACATTCTGTGTTTAATTGCATTCTCATGAGAGTACACCTTATTTTTTCAGTTTTTTTTAGTTTTTTTATCCTGTTTGGAGATAATATGTTTAGTAGATGCCATTACAAGCTATTTGGAGGTTGATTGATTACATTTTGGTTCAATTTTGTATGTGTACTATGTGTACTCTTATGAGAGTACACCTTATTTTCTCTTTTTTTTTTCCAAGCTTTTTTACCTGTTTGGAGATAATATGTGTAGTAGGAGAAATATTAGTTGTTTGAGACTGATTGGTTACATTTTGGTTCAGTTTTCTATCTGTACTCTGTGTACTCTCATGAGAGTACACCATATTTTCTTATAATTCCAAAATTCATTATGAATAGAATTTTTAAAAAGATATTGTTACTCTATTTTGAAATTCCTAAATAATTGGGACGTGAATTGGTTTTTAGATTGATTTCAGTAGCTTACAGTAGGCACTGTAGTGGATTTAGGGGATCATTCTACACCAATTTTATTTTCTATTTTATTTGACACTGATTGTAATTTGAAATAAAATAATTTTGACATAGTAAAAATGTATTTGAAGTTTTAATAAATATTATAGAAATTATTTTTATACAATAATGATATTTAGCAATGATTGAAGGTAAAATAGTTATTTTTAAAAATATTTACATAACCTAGAAAATATTTTGAATATTCCTGAAAATAAACTTTTTTGTAAAAATAAAAATAAATGATATGGTACAAATAAACTAATTAATTAAAATTTTAAATATAAAATAACAAATTTAAGATGAAATTATTTAAAAGAAATTATAGATACTTTTTTTTGGCTATAACTGCTTTCAAGTTTAAATTTGACTAATCTGAAATAAGTAAAAAAATATAAGAATTGAAAATTTTATATAAATTTGAGTAGTTCGCTACTGGAATAGGTAAGTATTTTTTAGAATAATTCAGATCCAAACTTAAAATCATTCATATAATGCTTTATAAAATATGTGTGTGATAAGAGCAGTATCGTTTACTAAAAATAGTTTGGATCCATACTTACAATCATTTCAATCATGCTTTATAAAGTACGTGCATTTTAAGAGCACTTCCATTTACTCCTATTAATTCGGATCCAAACTTAAAATCATGCTTTATTTTACTTTCTTTTTAATTTTTTTAAAATGGAAAACAGTATAAGAGCACTACCATTTACCGAAAGTCAATCTCACAATCCAATATATTTAATAATTTATTAAATATTATTCATTATTTTGCTCAAAGAGATAAAATATAGTTGAAAGTTTTATAAAAATTAAGAAAATTCTCTTTTAAACCTAATTGTGTTATTAGTTTCAGTATTTTTTATATCTTCTATTCCTTAAACAATGAAAATTTTATAAGAATTAAGAAAATTCATGTAGAGTTGTCCCTGAGGGTGCTTGGTGGATTATCTGAGTCGCTGTATACTCTCTATACTCGTAAGAGAGTACACCCCATTTTGTCAATTTTTTTCCCAGAAATTCTACCCTGACTGGGGATGAAATGTTTAGTAGATGCCATTGTGAGCAGTTTTAGGCTTCTTGGTAAGTTTTTGGGGATGTTTTGTACTATACTCTTTATACTCTCATGAGAGTACACTTACTTTTCTTAGTTTTTTTAGCATTTCTACCAATTCTTTCATTCAAATATTTAGTAGATGTCATTACAAACAGTTTGAAGGCTGCTTGGTGGAGTTTCAGAGCTGCTTTGCATGTGTACTCTCTATACTCTCATGAGAGTATACTCCCATTTTCTCTATTTCTGTCAGATGTTCTGTCCTGTTTGGAGATAAAATATTTACTAGATACAAATGTAAGCTGTTTAGGTAGTTTTTGCTAGTTTCTAGAGCTGCTTTGCATGTGCACTCTATGTACTCTCAAGAGAGTACACGCATTTTCTGTATTTCTGTCAGATGTTCTACCCTGTTTGCAGATAAAATTTTTGGTTGATGCAAATGTAAGCTGTTTGGAGGTTTTTTGTTGGTTTCTGGAGTTGCTTTGCATGTGTATTCTCTGTACTCTCAAGAGAGTGCACCTCATTTTCCCCATTTCTATTAGATGTTCTACCCTATTTGTAGATAAAATTTTTAGTAGATGTAAATGTAAGCTATTTGGAGGTATTTTACTGGTTTCTGGAGCTGCTTTGCATGTATACTCTCTGTACTCTCAAGAGTGTGTACCCCATTTTCCCCTTTTTTGTCAGATGTTCTACCCTGTTTATAGATAAAATATTTAATAGATGCAAATGTAAGCTGTTTGGAGGTTGTTTTACTAGTTTTAGGGGCTATTTTGCACGTATACTCTCTGTACACTCCTGAGAGTATACATTATTTTCTCAATTTTTTCAGCTATTCTACCCATTCTTTCATTCATATGTTGAGTAGATGCCATTACAAGTTGTTTGGAGGCTGCTTGGTGGAATTTCGGAACTGCTATGCATGTGCACTCTCTGTACTCCTATGAGAGTACAACCCATTTTTTCAATTTTTTCTTCAGATATTATCTCCTGTTTGGAGATAAAATGTTCAGTAAATTTTGGTAATACCGTGCAGACTCTATTGATGGGAATTTTTAATGTGTGGGCTCCAAAAATTCTCCACCGACCTCTCGATAATATTTGAATTGAAGAGAGTGGTTTAGGTGTCGATGTAATTTTTAGAAGGCGGATGGAATAGTAGATAAGAAGCTACACAAAGATTTCACCCTCATTTTATGGACTTTAAATCTGGTTCCAGGTTTCCTATAGGTGTAAGCCCCTATAATTAATTACCCCTCTCAATAAGTGAGAGAGAACTTTCGACAAGGCTGTTAGATCGATAAATGCAGCGATAAGAAGAGATATGGAGTTTTAATAATTTTAAATTTATGAAATTCATCATTTCATTAAACCATGGTTGGAGGAATGATGGCGATCTAGATCCCATAGCCATTCCCGCAAATGCCCTAGTCTTCTTGGTCAAAGGAGGTAGTCGGCCTAACTTGATAGAATGATCCTCATCAGCAATGCATGGGTTACATTGTCCAAGAAATCTTTGTACACTTGAGGTGGTGTTTGTCTAATGAGACAATCTTAAGTCTACATTAGCTGATAGAGGGTTGTCTGCCCTATCAATTATACCCTATGATTCATAACTCAAAGGCGAGTCATGAGCATATGGCCACTGGTGGATCGTAATATAATAGAGTCGACCGCCAAACCACCCATCGAGGACTCGGTCATAACCGCTTGCCTCAGGAGCCTATCGATCAAGCCACGAAGAGGACACGAACCATTCTTACTGGCAAAAGATTGATTGAGAGTGAACATAATAGAACACTTGATTTGACATTGGCTCTTTTATGAGCTAGAATTTTCTTAATTTGTCACCTCCGACAAATAGTTGCGGAAGGTGGATAGATTGAGTTTTGCTTTAAGCTTTTAATGATAGAATTTCATTTAAGTAGTTTTTTAGATTGATATTTGATTTGAATTGATTTGATTTTAAAAATTGATTAATTTAAATATATTTATGAGTTTTAGATCATGTCAACTCTGTTTAGTTGCTAACAGAGGATTAGATCTACTGTCACCTGACAGAATCAATTTCTCATATGCGTTTCACTAATTTGAAATTTTTATAATAGAATTTTAGATTTTGTTAACCCGGGCCCAGTCTTAAGACTAAATTGAGAAGTGACCCACAACATCCTCAGACACTTAAATTTAAGCATTCAGTGTAATGTCAGGGCCCATGCATGTGTATTTAATAATTCAGATAATTCTATGTTTGAATTATGAGGTTAATTTCAGATTTTTATTTAATTTTAGCTTACGTAGCCATTTCAGATATTAAATATCTATGTCCGAGCACATGCAGACATTTATAGCTTAGGCAATTTCATCTAATTAATGAAATTATTAACTTTAAAAATCATAATTAGAATGAAACTCCTTAATTTTTGATTGAAGGAAGCCTTATGATTTTTGTAGAATTTGACTTAGTATCGCCTTCTGTCTGCTTATACGAAGAATTGCAGATCCAGTGGCGAACCTTATTTTGAAGCTATAGATTCAAAAGATAGTTTAATTTTTTATTTTAAAAGAAGATTTACCCCTTAGAGTAGCTTTCATTTTCTCCCTCTTTTATTCAAACTTTCTTACATTCATTTTTCCCCCTCTTTTTATTCAAACTTTCCTACATTCATTTTTCCCCCTCATTTTCTTTTGAAAGTGGACCATTCACTATCCCTTCTAATTTCTATAAATAAGTACAAGAGGGAGTATCACATTTCATTCCATTTGTTTCAAGGGTTGGAGTTGGAGCATTTGAAAGAGAACGGTTAGAAACTTTAGTGGGCTTTCAACTCTGCTTAGATAAATTTTGTAAGTGCTTTTCACCCTTCCTTTATTTTATTTTACTTTAATGTTTATTGTATGTCATTTTACTTTCCCCTTTTTTTATTTTATGCTTTTAGTTTAAATTTAGTTGTAGGTCTTACTTACCATTCTTAATCCAGTTCATTTCACTCTCTCATTTTTCCTAAGTCAAAAGATTTGACGCAATTTTGGTAACCTTCTGTCCCCACATGGCTGCATCGTGAGTATTTCTTTCGACACCTCATGAGTAGCAGTGTGGTGACGACACCACAATCGTCTTCACACCCACTATGCCCTCATGGGCATTAGCAGGATCTTGAAACCTAGAGTGCAATGTGTATTTATTTCATTTTTTTTCTAAGTCTAGAATTTTGACAAAATTTTGGCAGCATTTTGTCTAGGGGGAGCGACATCTAATGGATATTAGCTTACTTGGTATTCCCTCATGAGCATAGCGAGCGGTGCTTTGCAACACCACAACCAGTTTTTCATCTTATCGCACCCTCATGAGCATGACGAGGCCTTCAAACTTGGAAAGAAACACAAACATGTATATATATCTACATTCACAGATCCCACATGTTCTGAATCATTTTTTTGTGTGTTGCAAAGATCAGCAAAGAGATGGGGTTGGATATGTCGAAAACCAATAGAAGAACCCGCCCCTTGAAGGTGTTGCTTCTCTAGTTGCAGCGAGGCAAATTTGAAGAGGTAATGCAAATAGTGCAATGCCAAAAGAAGAACCCCTCTTGACGTGGTTGCTTTTCCACAGGGTTTAAAAAGGGAGGATATGGGATACGGAAACCGAAAGAAGAACCTACCTTTTGATGGTGTTCTTCCCAGGGGGTGGCGAAGTGAAGATTGGAAGGATAATGCGAGGAGTGCGACGTCGAAAATCGAAAGAAAAACCCGCCTCTTGACGGTGTTGCTTCCTCTGATTGCGGCAAAATTTGGATTAAGAAAACGGGTGAATTTGAAAATTGATTTTCGGTTTTGGTGAAAATGAGAGAAAAATAAGGGTGGATTTTCAAATTTGATGAAAAATGAGGGAAAAACAAGGGTGGATTTTCAATTTTGGTGAAAAATGAGGGGAAAATATAGGTGGATTTTCAGTTTTGATGAAAAATGAGGGAAAAACAAGGGTGGATTTTCAATTTTGTTGAAAAATGAGGGAAAAATAAGGGTGGAATTTTTATTTTTGTGAAAAATGAGGGGAAAACAAGGGTGAATTTTTGGTTTTGGAGAGGGGAAGGAAATAGGAAAAAAGAGGGGAAGAAAGAGTAAGAGGAAGAAGAAGAAGAAGGACTTTGCCTTTTGGTCTGGGAGGAGGAAGGAAGGAAGAGAGGAAGGAAGAGCTCTGTGATTTTCATTTGATGAGATGAAGGAGTGCGAAAACCAAAGGTTCGAAGTGCGCATGGGGAGAGATGGGAGCAAACCCGAGTGAAGAGTGTTGAGTCGACGTCACTAGGATTAGATTTAGGTTTTTTTATAAATTGATTTTTAAATTGATTAATCATCTTTAATGTAAATTTTACGTTGATAAAATCACATAGTCAACATATATATCAATTTAAGATTATTCCAATGTTTCGAATTCAACAACACAGTATATTTTGCAATCAGAGATTGTTTGGTTTAAATCAGCATCAAATTAGGTCAATTTCAGCTCAAAGTGTGCGTCGCCACTTTCGACTGTTCAACATTCACGCAGACTTGTTCGAATTGAGTGTGAATAGTCTTATTCGAAGATTTCTGGTAATCAATTTCACGCACGAGGTCATTTTTTTCAGACGCTGCTCCCGACTTGCATGCGCACGTTGACGACTTGATCACTTGATCCTGATCATCGTGATGCAATATTTATATTCACGAACAGATGGCAAAGTCCGTTCATCGATCCGTGGTCATTTCGATCATTTTCGATGACATCCAGTGCATTTCAACATCGATTTACGCACTATCACTTTCAATCATTTGACATTTGTATAGACTCATCCGAATCGAGTGTGGACGATCTCATTTGATAATTTTGATGTTATAAGTTAATTTTATCAATTTTGGGGTCGCTCAAATATCGCCGCAGTTTCGACTTGGATATGTCGACACATTGAGATAGCTGAGCTGATTAGATTATGCAATATTTATATTTTGATCAATTTTGATATTCTAAACACGACTACGAAGCTTGTTCATCGATCGAAGGTCATTTTGACCATTTTCGATGACGTCCAATGCATTTTGAGCCCGAATGCAAAGTCCAATCCAATTTGTCAATCGACGACTTATGAAACATATGTGGAGGTCAACAAATGCCCCCTAACAAATGTGATTTGCGCATGGAGCAAGTCACGTTTGTTGAAAACTAGTTGACCTTTTGGGCTGACTATAGAACTTGGCTAATTTTAGCTTCGATTGCACTAGCTTAGGGAGCTTTTGATGGGATTTATCATTAGTATGATACCTTATTTAGGACATGCTAAATGACGGGATTGATCGATTTATCAAAATTGAATTGTTAGATAGATAAGAGTTCTTACACCACCTACTCTCTGCTTTAATGGCTTTACTGAAGATCTCTTTCTTTTATCAGATTTCCTCTAACCCCTTTTGGTTGGGTTTGATGGAGGAATTGCTTGTTTTGGTGAAGGACTCCAGGAATCATGCTCTAGAATTTGAAATACCTTTTGTCCTGACTCGACTTAATGAGGAGATTCGCTGATCTGCTTTGAGATGCATCAGCATAAATTGAGATCACCCCCAGTAATGTATAGATTGATTGAGATAGCCTTGAATTAAGAGTTTTCCATTGTCATGGTTTTTGTCGCAGAAAAGATCTCTTGGATCCGGTTGCTTATAATCACTATGTTTGAGATTGAAAAACTATCATCATTGGACGGGGGCTCTTTCACCATTTTTCTTACATCTTGAGTGAGAGAACTCCCATTTGTGGGCTGTTGAGTTCGTTCACCTCCTACCGAAGTCTTCTACTTTATTTGATAGTTTTATCATCGACTAACGAACGGGGCTCTTAGCCTTTCTTTCTTGTCGAGTGAGGAGAGCAACAACTCTATTTGTGAGTTCGAAGACCCATCCATGTCTTAGACTTCAGGATGTAGAAGTTAATATTTTTCCAACTCAGTTGATTGGAACTTCCAAACTCGGGAATTCTTCTGGCTTGATCTCTAGAATTTTAGCCTCAGAAATAGATTTTTTGACATTTTAGGGTTGTCTTTTCCTGCATAGCAATATATTCTTTTTATTTCTGTAAGAACCCACAACTTAACAATGATAATTATGGATATATTCAGGGATTTTGGCGTAAAGCTCAATTTCAACCTGAATCAGAATATATTCGAGGATCTCATCTTACAACACGATGTCAACTCAAATAAACTTATCATAAATTAAAAAAAATGCCCCCTGTGTAACAGGAGAATTTTCACGAAAAAGCTCTTTTTTTCATTTGGAGTGAGTATATTTATTTAGGGATCTCAGCATGAAGCACAATGTCGACCTAAATAGATATGCTAAAAAAATGCCCCCTGTATTGCACGAGAATTTTTATTGTACCTCAGGAATGTATTCATCAAGTATAATACTTTTTCAAGTATCGACTGTTAATTGACGGTATTGGTCTTTCACCTTCTAGGTCAATGAGTTGGTATGCCCCTCTTTGATATACTTTTTCAATGACAAGAGTGTCATCCCAATTAGGCTCAAATTTGCCACCAAATTTTTGATTAGGGATAATTTATCTTCTCAGCATCAGGACAAATTCTCCTTTTTTGGAATGTTCGAGGACACACCATATGATTAATGCTTTGGACATCCTCACTCAGTATGCTTCTAAATTTTGTTGAGCTTGGAGCCTGATCTCATCAAGGGCATCAAATTCTTCCATCCATAGATAAATATTCTAATCTTGAGTATGTGTTGAATAGCTACTCGAGCAAAGGTAGTTCAAATTCAAGTGATATAACTGCTTCATCCTTTAATACTAGCGCATAAGGAGTGGATTTTTGTG
This sequence comes from Cymbidium sinense, assembly GCA_021442155.1. Taxonomy (NCBI): domain Eukaryota; kingdom Viridiplantae; phylum Streptophyta; class Magnoliopsida; order Asparagales; family Orchidaceae; genus Cymbidium; species Cymbidium sinense. The sequence goes on from CM038215.1 coordinate 170,030,597, forward strand.
GGAGTAGAGTCTAGATGTCACGTCGTTGTCTTTATGTAAGGTAATTTTGCTTCGATATTTTGGCCTCCAAATTTGCTCACCTATTTATCGAGACCTTTCAACAACGGATTCTTGGACCTATGGTCCAAGTGACACGCCTTGATGCTCACCGTGCAGAACTTGAATTAGTAGACATCTTGTCGAGGTTGTAGGAGGAGGTCTCCTTGGAAGAGCAACTCTAGCCTCCCTGATGACAGGACTTTAAAAATTCTTATTTATCATTCATTTCTCCTTAACAACTTTGATGACCTGATGCACTCTTGCAAAGTTTCCCCTTTGAAAAAGTTGGAACCTAACGTTGTTGGGTCCAGAAAGACTATTTAATTTGACTAATAGAGTTGTTCCGTTATACCCATCTTAGGCTGTCAAATCTATTATGAGTTGGAATACTCATTTTTGGTTTCAGAGCTAAATGTATAATTTTCTACTTGAACAATGACTGTTGAGCACACAGTTCAGTATTTCTCTTTTTTACGCTGCCTCTAGGTTAGCTTGCATCCAAATGAGGAAGCTTTTACGCTACTTCTTCTCAAGACTTTGGCCTCCATATTTATTTTCATTTTTACCGGGACCTTTCGACAGTGGATTCCTGGACATGCAATTCAGGTGTCACGCCCTAATGCTCACCATGTAGGAATTGCTTAAAATGGTCTTGACCTTTTACTACCACTGATTGTAGCTTTTGTCCTGGAGCATTTTTGACTTCTTTGATAATTGATATTTGATACCTCTCCTTCATAAGATATTTTTCCTTAATAACCTTCAAAATTCTATGTGCTCGAGTAGATAGAGTTTCATGTTATTTCTTTAGAAAGGTTGAAGCTAACTACTGTTAACCCCAAAAACACCACTTAACATCACCAGTAGAACTATTCCTTTTCACCCATCTCAAAATTTTCAAATTTATTGTGTGGGTAGAAATAATCGCTTCTGGTTGTAAGGTTGGTTATATGACTTGTGATTCAGACAACAACTACTGAGCTAGCAGTTTAGTGTTTCTTCTCCTTTTCCTTCTACTCAATTTTCCTCCAGAAGAGGAGGTTTCAGTATCATATCTTCCTAGTGCGAAATATTCAACTGGCATAGTTGTCGCATTCACAGGTATGCCTGAAACTTTCTGTCTAGTGAAGGTTCCCTTCATGACTGGCACCTCAAATGAATCATTCTTTTAAGTACAAAGGCTCTCTTTGAGGAACCTCAGCAACAATAGTGGCCATTCCAATTGTTCTCCTCCATTGCACAGGTCAAAGTGTACAATATGCAGATGCTTCAGGTAGAGGATTATTTATAATAGTGATAGCTGGAAAGTTTATACTACCAAATTGAATGGTAGCATCAGTATCTCCACTATTGATTACAGCGTTAGCCAAACAGATATTGGCTCCATGACCTAGCTGCAAGATGAATAATGTATTCAGAAGATCTATCAATATAGAAAATAAGCAGATTAGTCATAATGAGATAACAAATTTTACTATAATTTCATTGATAATTGATTTCAAATTTAAATTTTTATCATGCTTTACTGCTACTATAGCTCAAATTTGACTAGCCAAAGATGGAAAGAGAAACATGTCCCCGAATGCCAAAATCAGGCTCCAAAATTAAAAATTGACCTCGATAATATTTGAATTGAAGAGAGTGGTTAAAGTGTCGATGTAATTTTCAGAAGACAGATGGAATAGTAGATAAAACACTACCCAGAGATTTCATCTTCATTTTGTGAGAACTTTGGATCTTGTTCCAGGTTTTCTATAGAAGCCCCTATAGTTAATTACCCCTCCTAATAAGTGAGAGAGAACTTTTGATTAAGGCTAGTCATTAGAGTGCTAAATGCATAGCGTATAATAGCAGCATATGGAGTTTTAAGAATTTTAAATTTATGAAATTAATCATTTGAGCTTAAACCGGATGGTTGGGGGAATGATGACGTGCTCGATCTAAATCCCATGATTCCATCATTCCGGCAGTCACGGTCTGTAGTCTACTTAGTCAGAGGAGGTAGTTGACCCAAATTGATAGAAGGATCCTCATCAGCAACACATGAGTTACGTCATCTAATAAATTCTTATAGACCTGGGGTGGTGCTTGTCTAAGGAGACAATCTTAAGTCCACCTTAGCTGACAAAGGGTTATTTTTCCTATCAAGTATACCCTATGATTCACAACTCAAAGGAGCCATTGGGAGCATCTGAGCACGATCATGATCATAATATAATGGAGCGGCCCCCAAACCACCGAGGACTTTGGTTGTAACTGCTTCATCTATGGAGCATACTGGCTAAGCCACATAGTCAGAGGACACGGACCACTTCCTTACTAGCAAAAGATTGATTGAGAGTGAACATAGTAGAATACTTGATTTGACATTGGCTCCTTTATGAGCTAGTATTTTCTTAATTTGTCACTCCCGATAAATAGTTGCAGAAGATGGATAAATTGAGTTTTATTTTAAGCTTTTAATTATAGAATTTCATTTAAGTAGTTTTTTTAGATTGATATTTGATTTGATTTAAAAAATTGAATAATTTGAATATGTTTAAGAGTTTTAAATCCTGTTAATACTATTTAGCTGCTAACAGAAGATTAGATCTACTGTCACCCAACAGAATCAATTTCTCAGATGTTTCACTAATTTGAAATTTTATAATAGATTTTTTGGTTTTGTTAACTCAGACCCAGTCTTAAGACTAAACCGGGAAGCGACCCGTGCATCATCCTCAGACACTTGAATTTAAGCATTCAACATAGTGTCGGAGCCCATGTTGGTGTATTTAATAATTCAGATAATTCTATATTTGAATTGTGAGGTTAATTTCAGATTTTTATTTAATTCTGACTTAGCCTGCGCAGCCTTTTCAAACATTAAAATTTATACTTGAAATCTCTATGTCCGAGCACATGCATGCATTTATAGCGTAGGTAATTTCATCTAATTAATGTAATCATTAATTTTGAAAATCATAATTAGAATAAAACTCCTTAATTTTTTTTTATTGAAGGAAGCCCTATGGTTTTTGTAGAATTTGGCTTAGTATCACCTTATGTCTGCTTATACGAAGAATTGCAGATCTGGTGGCGAACCTTATTTTGAAGCTATAGATTCAAAAAATAGTTTAATTTGTTATTTTAAAAGAAGATTTATCCCTTAGAGTAGATTTCATTTTCCCCCTCTTTTATTCAAACTTTTTTACATTCATTTTTTGCCTCTCTTTTTATTCAAACTTTCCTACATTCATTTTTCTCCCTCATTTTCTTTTGAAAGTGGACCCTTCACTATCCCTTCTAATTTCTATAAATAAGGTCAAGAGGGAGTATCACATTCTATTCCATTTGTTTGAAGGGTTGGAGTTGAAGCATTTAAAAGAGAATGGTTAGAAACTTTAATGAGCTTTCAACTCTGCTTAGATAAATTTCTTAAGTGCTTTTCACCATTCTTTTTATTTTGTTTTATTTTTATGTTTGTTGTATGTCATTTTATTTTCCTCCTTTTTTATTGTTTGACGCTTTTAGTTTAAATTTAGCTGTAGGTTTTCTTACTTAGTGTTCTTAAGCGAGTTCATTTCACTCTCCCAATTTTTCTAAGTCAAAAAATTTGACATAATTTTGGCTTCAACGTCATCCTTGCATAGGGGGCTACATCGGGAGTGTTTTGGCTTTCTAGGTACGCCCTCATGAGTGTAGCGAGTGGTGTCTTGTGACACCACAGCCATCTTCACACCCACTATGCCCTCATGGGCATTAGCTGGGTCTTGAAACCTGTAGAAAGAGAAATGCAGTGCAATGTGTATTTATTTCATTTTTTTTCTAAGTCTAGAATTTAGATAAAATTTCGGTAGCATTTCGTCTAGGGGAGCGACATCTAATGTGTCTAGAATTTATATCAAACTTTAATCATGTTTCTTAATAAGTTTGTTCATGAACTTTAAATAATATAGTTCATGATCATAAATGCATCAAGCAACAAACTATTCAAATTTGTTCATTTAACTTTATTTAATTAGTTAATTAAATGAACATGAAGGAGCCCTTTTTGTTGAGCTATATGATTTTCTTTTGGATGGACTATTTTCATAGGTTTGGTTTCTGTGATGGGTGGCAAATTATTTCCCCTATTTGGATGGTAGTAGCATATGTGTTGTATCCTCCCATTATTGCTGGATGCATATGTATGTGGCTACTCCAAACTAGTGTGGAGTGTCTGCTACCCCTTTTAAATCCTTGTATCATCTTCCAGTTTTTATGCTTACCCATTATATTTAACTCCTATTTTTTAGGTACTAACTGGACTTCTAGTTGTTTACAGAGTTCTTCTTTTTATGCAAGTTGCAAGCAGGCATTTGCTTCTGTATGCAAAATCTCACCAGCTCTCCTCCTACTGTCGTTGGCAGACATACAGTTGGTGCATATGTTTTTTTCTCTTTATTTTGGATATTGTCTTTTCTTTTGCTGTGTGAGTTGTATTTAGATAGGAAATTTACTTTTTAGGCTGATTGTAGCTCTTTGAGTAGTAGACTCAGAGTTTATCCCCTTTTAAGAATCTTATAACCTTTTTTTTTTAGCAATAAAATTCTCCTATATGAGGTTCCCTAAAAATTAAAAAAAAAAGAAAAAAGAAAAAGAAAATAAGAACATGAAGGAGCCCTATTAAACCAAGTCATGAGTAACATGTTAAACATTTGATTCATTTGCAACTCCAATTATTAACACTTATATTCATGCATTTGCTCTCATTAACCAATCACCACATATTTTGTGGCTAAATTCATTGTCCCATGCCATATAGCATATACTAGTTAGAGTTCAATTGAAAGATTTATCTTTTGAAAAAACAAAAAAAAAATTATCTTAATCAAATTATCACCTCTTATACCACATTAAAGAGGATTAGAATGAACACAACTCAAAAGATATTCTAATATAGTTAATAAATGGGATTAAAAAAATTTAATTTTTATATATAACTAACTTTTGCAGAATTTATTTTTGGCAGGAGCTGATTCTCAATCTTCTACTATGGAGTGGGCGATGACTGAGCTCATTCGACACTGCATCAAGAACCTTCCCTATCTAAAAACGAAGTCATCAAAGAAACCCTAAGACTATACCCTACGGGCCTGCTCTTATTGTGAGGACTTTGCCGCGAGTCGATCGAAATAGAGGGTTATAGAATACCAGCTGGAAGCCAGATTGTGATCAATACATGGGCCATCATGAGGGAGCCAAGATGTAAAGTGGATTCAGAGAGCTCTCAACCTGACAGATTTGAAGAATCTAAATATGATATTAAAGCTTCTAAGGTTGAGTACATTCCCTTTGGTGGAGGAAGGAGGATTTGTCCGGGCATAATATTCGCAATGGCTGCCATAGAGTATTGGCTTGCGCAGTTGCTCTTCCACTTTGACTGGAAGCTCCCCGAAGACATGAGGCCTGAGGAATTGGATGTGAAGGAAGTTTTTTGTTTCTCATTAAATAAAAAAAGATGATTTTCTTCTTATTGCCACTCCATATAAATAATTAATCCTCCATTATTGCCTGAATAGAAAAATTTTCTGTTCTTCTACAAAAATATTTGCAGATATTTTATGCAGAAGTTATAACTATTTGAATAAATATGTAGATCCTATTTGAATCCCTGATGAGTGGGTGTCGCATTGTTCCAAGGTAGCAATTTAGTATAGAAACATTCTGAATATTGAATATTTTCCTGTAATTATTATTTGTGATAATGCAAAGAGCATTGTAAATTGTTTTGTTTTTGTAATTTTTTTGTTTTGTAATTTTGTTTTGTTTTGTTTTGTATTTGTTTTGGTTTGTAATTGTTTTAAATGATGTTACTCTGGAAAATACTAGCTGAGCATTTAAATATATATTTTTTATCTAAAATATGTATGATAACTTATATTCAATTTGGTATATTTATAATACAGAATTGCAAGACTTGTAACCAAGATTTACTATACAAAGTGAATAGAAACTTTGTCCATGATCTTTAGTTGTGTAATTACTCTCTTACAACCATGACATATTAACAAATAGGATTATAAAAGCTCCTTTGTATAATAGAAATTTCTAAAAAATATAAAAAAATGACTAACAATAATCTATAAATTGAAACCGCAAAATAATATAGCTACAACTCCTGATATTTTTTCTCTCTCACACATTCTTACCTCTGTAATTGGAGTTCTACGACATACTATAGTAGCCTTGTGAGTAAATGCAATGATTCTTCAGGGACATCTAGCGAATTTAATCGCAAACTTATACACACAATACATGCACTAGGACTTGAACCCAAGATCTCTTAGTTGAAGCTTAAGCTCTCACCACCAGAGCTAAGATGCATTGCAATGATTCTTTGAATTATTATTCCACACATGTATTTGTTGGAGTCTTCCTTCGTTCTCTCTCTCTTCCCTACTCTCTACTATGATTTACAATGTGCTTCTTCTTATGCATGAAATGCCTCTAATCTTCATCTCTATAATCTAAAAAATGAAAAACTCAAATCATTCAGATGGATAAAATGTGGCATATATATGTATGTATGTGCATATGTATGAGTTTTGTCAAGCTCTAGTTGTAATTACCATGAACATACCTCGAATGAATAATACCTAGCTCATGCTCGATGTATTTTAAAAAGTATGAGCTCAAGCTCTAAGCTCTAAATTTAAATTTAAACACTAAATTGTTAATTTTTTTATATCTTTTTTTAACTTTTTAAAGGCCATATATATAATGCTATAGATTTAATATCAACAAATGAGCATAATTTTCATTACCCTAAAAAAAGTGATTTTCAAAAACATTTGTTTTAAAAACAATACTTCGAATACTCAAATTTGCGAATAAGATAATATCAACATTTATAAATCAAAATTGCACAAACTTTGCACTAAACAACATAAGCTATCTAATCATGGTGGCACACCATCCCTCTTTAACGATATGGTGATCTAAATTTTGCTTCATGAATTAACAATAAAATCTGAATAAGTATGAAGTAATAGTCTAGACAACCATAAAAGCATAAGTACAACTATCATTTTGACATAAATTAAAATGCTTTCCTTTATGTTATAGGCATAGATATATGCACCTCTTCTTCTTCTTCTTTTCTCTAAAAAAACACACTAAAGGGTATTCAAATTACAAAAAATATTAGAAGAGCTAAATTAAAAGATAACATGTACCTTAAATTTGCTTCAATTTTGAGCTTGAATAACAAATTAGTTATAAGTAGAGCTCAAGCTTGAGCATGTGGCTTGACATGTCTGGCTCTCGAGTTTATTAGTGAGCTAAGTTCGAGAAAATTTGGCTCACTTATACCTGTAGAGTCTAATTTGATTAACTATTTTGAGTAATAATTAATATAGATTTTCATTGTTGGTGGCTACAATAAAGTTTTTATTCATTACCCATAGAGCATTCACAAGAAGTAATAAATAAAAGACGGAAGTAAAAGAAAAGAGGGCCAATCTAAGTAGAAAGTAAGAAGTCTTTCGTGTGCTGGCAAGGGAGTTCTTCGATTTCTTCAAGGAAAAAAAAGTCTAACTCTCACCTTCATTGTAGATGTCTGCATTTTCAATTATCTAGATAGTGATATCTTTATTCATATATTTAATTTCTTATAAATGAGTAGCTGATTATGTTAAACATCAAAGCACAAGTGATCATAAAATTGAATTTGGATGAACAAAATAAATCTATAATTAGAGTTTTACATATTTGGAGCATAAACAAGTTTTGTTCTTTTCAAGCTAATAAAAGTTTATGTTGCATTAACTACAAGACCACTCAAGCATAAATAACAAGTAATGTGCAATGAAAATAAATTTAAACTATATAATACGATAGACATTATCAATACTTACATGATTTTATATATCCAGTGGCCTACATTCATGCATATTCTCTAACATGAATAAGTGTTTCTCTATCCATGTTTGCAATTATAAGTTTAACTCCTATATTACTTGTAGGTGGAAAAATCTCTTACAAATTTTCTTCAATTAAGGAAAATAAACCTTCACCTTCATTATAAGCAAGAACATCATTTTTAAGTAGAGCGCAAAAGGGACTATTTTCATAGCTAAATTAAAAATATAAGAAGATGAAGCCTTAGTCCAAAAAAGGAAGTAAGATAAAATAAAATAAAACACTTAGTCTGAAATAACAAAAAAGTAAACATTTAGCTAAAAAAATAAGAAAAAAAACTTACATAGTTAAATTCTTATTTAGGGGACTTACTGAAATGAAAACATCTCTCATGTTGCTTCTTCTTGTCACTACCATGTTATTTCAATGAAAGTTCCTTGAAAAGTTGTAGAATCTAGATAGGAATCGTCTTAAAAGCATTGGTTTTCCTGAAGCTTTGACAAGTTGTAAAAAGAGGTTTACTTGCAAGAGGTAAGCTGAATATATCAAATTCTATTATGAGCTAGATAAAGTAGGAGATAAATGGGGGAGAAACTTCTTCATCTATTTTGAAGCACTGGCCATACCTTTAATAGAAACAATAAATTGATAAATAATCTTCTAACTTAAATTCTAAAAGTATCCTAACTCTATATATCCATAAATTGAATCAAGATAATAGAGAAATGACTTGGAGATAACAAAGAAAAGGGCACAAAATCGATAGTATTTGTTGGAACTATTTAGAGAAGTAGACCTGGTTGTGTAAATAAGGATTAGGGATTATCTATTGAAGTGACATTACCAACAAGCTAATTTTTATGTGTTGACATAATGCAACCTCATGACCGTTTCTTTTCTTGTAATCTTTTTTCCTTTTATACAATCTAAATAAAATATAAAAAATGTTGATTTATATCAACCCCAACAAAAACTTTGGCAATAAAAAGTCATAATAAAGAAGTGGTGATATTTGTGTGAATTGATTTTCCAATAAAGATGCAAATATGAAGAGAATAGTGTGATAAGAAAGTAGAAACCAAAGGTGCAAAAATGATATGCAAATTAGAATAGTTTGGCATTTTTCATAGAGATTTAAACTTGAAAATCAATCATTAATTTGCTAATTCTCTTAAAAAAATTTAAATGTTTAAGATCATATTCTTAAACATAACATTAAAATCTTCAATAGTATTAAATTTCATCAATATATTTTTCAGATTATTTGAAGAACAACAAATCTTCTTATAACATATGATGGCTTACAATGAAGGCTTTCATCTAAGTTTCTAGCTGAATTTATGGCACAATAGTAATGCTTGATAGTGAGAAGAGAAGGATAAGGCTTGTAAGGATTCCTAGAAAATGTTTACTTCAAGCAAGATGAGGGGATCAAAATGGCATGTACCCTCATATCCATATCATCTTCAAAGGATCTAATAGGTAAAGATGAAATCAAATCTTAGGAGGGTTGTGCTATACTAAGCAATGATGGCCAAACCTCAAACCCTACCTTTAAGAGAACTTCATCAACCCCAAAGGGAGATCCAATGTAGAGGCGACAAAACACTTGGAATGTTGAACAAAAAATATCACAATAATTTAGACAAAGCTATGAAGATGAAGTTAAAAGTCAAAGAATAAACCTAGAGTTTTTGAAAAAAAAAGCATGACAAAAGCAATAACTTTGAAGAAGTGTTCATCAAAGCTATTGGAGTGAAGAGGAGCAAATACTAAGGGGCAGGCACAAAGTATATTACAAATATACTACCTAAAATAAGTTGATTTTATTTAAATGAAGCTATTATTGTTATTATGAACACTAATCACTAGATAATAAATGACATTAATTAGAGGGATTAAATTACAAATTTAAAACACTTTAAATAGTTGCTAAAGATTTTTTTTGGCAGTATATTCATGTGAACATCATTATTTGCTCGTGATCCTTGTTGATAGTGGCTCCAAATTTCAATTGTACTGTATATTTGATCGGTCCCCTTCATGATGGAATGGTTTGAATTTTTAAGAAACCTATTACAATTTTTTATTATTATGAGCTTTCGATTAAAAAATAAATTTGTCATAATAACATTTCTCATTGTCTAAGTAAATTGTTTTAAATGAAAAAAAAACCTCCTAAGTGAGTGATTTGGACTTCAATGAATGAAATTTACTACCTTTGCATGAATTATATGTTTAATTTATTAGAGTAGTAAGTGTACGAATTTATTTTTTTTATTTAGATATGTAGTTTCCTTTACTAACCATAATTAACTTGCCCCTGAGAAATTGACCCCATGAAAAGCTTCTGATAAAAAAAAAAATTGGCTCAAAATATCTTGTCAAATATATATATACAACTCATGATAAATGATTAAAATTAAAAAGCCAAGCTTACATACATAATTATATAAGAATTTATTTTTTTTATTTAGATATGTAGTTTCCTTTACTAACCATAATTAACTTGCCCCTGAGAAATTGACCCCATGAAAAGCTTCTGATAAAAAAAAAATTGGCTCAAAATATCTTGTGAAATATATATATACAACTCATGATAAATGATTAAAATTGAAAAGCCAAGCTTACATACATAATTATATAACACATATTTTTTATATATTTATATATTAAATATTTAAATTCTATTTTTTACATACATAAAACTAAAAATCTTTAATATCACTTCAAAAATATACATATTATTAACTTTTCATATTTTCATATACTGTAAAGTATAATTTATATGTAAATATGAAAATTTAAGTATTAAGACATGTAAATACATAAAATTGCTAGATATGTTTCCGGTTAGAAAATATTATCATTTATATTTTTTAACACTAATGATCATATAATTTCTTTGTTAACTGTCACTTTTATCATCATAAAAAACATATCTTTCACAAGACAATTTGCCACAACAAATCATAATAATTTATTTCATGATGGGTGATGATATGAGGTTCAAAGCAATGCTAGAATCATGGAGAAGTCATTCATTATAAATGATCAAAATAAAAATAAATTTAATTAACAATATAAGATATTATTATTTCATTTTAAAACAAAAAAATAATTAACTATTGCTATCTAATATAAAATAATTATCTTGCATCAGTCACACGTATTAATATTGTTGATCAAACATTAATCTACTTTGAATTAGTTATCTTATATAATTGAGATAGAGAGAGAGAGAGAGAGAGAGAGAGAGCGCATTTCAGTCAAACTAAGAAGCTTGCATTAAAGAAATGTGTGGCAGCGCACGATGCGATTAAGATAGCTAACGATGACCAGTGAGAGAAATTCACGCCGGAAATTTCGCTGAAACTGTTAAAAACTCTTTTATTTTTGGGAAACTCATAACGCTCTTCTACTTTTCCTAGCCTTTGTGGTCCTCGTCCCTCAAAACGATGACCAGTGAGAGAAGTCAAATTGTTTCTTCTTTCAGTTCCTATCATTTTAAGCTCTTGAGTTTTTTTGGAAAAATTTTTGAGGGCTATTGCCCAATTTAATTCTAAATGTAAAATGAGGTTTCAATTACATAGTTGATACCTGAATTGAAAACAGTTGAGAAAATGCTATACCACCTAACCAGTAGTAAAAACAACTAAACCAGAAAGAATAACAAAGCTACGTCAATTTCCTGGAAGGACTCAGATCAACCAAAAAACATAAATCTGTTGATTGCATTTCTGGCAAAAAGGAGCCATCAAAAGAGGAACCTGCGGTTTCCTACGCAGCCTTCCATTGATGTTTAATTGCTGATGCAGAAGCTTGATCAAGAGAGAGCTAGAGCATATAAACCGGTTGCTGTGTAGGCCGTCCAAACAGAATTCCTCCAAAAACGAGCTAGAGCAATCTGATCATCATCGTCCTTTCCTTTCAAAAAAAACCACATAATTCTCAAGAACAGTAATATAACTTTTCCAATATATGAAACCAGTAACACAACAGCTCAGAATGATATTCTTCCAGCCCAGTTTAGGAGAGTCTTCCAACCTGAAAATCAAGGAGGCATATAGGATTTCCATTCCTTTATCAAATCTGCAATAAAAACCGTCCATTTATCATTGAATTTCCATCTAGTGAGCTTGGCAGCCACTCTACTTTTAACAAGATCAATCAGTTCGCCAAAAGAAGATGATTTTTTTGCAATTACTCTACTATTCCTTTCTCTCCACAATGTATAAACCGAGCAGTAAATTAAGCGAAGTCTATTATATACTTTATCCACATTCTCCTCAATGCTGCTAAGAATTTGTTTCAAAGTGGACGGCATTAGATAGTATTGTCCATTTGGAAACAAGTTCCTGAGAAGTTTCATTGAAAAAGGGCATTCAAAAAATAGATGGTTATGAGATTCAGCATGACTATTGCAGAAACAACATACTGCATTTGTGCTAAGTCCTCTTTTTGCAAGGTTATCAGAAGTTTTGAGACCTCCTAAGATTGCCATCCAGCTATAGAGTGCATAGTTTGTTGCATACCCTTTAAACCAAATACATTTACTCCAACTAACATTTGGGTGTGAATTGAAAACAGCTTTGGCAAAAGCATTATTAGAAGGAGAAGTTTGGTATAACCAAAGAATCTCATCTACACCCCCCTGAATAGTGGTAGATAGGATCTTGTTGGATGTTCTAGGGAATGTTTTGATAAATTCATTAGGAAGACTCCATGTACCATCAGCTATACACATACTTAAGTTTGCATTGCTAGGAAAACTCATAATATGCATGCCTCTAGTACCTATAAGCTTTAAGAGGGAGGTTCCATCCAGCCAAGGGTCATTAAAAAGAGATATCTCATTACCACTACCAATCTTATATTTAAAGTATTCCTTAAATCTATCAACTACCAGTTTAAGATCTTTCCAAAGTGGGGAGTGTTTTATAGAAGATTCCTATTTATACTTAGCTTTACACCAGTTTGCAAATAGTGTTACTCCTCTGGAGATCCTCCAGATCATTTTTTGATCTTGTCAAGAGCGGCTAAAAAGTCCAGTTCCACCCTTTTCCTTGGGAAGAGTAGTGAGCCCATGAAATAATATGTAGTTTCCTTTCTTGACGAATGATAGAAGAAATTGGAAGCCAATGAGCATAGTTTTTTAATAATTCCCTTAGGTATTGCAATAGATCGAAACCAGAAGGATAAGTAGTTGTTTACAAAAGATCTAAGCAGCTGAAGCCTTCCTCCAAGAGATAGTAATTTACTCTTCCAACCTGCAAGCCAAGCATGTATTTTATCAAATAAAGGGTTGAAATATACCAGTTTTGGAGATCCTTTAAACAGAGGTAGCCCCAAGTATTTGAATGGGAAAGAGCTTTGTTGGATGCCCAAGGTCCTGATAAAGACCTCATTATTTTTCTGCACTTTAGAGAAGCATATGGATGATTTGGCCTTGTTGATTTCCAATCCTAGATATGTTCCAATGTTAATCAGATTCTGATGGAGGGATAGCAGTGTGGAGCTCGATGTTTCCCCCATTACTAGCAGGTCATCAGCATAGAGTAAGTGAGATACCTGACAATCTCCATACCGAAAAGGGTTGTACAACTGAATATTAACATCCCTATTTATGCCACATGAGAATGTGTCCATAGCTATAGTGAAAAGAATGGGTGATAGAGGGCAGCCTTGTCTTAGCCCGTTGGTGGAGGAAAAATATCCTTTTATGCTTCCATTTATCACAATAGAAAAAGGAACATCCATAATGCAAGCTTCTACCCATTTTATAAATTTAGGTGGGAAGCCTTTCACTTGAAGTCTATGAATCAGTGAATGCCTATTGATCTTATCGAATGCCTTTTTTAAATCAAGTTTTATCATGAAATAGCTCTTATCCCCTATAGAGATGAATTCATTACATATTTCATGTGCTAATGCAAGATTGTCGGCTATATCTCTACCCTTGATAAAAGCTGATTGGGCTTGATTAATTATCAAAGGAAGGATGCATTTGATTCGATTAGCTAGGATCTTTGCAATTACCTTGTAAACCGTGTTGCAAAGGGATATGGGCCTGAATTCTTCTACAATGGAGGTATGTTTCACTTTGGGTATTAGGGTGATGAGAGTATGCTTGAATCTGTTAGGAAGCTTGCTAGTTCTAAAGAAGTAATTGATAGCATTTAGAAACTGTTTTCCGGTTGTTTCCCATGTAGCTGTAAAGAATTTAGAATTGAATCCATCAGGACCTGGTGATTTATTTTCACCAATACTATTGAGTGCATCCTTAATTTCTTGTTCAGTAATATCTGCTTCTAAATCTTCAGCCTGAGAATGGGATAAGCAAGTTCCTTTGGGAAGACCCTGATGCATTTAGGCATTATGGCGATTATATAGATTAGAGTAATACTTACAAAACTCCTCGGAATGTCATTGAGATCATTATCACTCCCCTTTCACTTTGAATTTCTAATGAGATTAGCATTCCTCCTTTCTTTAACAATATAGAAAGTGAAGATCATCATCCAGTTTATGAGCCAGTGAGCTTTTGCTCTTTGTTTCAGCCATATATTCTCTTTGTATGTTAGCTCTTTATACTTCGCTTTGATTTCCTTAGCATCAAGAAGAAGTAGTTGATTGCTAGGGTCTCTCATTCTAATTGACATAACCCTTTCTTGATCATTCCTTACTTGTAATAATTGCTTTTTAAGAGGCATAGTTTCCCAGGAATTTCCTTTCAGCGAAAATTTCACTTGTTTCAGTTTAGCAGATAGCACATACAATGGATCACCTTGAACAAACGAATTCCAAATCTCAAGAATCTTCTCATGAAAACCTTGTGTATTAGTCCAGTAATTCTTGAATAAGAATCGGTGGGGGGTAGGGATAGGAAAAGTAAGATATGTAATAAGTGGAGAGTGGTCAGAAGATAGGGAGGAGGGCACTTTGTAGAAGGAGGTAGGGTATCTATCCAGCCACAGGGAATTACAGAAAACCCGATCCAATTTAGATAGAATAGGGTTATTTAGTTGCTGATTCGACCAAGTGTAGAATAATCCTGCACTAGGTAGTTCCAAAATCTCACAATCATTAACACATTCATTAAAGTCGAGAGTCGCTAAAGGAAGATGGATTTTCCTATTTTCTTTGCTTGAAAGAATACATTGAAATCTCTCATTATGATCCATGGATTATCAATTACATCCAAGTTCTCTAATTTTATTCCGGAGGAGTTCTTTTTTGGCCTCATTTTCAGCATAGATGCAACTAATATGGAAGGAGTGATTACCAGGTAATGTAATTTCCCATGGATAAGCTGCTGATCTTTATATATAAGATTATACATCACCCTGTCCGTCGCCCATTTAATCCAGATCCGACCTCCAGGTGAGCATTCGGAATTAGAGTGGTTTCCTTCCTGCTGAAACATTGAGTATTTGAGCAGTAATGAGGGGGAATTGAGATGGATATCATGTACCTTAGTCTCCAGAAGGCACAAAAAATCTAATTGGAAGTCCTTTATGATCCTTAGACAATCGGCTTTTCTTTCATACATTCCGGCATCCAGACAAGTTTGATCATTGAGAGGAAGAGGAGGAGGGCTTTTTGCCCTTCTTTTTATTGGCTTTTTGATTGGATGGAGAAAGATTCAGAGACTGCTTAGAGGACTCTCAACTCCATTTTTATTGGACTTTAGGAATCTTTTCCCGATTCTTCATCAGGTTGGATCTGGAAGGTGAGACGGCCGCCGAAAGTGTTACGACTCCGACTGAGAGGTTGGAACTGGTTAGTTCCGCATTTTCATTCTCCTGTGCTCTTGTTGTTGCAGCAGGATGATCGTCCTGGACTTCTTCTACCTCAGGGGGGTCTAATTGAGGAGAAGGAATCGGGGATTGATTGAGGTCATTTATGGCTGGAGAAGTAATGGTGTTGTGGTTGTTCTCCTTTTCAGGTTCTTCATGAGTGTTGCCAACATCGATAAGGGAAGAGGGGGATTCTTGAGGGATTGTATTTTCCTTCACCACATTAGGATTATGCGTACCTCTATTTGGTGCACGACTTCTACTGCGCCCACGGTTTGGAGCTTTGCTTTGGGGATTTAACGGACAGGAATGTGCCTCATGTGCGAATGTATTGCATTTTGTACATGCCGTAGGTTTCCAATCGTAGATGATTGCTTGATTAAATTTCATTCCGTTGAGATTCATTGGAATGTGATCTGGTAAGGTTGAAGAGGTTGTAATTTGTACACATATTCTCGCAAAAGTGATTCGATTTTCGGTGAGGTTATCCCAAAGGAACACCTATCTTGCTAGTGACTTTAGAAAACCCGCTTCATTCCAACAACATAAAGGGAAGTTGGGCAATTTGATCCATAACGGAAGTTCGGTGATTTGCTCTTTAGTATGAAATTCCAAACCCACTTCAAAACAAAAGGCCGTTTAGGAACAGGGCCATTGTTTCCGCACTGATTGTAGTCTTCTTCACATGTAAATTTAAAGAGGAAGAAGTCGCCTTCAAAGGATAGAAGCTCCAAATTGCCTTTAAATTGCCATTTTTTCTTAACTGCAGCAAGCAAAGAACCATAATATGGCCTTTTCCCTATTGCATAACCGATCAATGAAAGACTCCATTCCTTCTGGCCTTCTGAAAGTTCATCCTCTGAGAACGAGACTTCCTGAGCATCGGTAGGAATGTATGACAGTGGGATGGTTTGATTATTAGCATTTTGTGCCAACAACAACTCTTTCCAGCAAGTAGGCCTATGGGTGGTATTACCATTTCCAACAATAGAGGGGTTGTGAGGGGATTTTGATAGTGGAGGGAACGAGGTATTGTTTAGCTGTCTGAACTCCATATCGAATCACAAAAGAGCTGACCCCCGGCCTTAGCCGGAGGTCAACTAGAAATGAGAAAGAGCTTGAAGAAGCGTCAGCAGCTCTCTCGCGGCGGTGAGGGGGAAGAAGGTTACCTGCGGGAATGAAAAAACCCTAGCCGCTCGCAGTCGCATACTCTCCGTTTAAGCTCTTGAGTTACAGTTCATTCAGAATCTGTGAGAAATCTCTCTTAATTAAAGAAGTTGTAGAATAATGGCAAGATTCTAAGAGATTTTGTTATTCTGAGAATAGAAAAGTAGATGCGCTTGCCTTTCATATGGATTTTAGGAGATGAACAGTGGTGCAATTTTAGGAGTTGAGGTCATGCTGGGCACAAGCTCTCGGTCGTCTAAGGCTCACCATCAAAATTTATTTTATTTTATTGTCCTTTTTACTCGATTTAGTAATGGTTCAAAGAAAATTCAGGATCTGTCTGAAGTTTCTAACTGTTCAGATTTAATGGATTGGTGATTAAGTAAGATTTGAATGAGATTTTGATATTCTATGAATAGAAGAGATATTGCACTTGCTACTCATCTGGGTTCAAGGAGACAGACTAATAAGATTATGTCGCTCTATTTCCAAGTGGTATTCTAAAGGGTAAAGGTGAGTCAACAGTGCTTGAAGAGGAAGTTTGATCAACTACGGCTAAATCTTTATATTATGTTTTCTTTGTAGGATAAAAATTAAGCTTCAAACTTAATAATTAAATGCAATTATTTATCCCTATATTCATACAAGAATATAGAAACCCTTGCTCAAGATATAGTTTCCTGGCATGCATTAAGAGTACTCAATTATGAAAAGAAAAATCATTATCCATCAATAATTAGAATAGGTTTGGCTGGTTTTTAAGAGATTTAGTAGGCGCTGCCAAAAAAATTTATTTTATGAATCACTTTTTAAAAAATATCAATTCTAAGAGGAGCTTAAAAATTATATTTTTATGTATTTATTTATACCTTTTAATTTAATTAAGGTGCAAATGCTTTGCATTAGCTTTTTTACTAATTACTATTATGAAGCATGTTAAAAACTCCAACAACACTACAGTAAAAATAGGTTTTTACAGGGATAAATATTAGCTTTTTGCAAAATGAGCCGAATATTTGTGCAATGATTCTTCTTATATTATGCAGTGGGACTAGTAGGGCTGCAAATGAGCCGACCATTCCACAAGCTACTCGTGGCTTGGCTTGAGTAGAGCTCATTCATGTTCGTTTGATTAACTAATCAAACGAGCTTGAATTTTTTAAATACTCGATTACTAAATGAACAAGCTTCAACAACTTGTCGTTTGGTTCAGTTATGCTCATGAACATTATCATTTAAAGCTCATGAACAAGCTCGCTAAGGAGCTCGATTACGGCTCGATTAAGGCTTCATTGTGAACAGTATTGTTCAAAATATTTTTTTTTAGGCTTAATAAGCTTCAATTGATACAACTTATGTATATTTCTCAACAAGTTGCTCGTGAACAAGCTTAATTAAGGATTGATTAATGCTTGTTTATATTTTAAATGAGTTGCTCGTTAACAAGCTTGATAATTAAATTTGAACCAATCTTGTGAACAAACTAGAATCTAGCTCGAGCTAGATGATGGTTAACAAGCTCAAACTTGAACACTATTCTTAAAAGCTTGAATCAAGCTTGAACTCGATAATATTAAACAAACTCAAGCTTGAACATATACATGTTCTTTTGCAGCCCTAAATGAGAGCAGCAGGTAAAATGATTCTTCTTAAATATACTCTAAATAATTAATTTTTTAATAAGATTTGTCTGTCATTGATGAACTGAAATTTGCAAATCTTATCAGCAAATTATAAAAATTATTATGAGCACAAGTATCCTATGGGATGTTCAGTATCATTGAATATTTCTAACATATTTTGTGCAAATAGTTTTCTACAAAAGTTTAAAGGTCGTTTGTGATCACTTTTATTTTATTTATATTTTAATTTGAAATAAAATATATTTTATATTGATAATTATTTAAAAAAATATTCAAAACATCTAAAAATTATTTTGAGTATTTTTAAAAATAATGTGATTTATTTTTAAAAATAAAAATATATTAAATAAATATATTTTAAAAAATAATCTCAAATAATCCCTTAGAAAATAATAACTATAAACTTAGAGTATGACTTGTATATCTATGAATGTGACAAGTACTGAAGTTCAATACATCTTCTTCTACAATAATGAATCTATAAAATATTCGATTAAAAAAGTACAAAATAGCTTTTATATTTTTGTAAGTTGTTAGTAGTTTTAGATGGTTATTGTGTTTTAACATGCATATATATGATTCACCTTGAGTCAAATATTATGTCATATGCATAATTAGTTAAAATAAATGACTGGAGAGAAAATATAGAGAATTTTTCTTCAAGAAAGTCCTTTCACACTCAAGTTGGTGATTGAGATTAAACTGAATTAATACCTAAAACTAACTCAATAAAATTTTTATTTTGGGACATATAAAGAGAATTTAAATGAGAAGATGGGATTTCTTTACTTTGTCTTATTGATGAGAGGTATTTGTAGGCTTTTATATGAAGAGTGTTTTGGCATCTTAACATAATGGATAGTGGATGAGGAAATCACATTGTTTTAAGGTTATTATTATATTAAACTACCTACCTAGGGCACTTTTTAGTGGTAAAGAATCAAGTCATGTTATCGTTGAGATCTGTGATGGATTGTTATTCCCTTGACGATTGATTGATAAAGATTCTTTACTCTAAAATTAGTATTGTCGAAAATCTAAAAGAAAAGTAGATCAAAATCGATGTCTTTGAATTTGATGTCAATGATTAGGGGTGAGCATCTAGTCAGTTCGATTGGCTCGGTTGAATTTTTTGTTAAAACAAAATAGAACAATCTAAATAATATATAAAATCGAACTAGCCAAATTGAACTAAAATTTGGTTTATTCTGTTCGGTTTTTGATTAACCCGAAATATATATAATTTTTTAAAAAACTATTTTTTTAATGAACTAATTAATTAAAACAATCTAATAAATTTTATACATTAAAAAATTCTTAGTCAATTAGAAATCTATAAATCTAAATAAATAATTAAGCATTTACAATCAAAATTACATATTTATATTTGACTTTTTAACTAATTTTGATTTATTCAGTGTATTCGGTTTAACCTATATTTTAAAAAAAATCGAACCGAAAACTAAAAAACTAAGCATTTACAACCAAAAACCGAACTGTGAGATTTAAAATCGAACTTAACCGACCAAATAATGTCGGTTCAATTCGATTTTCCAATTTGAACCGACTAACCTATCAATGATAGCCTAAAATGGATGGTCAATGAGATGGAACGATCATCACCCTATCTAATGCTTGTTGCACAAGATCATTAGTGTGAAATTTGACATTTCTTTTCAAATGATTGTGATTAATTTAGAAATTAATTTAGGATAATATCAATCATAAGATTTCCATGGACCAATACGAAGAAGTTTGATGCAATAATTCAATGATTTTTTAGCCATTATTAGAATTTAACTGAAGCTAGATAATAAGCTTTCAAAGGCAATTAGTTATTATAGACAAAGCAAGAAAAGTTTCCAATCATTGAGAAATTGATAAGTGGGGTTGTTGGAGCACTTTCAATGATCATCCTTTAAGTGTACCTGTGGGTCACACCTCTAAACATCCAAAACTAGTAGCAAGCCCATAACTCTGAAAAGATTTATCAGAAGATAATGGCCTACAAAGAGAATATATCATGAGCAAACAAAAATTGTCATCTCAAAGTTAAATTTTCATAAGAAGAACATTCTCACTTCTCTTGTAGGTTAAATCTTAATCTTTAGATAAAATATTAGAATAGATATTACCAAAAGTCAAGTTAAGATCATATAACGAGGGTGTCAATTAGTCTATTGATAAGGATTTTGAAAGTTATTAAGATCTTAGGTTCGAATCACGATCATAATACAAAAAAACATCTAGATTCATAAAATAGTTTTATAGTAAAAATATTTATATTAAAAGAATTAATGTATTTATATAAATATAAATATTTGAAATAAGTATTTGTGGGCTCAAAATTCACCACCTCTCGGTATTGAATTGAAGAGTATGATTGAAAGTGTCTGTAATTTTTAGGCGGATGGTAGTAGTAGATAAGACACTACAGAGATTTAGGTCTCATTTGGTGAGGACTTTAGATCCTCGGGTTTCCTATGAAGCCCCTATAGTTAATTACCCCTCCCATTAAGTGAGAGAGAACTTTCAATTAGGGCTAGTCGTTATATCGCTCAATGCGTAGTGTACAGTAGCAGCATATGGAGTTTCAGAATTTAGATTATGAAATTTATCATTTCAGCTTAAACCGGATGGTTGGGGGAATGATGATGTGCCCGATCTAGATCCCATGGTTCTATTATCCCGGGCCGTCGTGGTCCCTAGTCTACTTAGTCAAATGAGGTAGTCGACCCAACATGACTGAAGGATTCTTATCGCACTGGGTTCGTCGAAATACTTGTGACACGGGGTGATGTTTGTCTAGGAGATAATCTTAAGTCTATCTTGGCCGAGGGTTGTTTACCCTATCAAGTATACTATGATTCACAACTCAAAGGGTAGAGCCATTGGAGAGCATACTATCGTGATTGTAATATAATGGAGCATGGTGGCCAAACCACCCGTCGAGGACTCGGTGCTCGCTTCATCTGGAGCATCGGCTAAACCGCTTGATATGGACAGACCGCGTCATCGTGAGATTGATTGAGAGTGAACATAGTAGAATATTTGATTTGACATTGGTTTTTTTGTGAGCTAGAATTTTCTTAATTTGTCACCCCCGACAAACAGTTGTAGAAGGTGGATAGATTGAGTTTTGATTTAAACTTTTAATTATAGAATTTCATTTAAGCGGTTTGATTGTACTTAAAAGATTAATTAGAATATGTTTAAGAGCTTTAGATCCTGTCAACTCTATTTAACTACTAACAGAGGATTAGATCTACTGTCACCTGATAGAATCAGTTTCTTAGATATTTCATTGATTTGAACATCTTATTATAGGTGTTTAGGTTTTGTTAAACTCAAGACTAAACCCGGAAGCAGATCCTCAAACACTTGAATTTAAGCATTCAGCATAGTGTCGGGGCCTATGCCTGTTCATAGTAATTTTAGGTAATTTTATGTTTGAATTATGAGATTGATTTCAGATTTTAATTTAACTCCAACTTTAGCCTACGCAGCCGTTTCAAACATCAAAATTTGCCCTTGAAACCTCTATGTCCGAGCACATGCAGGCATTTATAGCTTAGCTAATTTCATCTAATTAATAAAATCAATGATTTTAAAAATCATAATTAGAATGAAATTTCTTAATTTGATCGAAGAAAGCTCTATGATTTTTGTAGATTTTGGTTTAGTATCGCCTTATCTCTGCTTGTACAAAGAGTTGCAGATCTGGTGGCGAAGAAGACATTTTGATTTAGATTGTAGTTTAAAACATCACCTGCACTTAGTTTACTTGTTGAGCTTTTTGTAATTCTTCCAACTTGATTATGTTCAATTTTCATCACTTTTGATAGGTTATGTCGATTTCGTTTATTGCTTTAGCTACTATACTTATTAGCATAGTAATCAATATTCAGTATAAGAGTTATTAAACATAATTTGGATTCATCCTTAGACTTTAAGTTTATTGCAAGTTTGTTATGAGTTTAGTATTAATCTCCTTAAATTCTAATTAAAGCTTGTTTAATTTTGAGAAATTTACAAGAAAAAAAGAAATCACTTTATCGCTTTAATTTAAGCGTGAACTGATTAGTTGTGAGTTTAATATTAGCCTTCCCCAAATTTTACTTACATTTTAAATGAGTGTTCCATTATTTTTTCAAAATTTGCTTTAAAGGCTCCCCCTTTTTTTGTTTGATGCTTTTAGTTTAAAATTAACTATAGGTTCCCCTACTTAGCATTCCTAAGTCAGTTCATTTCACTCTCTCCTTTTTCCTAAGTCAAAAGATTTGACATACTTTTGGCAGCCTCCCAGCATCATCCCTGTGTATGGGACTGCATCGGGGTGTTTTGACTTACGATGCCTCTTGAGCATAACCGGTATCTTGCAACCACCGATTTTTGATCTCGCCTCTTGAGCACAACGAGACCTTCGAACTAAAGAAGACATCTGATATATATTCATCCCCCACTTTTTTTCTAAGTCTGGAAATTATACAAAATTTTGGCAGCATTTCATCTAGGAGAGCGACATCTAACAGGTGTTGGCTTACTCGGTACGCACTCTTGAGCGTAGCGAGTGGTGTCTTGCGACACCATAGCCTATTTTTTCATCTCATCGTGCCCTCTTGAGCACTTCAAACCTGCAAAGAAACACACATATATATATATATATATATATTCACATTCATAGATCCACATGTTCTGACTCATTTTTTGGCGCGTTGCAATGCTCAGTAAGGGAACAAGTTGGGTATGCGATTAGAATGTAAAAGAGTGCGACAAATCGAAAGAAGAATTACGCCTCTTGTTCTTCCTCGGTTTCAAGAGGTTGGAAGGCTAAAGTGAGGAATGCGATGCCAGAGATTGAAAGAAGAATTCGTCTCTTGATGATGTTCTTCCCGATTGTGGTGAGACGAAAAGTATGCAGGTTATGAGGAATCATCGAAAATTGAAGAAGAATTCGCCTGACGATGTTCTTCTTAATACTTGTGCAAAATGATGGTTAAAGCGAGGAATGCGATGCTGAAAACCGAAAGAAGAATTCTCCTATTGATGATGTTTTTTCCCGGTTTACAGCGAAGAGAAAAGTGGAAGGGTTGCAGTTGGGCATTGGAACAATTATTGTGGCCTCAGAATTGCGGTTTGGACTGAGTAGTCCAGTTTGAAGGTCGATCTGGCTAAACAGCCTAAAACTTGGGCCATGGAACGGTGGATTCGCCATGCTGGATGGCATGAATGTGATGAGGGTCGCAAAGAAAATGACACGGCTGTATGGTCGCTTATCTTCAAGACTGAGAAGGTGGTTATTTTATTATGGGGATGATTCAACGGCGGTGGAGGCCTGGCCAATTTCACTAGTCAAGAGAGCCGACAGCTGGATGAATGAAGCTGCGGGTCAGCAGCTTTGAGGGCCCACAGAGCTGGATGCAGCAGACAGCAAGAGAGAATTCCAAATGCGGAGGAGGAGTTTGAACGCCCTGGAACATGGGTGGGGGTGAGAAATTAGCTCAAGATCTGACTCGCTGAAAGTCGACTCGAACCGCTCAGATCGGCCAAGCAAACGAGCCGATTTTCGCCGAATTGGCTTTCGAATTTCGAGCGACTGGGCTCAGCCGCTGGCTCGCGAGCGGATCAAACGAACGGCGGGGCGGGCAGCGGCCAGACAACCGTCCGATTAATTCGACGGGCGATCTAAAAACTAAAATCCCTATTCTAATTTACATCGACTCGACCCCCCAAGGCCCCGACCTCTTCTCACTTCTCGCCTTCTTCTCTTCTCCGCCCTCCCGTTCTCACTTGTCCGTGCGTGCTCTAGCTTTAATCGGTGCGCGGCGCCGCCAGATATCGTCGACCGTCGATCGCTTAGTGTTTGGTTTGTTTGATTTCGAGTGCCTCAGACACCGTGTGTGCTTGGTTTGTTTCCTTGCTCCGTAAATACTTTCGATTTTCTTTCATTTCCGATTAAGTATTTCATGGAATCATTATGTTGGTTATTTCAATTATTTCTGTTATTCCATTATTTGAGGTTCGCCTATTGGATTTGGGGATGTTTTTGGTTCTTTAAGCATTCATGCCAATCATGCGATCTATGTTTTTTTGCGGTTGGGACCTGGTACTTGCAATGCGTAACGATTTTATGTAAGCATCATAGCATGTTCGCCCGTGTTGTTTTGTTCCGCCCTCTGGTTTGTAAGTTTGTAACGATTGTTGCCTCACTTGCTGCTCATGGTCGCTGTGTCAGGAATGTGCTGATTGCCAGATTTGTTTCATTTCTAATTGTATTTGTTTCACTCGGAGTGTCGCATCTCCTCTGTTGAATGTCCTCCTCGACGCCTAGTAGGAACTTGGCTAGTGGTTTTATTGCCTCTCATGCCTATTGGAGGTTATTTGTTGCTATGAAGGTTGTTTACTTGTTTCTGGTGCTGTTGTGCATCCATGGGACATGTTATGATGTTCACATGCCTTTCCCGCTTTAGTGACTTGGTTGTTCTGTTGATTGTTGCCTTGTTGGTAAATGTTGTCATGTTGATAGATGCAGATTTCTTGGTTGTAAATATATGGGGATCTTTTATGTATAATCCAATCTTTAAGCAGATTTCTTGGTTGTTTTAAGTGATTCTATGCATTGCTTTTGTTTCATTTCTTATACACAAATGGCAAGTCCTCCTAAAAGTAAATCTATTAGTTTTTCAAGTGATAAGCTTACCTATTGATGATAATGCAACAACTCAAAATGAGAGTGTGGGTGAAATAGGCTAAGATCAAGGGTAAGAGACAACGACCAAGTTTGGCAACACTGAAATTACCGTAATGTAAAAGGGAAAAATGTAAGTTTAAATGTAATTATTGTGTTAAATCATATGTGAAACAAAAAATTGGAACCACATCTCAGTTAAGTAGACACTTCAAATCAAATCACTATAGCAAGGTTGATAACAAGGGAAAGAAGCAAAAACTATTTGATCCAGTAGCAGAGGATTTAGAGGAAACTGGTTCAATATCTAGTTTATGTGTTTCGTCTGCCTATGATCATTCTAGAATAAAGAATATTGTGGCTAAGATGATTATTGTTCATGAATATCCATTTATGATAGTTGAACATCTATGGTTCAATATTCTGATGAAATCGATGAATCCAAATTATCATAAAATTTCAAGATTTGGCATCAAAGAGGAGTGTATGAAAGTTTATGAAGCTGAAAAAGATAAGTTGAAAAAAAGTTTGAAAGTTGTTGAGAGAGTTTCGATTACTAGTGACTGCTGGACTTCAAATCAAACAATTGGTTATATGTGTCTTACTGTGCATTACATTAGTTCTGATTGGAAATTACAATCTAGGATAATTAGTTTCATTGATTTGGATCCTCCTCATAGTGGGGCTGTGATTTCTGAGGCAATTTCTGAAAGTTTGTTGCAATGGTTCAAAACAAAGTTAGTACCATAACTTTGGACAATGCATCATCTAATGATGTAGCAGCCAGAAATCTGAAAGCTTTATTCATTAGAAGATCTGGTTTTCTATTGATGGGTGATTTCTTCCATGTTCATCATATTTTAAACTTAATGGTGCGGATGGATCAAAGAAATTTCAATAACCGAAAGGGTAAGAGAGTCTATTTTATTTATAAAAGATCTGTGTCGCTACATAAATTTGGAGAGATAGCAGATTCTTATCCACATCAAAGGCACTTTGCATTGATGTGCCAACCCGGAACTCCATACAAGATGTTAGAGTCGCTTTTATTATAAGAATGTGTTTCAATATGCTTTATGCGATCAATTATATATGGTTGCCCTCGCAAGAAGATTGGGTTAATTTTGAGAAAGTAAGAGAGTCGCCGATTTTTCATCGACATCAAATTTTTCGTGTTCATCCTATCTGTAATAGATTGCTTCCCAATCTAGTTCTAATCAAGAGAATATTGGATCGAGAATGCTCATCTAGTACTATTTTTATTTCAAACATGGCAAGTAGCATGAAGGCTAAATTTGATAAGTACTGGACAGAGTGTTCATTGTTATTTTCGATTGCTTGCATTTTAGATCCTAGAATGAAACTTTTTGCTATCAATTACTACTACCCCCCAAATTTATGATGTTCACATTGTGAATGAGAAGAAGGGCACTGTAAAACAAAAACTTTTTGAGCTATACTCTTATTACTCGTTGATATGCACCTACGCAAAGAAACTATCAAGCATCCACCTCTCAATCAAAGAAACACATTTGAAGGTGGTAATGCTTCACATGATGATTTGGCGGTTTGTATGACTTCATAGATTCTACTGGCCTCTTAGTACCACAGAAGTCTGATCTGGAGATATACCTTGATGAAGCATGTGTGAAATGCCCAGATTCAGAATTTGACATTTTGGAGTGGTGGAAAATGTCTGCTATGAAATATAAAACTCTCTCAAAGATGGCCAAAGATATTTTTACCATCCCAAGAATCAATTGCTTCAATCGCCGGTGGTCGTACTGATTATAGAAGTTCAATTTCACCAAGAACATTAGATGCTTTAGTGTGTACTGGAAACTGGATTCGAGCTGCATATAAATCATCAAAAGATCCATTGGTAATATTATCTTACTTTTTTATTTTATAGTACAATTCTCTCTAGTCTCTTCTATTCATATATGAGTTTCTTTTTTAATCTATTGCAATTTCAGTTCGATGCTCTTGTGGAAGAGAACTTGGTTATAAATGTACCTAAAAGCTTATCCACGAATCGATATATGAAAATCGTGATATCATTATGCTCTCTTTATTTTTGGAGACTTTTCTACCAACATACTATTTGATCATTTTTTTGTGACGATTCAGTTTGTATATATTTTTGGAGACTATTTTCTTTCAAAGAATGTAGCTATGTAACATCACATTATATTGTTTGTCGCTTGCTTTAATATTTTGACAAGTGCGATGGCGATATGATGCCCAATGATAAAATTGAACCGAGATTGATTAATGGAGGCTTTCGTGATTAATTTTTATACTAATAGTGAAATGATTTGGTCGATGATCTAACTTTGAGGCCATTTCATCGTTTATAATAGTATATTACTTGATAGTTGATATTGTATGTAAGTTTCACCTAGATTTGAAATTTTTGTTTGACATTATAAACATATTGTTTCATCTTACATTCTTTCTATATTTTATCTCGATGCATGCAATAATATAAAAATTTTGGGTTGCAATTTTATTTTGACTTTACAAACCTATTTGCTTCATCTTGTCATCTTCCATAGTTACAAACTTACAATCTTACTATATTTTATGTACTAATGCATTCTACATTCTTACATGATTTGCATTCTACATTTTGCTTGCTTAGTTAGTCACCCTAAAAATAAAGAACTCAACGCTTTTTTGAGGGCACAAGTCATGAGGTTACCATTTATAAGATTTCTTGAGGAGAGACTATTGTAGCAAATGATTTAGCCAAGTTTCATTCAAGATTATGTTGAGCTTCCCATGTATACTATCTTGTGATCATATATTCATATCATCATATGTGGTTGTCTAATTGTCTTATTTTTGGTGGCCTTATAGTGATAGTCTTGGCTTGGAGATTTCTACATTCTTACATGGTTGTGTGTTGTCTTTGCATTTTCCCTTTGTAGTCATGATGCCGTGACCATCTTCTTTCACTCTTGGGAATTTGGAGAGTTTTTTGTTTGCCTCAGTTCTAACCTTGACAACCTTGTTCTTGTTCTTTGTTCCTTTGGCCTTTGGTCACCACGCTGTTTATTCCGGCCGTGTTGGATTTATTGGTCGTAAGTGTAACTGGTTGGATTTTTTGGTCGGTTGGACTGGTTATTATTTTGGTCGTGTTGGTTGATTGGTTCACTTGGTTGGCTATTTGAATTTGGATCACTTGGATGTAGGGGTGTGTTGGTGGTGTATGTAACTGGTTGAGCTCTGGCTTTGGCTTGATGCTTTCTCACTGCTCTCGCAGCTTGCTCTCTACTCATCCCGTGGTCGTGTCATTGTTGGGCGCATGGTCTTTGGTGCTTTTGTTATTTTGTTGCCTTGTTACTTGCCTCAGCTCTAACCTGTTTGTTGGATTTATTCTGTACTTGGACTGTGGTTATTTTATGTTGGTTGATTGGTTCACTTGGTTGCTATTTTGGAATTAGGATCACTTGAGTTTGGGTGGATGTGTAACATGTGTTGGTGGTGGTCGGTTATTTGTTTAACCCGTAACTGGTGTGGTGGAATTTTGGGGTTCTGATTTGAACTGATGTTCTTGGTGTCTCATGTTTGTTGCCTTGTTGGTTTTTGGTTATTTTGTTCCGTTGTTTGGCGCATGGTCGTTGGCTGCTTTTTTGTTATTTTGTTGCCTTGTTGCCTTGGTGGTGGTGGAGCCGTGGAGGATATGAGATCTAGTGGGCTTATCATGAAGAATTTTGCTTTTTTAATTTTCGACGATGATGAGAAGAGAATATATTTGTAATTTGGGTAAATTCATTTATTTTTGCTTCATTATTTGTGGCTACCAAGCCTCTCATTGGATGGCCAAGCAACCTAGAGCCTTTATTCTGCTTTTCGACTCCACTATATTAATGCATGATATTTTTGATTTGTGAGGTTTTGTCACTTTTGCAAGGGATTTATTTTTCTATCTTTAAGGCTCTAATGGATGGCTTTGGCAACCTAGAGGTTGGAGCATTCAATTATTGAAGTAAAATATAAAATTACAAATTTTCGCATAATGCTTGAAGATGGATATTATTTTCTCCGACTGAAGTCCCACAAACAAATTCTTATATCTTGAATGATTTTCCGGCTTAAAATGCAATATTATTTTGTCATTTGTCAATTGTCAATCCTTCTTTTGCTATGACACAGGAATTGCAATCAAATGAACGTCCACGTTCGACGTGTAAGATGGAGCAAACTTAATTACAGAAGTTATGTGAAACAACCAGAGTTTTAATTTGTACAAAAGAGCAATCATGTATTCATGTAAATGCCTTTATGCTTGTGATTACACTCTAAGATTATAGAATCAAGTTCAATGCCCAGTAATTTTCTTTTGTTGTATGTTGTTATGTCTTAATAAATTATAAAATGGCTAAGTAATTGCTTGCATTGTTTTGTGGTAATAAATTATAGAATCAAGTTTGATAACTCCATTGCATTTGTGAGCTCAATTGTTTATAGTTAATGCTTTTACAAAAGAATATAGTGAAGAATATAGTGAATGAAATGCTTAGTTGTTGATTTTATAATTAACTTGCTATTATTATTTGTGATTTGTCAAAAAAAGATTTGTAAAATTTAAAATTAACTTGCTATTAATAAGAAAAGTTTTATTTATTCTTTTGTTTGTTGGCTATTTTAATAATAATGTATATTGTCTGGTGATTGGTGAAATTATCAAAGTAATTAAGTTTATTATTATATTGTTATTTTATTTTCTTTTAGCAAATTATTTGTTAAAATGTTAATGGTTTACAATAATATTTGTTTGTTCTTGTCTTCTTGATCAAACTAATTTGAATATAGGTGTATATCAATTTTTTTTCCTTTTATAAATCTAAAAGAATGAAAAATGTAAGTCATCTTAAGTAAAAAAAATGGTGCAGTTTAAATGGATTTTACGAGCCAAACGAGCCGGCTCGTTTGTATTTCGAGCCGGCTCGATTGGATTTCGAACCGCACGGCGCCCTCGATCGGCGCCGCTCGAATCACATGGCGGATCGAGCTCGAGCTCGATTCGATCCGACTCGGCGAACTCAAATTTCGAGCCACGACTGAGCTCGAGCGCAATTTCGGATTTCGAGCGGCTCGCTGAATCGGCTCGAACACACCCCTAAACATGGGAAGGAAAATGAGGAGGGAGTGAAAAGAATGGGGTAGTTTTTTTTTTTTTTTTTTGAATCAGAAAAAGTGAAAATAGGGTGGAATGGTTGAGCATAAGGGGGAATATATTAAATAGTTTTAATGTGAATTTCATGCCGATACATATACATAATCAATATATATCAATTAAGATAATTCCATAACACACAAGATACGTTTCACATCGAGGCCGTTTGATTCGAGTTGGCGCCAAATTGAGTCCATTTCAGCTCAAAATGCGCGTCGTCGCTTTCAACCGCTCGATTTTTGCCCAGACTCATCTAAATTGAGTGCGAATAGTCTTACTTGATAGATTTTGGCATTTTGAAGCCAATGACGCAATCAATTTCACGAACAGAGGTCGTTTGTTCCTCGTCGGTGCCTCCTGACCTCGATATGTATGCAGGCGCGTTGATGACTCGAGCGCTTGATCAGTTGATCATCAAGTCTTACAATATTTATATCCTGACCAATTTCAACATTCTAAACACGATGGTGAAGTCTGTTCATCCATCGGAGGTCATTTGAGTTAATTTCGGTGATGTCCTGTGCATTTCAGCCTCGAATTGCGCTTATCACTTCAAATCATTCGACATTTGCACAGACTCGTCTGAATTGAGCGCAAAGAGCATGATTTGATAGTTTTTGATGTTTTAAAGTCAATGGCAATTAATTTAACAGGTCGCTTTGCTGCCTCTTGACCTCAATATGCATGTAAGCATGTTGACGACTCGAGCGCTTGATCAGTTGATCATTAAGTTGTACGATATTTATATCCTGACCAATTTTGACGTTCTAAACGTGACGGCGAAGTCCGTTCGTCGATCGGAGGTTGTTTCGACTATTTTTAGAGATATTCAGTGCATTTCAGCCTCAATTTGCCGCCACTGCTGATTATTTGACATTGGCACAAACTCGTCTGAATTGAGCGCGGATAGTCTCATTTGATAGATTTTGATGTTTCAACTCTAACGGCGTGATCAATTTCATGAACAGAGATCGTTCGGACATTATCACAGCTTTCCGACTTCGACATACGTGTCGACACTTTGATAGCTCGAGGGCTTAATCAATTGCTTGTTAGATTTTGCAATATTCATATTCTGGTCAATTTTAACATTCTGAACGTAACGGCGAAGTCCGTTTGCTGATCGGAGGTCGTTTCAACCATTTTCAGTGACGTCCATTGAATTTTGAGCCCTGATTTGCTCAATATCACTTCAAGTCCCAAATTGACGCTTGACTGACTTACTTATGACAGGTGGAGGTCAATAGTATTTTATTGAATCAATAGAATCTTTTAAAATTATTTTATGAAAGAAAACAATGACATCAAAAAAGAGTAAAGAAATTAACTATACTTGCAATGATAAACCCAAAACCCAATATAAGAAATGAAAATGAATTATACTATTTTTTGTGTAGAATGAGGATTTTTATAAAATATGTAGGTAGAGGTGTAAACAAGTTGAGGTTGAGGGACCAAAATACAATTTGGTTCTGCTCACTAAATAAATAAGGAAAAAATAAAATAAATCATTTAAGTAAATGACCAATTTGGGCTCCATTGTGGCACATAAGTATAAAACAAGTGGCCTAAATACAAAATTAACTCATTTTAACCCGCAATAATGATCTTGTATGCCATAGTATAAATTGAAGCCCTCAAATTAACACTTTAAATACAAATCAACATAAAAAAGCTATATTCATTTTATCTTTAATTTTATTTTATATCTTTGGCTAAATCACACATACTCGAGTCATTACATAAATTTGTGACCTCAATGATAGAGGCTAAAGTACCAACTATTATAAGTTGTGAAACTTATTTTTATCTTATAAAAAAATTGAATATGTTATACAAACTTAATTCTAGATCATAGTTGTAATATTGATATATATGTTTTATAATCAAGTATAACATTGGCAATATAATGTATCCATTGATTAGATGGAACTTAAATAAAATATTTGTAATTATTTCACTAAAAGATTATTAATAAAACACAAATATTCATCACTAAGATGATAGATCTTGCATACACAAAAAGAACACAAGATTTACATGGCCCATAAATGAAAAAAATGACTCGAGAGCCAAAGCAAAAAAAGAAGGTGATTAGTGATAATGTCAAATACAAAATCTCTTGCAAAGCTCATAATACAAACTTTCACAAATCTCTCTCCTTTCTTTCTCTCAATATCCTTATTTCTTACATGCTTTTCTCTTGTCAAACCCATAACATATAATGGGCATTTATAGAGTTGCAATAGGGTTGATTTCAAACAAATATATTTGATGACAAATATATTAAACAAAAAATATATTTGACAAAAAAAATAATTTTAGTAAAGAATTTTAAGGCATCATTTAACAAACCTCCACCTTGCCTCAATTATGCCAAATGTGAAGTTTCAAGCTACATTTAGTTCTCTAAAGCCTAATGGCTCATCTATGAACACACGACCAAATTCAAGCAATGCTTAAACTGGATCAAAGGAAGAGGCTTTGTCAACATGTTGGAGGGCTTCTCTAATGTGTTGATTTTTCTACTATAACATTATCCCAGGTGATGACATCTCAAATGAAGTCGAATATGATGTCAATGTGCTTGGTCTATTCGTGGTACATTTGGCATTTCATCAGATAGATAACACTTTAATTATCACAAAATATAGTAATCTTTATGGACTTCCCACTGAGCTCTTCGTATAAGCCTCTCAACCAAATGACATCTCTTACAATATTCAAAATGATCATATATTCAGTCAATCGTAGATAAAACCACAATGTCTTGTAAAGAAGACCTCTAGATAGCACAACTTTTAGAATAAATACAAATCATGTAGTAAATCTTCCGGTGTAAGTTGCCAACATAATTGAAGTCTACAAACCCAAATGGATTTGATTTTGAGGTAGAAAAATGTATATATATATATATATATATATATATATATATATATATATATATATATATATATATATATATATATATATATATATATATATATATATATATAAAGATATTTTTGGTGAAAATCTAAAGTGTGTAGCCAATGAAGTAGAGACAGGCTTTGCATCATTCATTTTGAATCACTCCATCATCTTCTGAACATATGCTGTTTGAAAAAGATGCAAAAATTCTTCTAATCTCGATTGATAAATCTCTATCTCAAGTATATTTCTTGTTACACCCAAGTATTTTTTTGAACTTGGGATTTCTTTTTTAGCAGCAATCGTATGTCATTCATATAAAGTAAAAGGTATATAAATGATATATCTAACAACTTCTTTAGGTAAACACGATTGTTAAAATTTCTTCTAATAAAAGCCAATACTAATCTTGAACACTTCAAACCTCTTGTACCATTGATATATGGATTGCTTTAGCCCATACAATGAATTATTTAATCTACAAACATAATCTTCTTTTTCTTATACAACAATTACCTTAAGTTGGACCATATAGATTTTTTTCTTTCAACTCGTCATGTAGAAAGGCCGTCTTCACATTTAACAGTTGAAACTTTTGAACTCAACAAAGTGAGTCTTCATATTCGAGCCATCTGCAATGCAATGAGAGCATAACCTCTTATTGAAGTATAACTTTATTATGAGACTCTTCTTAATACATATGGAGTTTCCACTATAGATCAATGACAGTATTCTCCTTCAATGAGTCCTATGAGATCTCATATGACAGATGTAGACAAATCAACTGAACCAAGATATCTTTCATCTTGATTTTCCACAAAGCAAAACATGTACACCATTCTAGCTTCTCGATGTTGTACTTCATTGAGTCACTAAGCGGCGAGCGTGGTAGAAGTGAAAGAAAAAAAAATCATGCACTCTGATAATACTTGTTAAAAACACTAATCATCATTAAAAAGACAAATCTTGCAAATATAAAAAAACACAAGAATTTTTGTGAAAAATTTGTAAATGAAAACAAACT
Organism: Cymbidium sinense; assembly: GCA_021442155.1. Taxonomy (NCBI): domain Eukaryota; kingdom Viridiplantae; phylum Streptophyta; class Magnoliopsida; order Asparagales; family Orchidaceae; genus Cymbidium; species Cymbidium sinense. The sequence continues at coordinate 170,064,936 of CM038215.1, forward strand.
CCTGAGAGAGCCAAAGTAAAACTTTACTAACAAAAAAAGGTGAACAGCGATAATGTCGAATACAAAACCTCTTGCAAAGCTCGTAATACAAAATTTCACAAATTTCTCACCTCTCTCATACCCCTTGTTTCTTGTTTGCTTTTATCTTGTGAAACCCATGACATGTAAGAGGTGTTTATAGAGTTATAATAGGGTGGATTTGACAACAAATAGATTAAGAAGAAATATAATTAGAAATAAATATATTTGTTATAAAATAAATTTGGCAGAAAATTTTAAGACATTATTTAACAATTTTTTGAAAATTTTACTATATTTCAGTTCCCTCAGATTTTTTATAAGAGAGAAGTTTCTTGAGTCCTATACTTATATCTCAGGAATCAATTTTTTAATTCTCAACTATCAATAATAAAATTCACATGGATGATTATATGGTATATCAATCAATTTCGTGAACATGTATGGAACTTTTGCATGTTTTAATATATTAATCTTTTTTTCAAGTTCTTTTACATAAATTTTCCATATCTCCCAACATTAAACCTTTTTTTCCAAGTTCTCCTTTTTTACATAAATTTTCCATATCTCCTGACATAAATGACCGCAAACAAGAAGACAACACTTCCACCATTTCCAAAACTTCAGTAGTCCTCCTAATCATTCTTATCATTTATAAGGACCCTCCCAAGCACATTCATAACTCAAAATGCAGGTGCAAACCACCTATTATACCAACCCCTCATCCCTTCCCCTTCCAACCCTCCCTCTCATTCTATCAGCTACTACGTATTTGATAATGTCCACCTCCAATCCCAACCATCTCTTAATTGAAAAAGATGCATATGTTTCTCCGCCCAATCATCGCTGGACCCTCCGCCTCTCGCCTGCCTGAAACGCCAAAACATCTCCTTCCTCAATCAGCTACTACAAAGGAGAACAGCTTTTTCAAAATAAATTTCTAAAAGGAGAACAGCTTTTCCAAGAAATAATCTGTGATTGAATATTTTCCTGTAATTATTATTTGTGATAATGCAAAGAGCATTGTAAATTGTTTTGTTTTTGTAATTTTTTTTTGTTTTGTAATTTTGTTTTGTTTTGTTTTGTATTTGTTTTGGCTTGTAATTGTTTTAAATGATGTTACTCTGGAAAATACTAGCTGAGCATTTAAATATATTTTTTTATCTAAAATATGTATGATAACTTATATTCAATTTGGTATATTTATAATACAGAATTGCAAGACTTGTATCCAAGATTTACTATACAAAGTGGATAGAAACTTTGTCCATGATCTTTAGTTGTGTAATTACTCTCTTACAACCATGACATATTAACAAATAGGATTATAAAAGCTCCTTTGTATAATAGAAATTTCTAAAAAATATCAAAAAATGACTAACAATAATCTATAAATTGAAACCGCAAAATAATATAGCTACAACTCCTGATATTTTCTCTCTCACACACATTCTTACCTCTGTAATTGGAGTTCTACGACATACTATAGTAGCCTTGTGAGTAAATGCAATGATTCTTCAGGGACATCTAGCGAATTTAATCGCAAACTTATACACACAACACATGCACTAGGACTTGAACCCAAGATCTCTTAGTTGAAGCTTAAGCTCTCAACCACTAGGCTAAGATGCATTGCAATGATTCTTTGAATTATTATTCCACACATGTATTTGTTGGAGTCTTCCTTCGTTCTCTCTCTCTTCCCCCTACTCTCTACTATGATTTACAATGTGCTTCTTCTTATGCGATGAAATGCCTCTAATCTTCATCTCTATAATCTAAAAAATGAAAAACTCAAATCATTCAGATGGATAAAATGTGGCATATGTATGTATGTATGTGCATATGTAATGAGTTTTGTCAAGCTCTAGTTGTAATTACCATGAACATACCTCAATGAATAATACCTAGCTCATGCTTGATTTATTTTAATGCTATAGATTTAATATCAACAAATGAGCATAATTTTCATTACCCTAAAAAAAGTGATTTTCAAAAACATCTGTTTTAAAAACAATACTTTGAATACTCAAATTTGCAAATAAGATAATATCAACATTTATAAATCAAAATTGCACAAACTTTGCACTAAACAACATAAGCTATCTAATCATGGTGGCACACCATCCCTCTTTAACGATATGGTGATCTAAATTTTGCTTCATGAATTAACAATAAAATCTGAATAAGTATGAAGTAATAGTCTAGACAACCATAAAAGCATAAGTACAACTATCATCATTTTGACATAAATTAAAATGCTTTCCTTTATGTTATAGGCATAGAGATATATGCACCTTTCTTCTTCTTCTTTTCTCTAAAAAAACACACTAAAGGGTATTCAAATTACGAAAAATATTAGAAGAGCTAAATTAAAAGATAACATGTACCTTAAATTTGCTTCAATTTTGAGCTTGAATAACAAATTAGTTATAAGTAGCTCAAGCTTGAGCATGTGGCTTGACATGTCTCAAGTTTTTGTTAGAGCTAAGTTCGAGAAAATTTGGCTCACTTATACCTGTAGAGTCTAATTTGATTAACTATTTTGAGTAATAATTAATATAGATTTTCATTGTTGGTGGCTACAATAAAGTTTTTATTCATTACCCATAGAGCATTCACAAGAAGTAATAAATAAAAGAGGGAAGTAAAAGAAAAGAGGGCCAATCTAAGTAGAAAGTAAGAAGTCTTTCGTGTGCTGGCAAGGGAGTTCTTGATTTCTTCAAGGAAAAAAAGTCTAACTCTCACCTTCATTGTAGATGTCTGCATTTTCAATCATCTAGATAGTGATATCTTTATTCATATATTTAATTTCTTATAAATGAGTAGCTGATTATGTTAAACATCAAAACACAAGTGATCATAAAATTGAATTTGGATGAACAAAATAAATCTATAATTAGAGTTTTACATATTTGGAGCATAAACAAGTTTTGTTCTTTTCAAGCTAATAAGAGTTTATGTTGCATTAACTACAAGACCACTCAAGCATAAATAACAAGTAATGTGCAATGAAAATAAATTTAAACTATATAACACGATGGACATTATCAATAGTTACATGATTTTATTTATCTAGTGGCCTACATTCATGCATATTCTCTAACATGAATGAGTGTTTCTCTATCCATGTTTGCAATTATAAGTTTAACTCCTATATTACTTGTAGGTGGAAAAATCTCTTACAAATTTTCTTCAATTAAGGAAAATAAACCTTCACCTTCATTATAAGCAAGAACATCATTTTTAAGTAGAGCGCAAAAGGGACTATTTTCATAGCTAAATTAAAAATATAAGAAGATGAAGCCTTAGTCCAAAAGGAAGTAAGATAAAATAAAATAAAACACTTAGTCTGAAATAACAAAAAAGTAAACATTTAGCTAAAAAAATAAGAAAAAAAAACTTACATAGTTAAATTCTTATTTAGGGGACTTACTGAAATGAAAACATCTCTCATGTTGCTTCTTCTTGTCACTACCATGTTATTTCAATGAAAGTTCCTTGAAAAGTTGTAGAATCTAGATAGGAATCGCCTCTTAAAAGCATTGGTTTTCAAGCTTTGACAAGTTGTAAAAGAGGTTTACTTGCAAGAGGTAAGTTGAATATATCAAATTCTATTATGAGCTAGATAAAGTAGGAGATAAATGGGAGAAACTTCTTCATCTATTTTGAAGACCATACCTTTAATTGAAACAATAAATTGATAAACAATCTTCTAACTTAAATTCTAAAAGTATCTTGACTCTATATATCCATAAATTGAATCAAGATAATAGAGAAATGACTTGGAGATAACAAAGAAAAGGGCACAAAATCGATAGTATTTGTTGGAACTATTTAGAGAAGTAGACTGGTTGTGTAAATAAGGATTAGGGATTATCTGTGAAGTGACATTACCAACAAGCTAAATTTTATGTGTTGACATAATGCAACCTCATGACCGTTTCTTTTCTTGTAATCTTTTTCCTTTTATACAATCTAAATAAAATATAAAAATGTTGATTTATATCAACCCCAACAAAAACTTTGGCAATAAAAAGTCATAATAAAGAAGTGGTGATATTTGTGTGAATTGATTTTCCAATAAAGATGCAAATATGAAGAGAATAGTGTGATAAGAAAGTAGAAACCAAAGGTGCAAAAATGATATGCAAATTAGAATAATTTGGCATTTTTCATAGAGATTAAAATTTGAAGATCAATCATTAATTTGCTAATTCTCTTAAAAAAATTTAAATGTTTAAGATCATATTCTTAAACATAACATTAAAATCTTCAATAGTATTAAATTTCATCAATATATTTTTCAGATTATTTGAAGAACAACAAATCTTCTTATAACATATGATGGCTTACAATGAAGGCTTTCATTTAAGTTTCTAGATGAATTTATGGCACAATAGTAATGCTTGATAGCCCTAGTGAGAAGAGAAGGATAAGGCTTGTAAGGATTCCTAGAAAAATGTTTACTTCAAGCAAGATGAGGGGATCAAAATGGCATGTACCCTCATATCCATATCATCTTCAAAGGATCTAATAGGTAAAGATGAAATCAAATCTTAGGAGGTTGTGCTATACTAAGCAATGATGGCCAAACATCAAACCCTACCTTTAAGAGAACTTCATCAACCCCAAAGGGAGATCCAATGTAGAGGCGACAAAACACTTGGAATGTTGAACAAAAAATATCACAATAATTTAGACAAAGCTATGAAGATGAAGTTAAAAGTCAAAGAATAAACCTCGTAGAGGAGTTATGGAAACCGAAAAAAGCATGACAAAAGCAATAACTTTGAAGAAGTGTTCATCACAAGCTATTGGAGTGAAGAGGAGCAAATACTAAGGGGCAGGCACAAAGTATATTACAAATATACTACCTAAAATAAGTTGATTTTATTTAAATGCTATTATTGTTATTATGAACACTAATCACTAGATAATAAATGACATTAATTAGAGGGATTAAATTACAAATTTAAAACACTTTAAATAGTTGCTAAAGATTTTTTTTGGCAGTATATTCATGTGAACATCATTATTTGCTCGTGATCCTCGTTGATAGTGGCTCCAAATTTCAATTGTACTGTATATTTGATCGGTCCCCTTCATGATGGAATGGTTTGGATTTTTAAGAAACCTATTACAATTTTTTTATTATTATGAGCTGATTAAAATAAATGTCATAATAACATTTCTCATTGTCTAAGTAAATTGTTTTAAATGAAAAAAAAACCTCCTAAGTGAGTGATTTGGACTTCAATGAATGAAATTTACTACCTTTGCATGAATTATATGTTTAATTTATTAGAGTAGTAAGTGTAAATTTATTTTTTTTATTTAGATATGTAGTTTCCTTTACTAACCATAATTAACTTGCCCTGAAAATTGAATGAAAAGCTTCTGATAAAAAAAAAAAAAAGAAATTTCAAAATATCTTGTCAAATATATATATACAACTCATGATAAATGATTAAAATTAGAGTTACATACATAATTATATAAGAATTTATTTTTTATTTAGATATGTAGTTTCCTTTACTAACCATAATTAACTTGCCCTGAGAAATTGACCCCATGAAAAGCTTCTGATAAAAAAAAAATTGGCTCAAAATATCTTGTCAAATATATATATACAACTCATGATAAATGATTAAAATTAAAAGCCTTACATACATATAATTATATAACACATATTTTTTTTATATATTTATATATTAAATATTTAAATTCTATTTTTTACATACATAAAACTAAAAATCTTTAATATCACTTCAAAAATATACATATTATTAACTTTTCATATTTTCATATACTGTAAAGTATAATTTATATGTAAATATGAAAATTTAAGTATTAAGACATGTAAATACATAAAATTGCTAGATATGTTTCCGGTTAGAAAATATTATCATTTATATTTTTAACACCAATGATCATATAATTTGTTAACTGTCACTTTTATCATCATAAAACATATCTTTCACAAGACAATACATAAACAAATCATAATAATTTATTTCATGATGGGTGATGATATGAGGTTCAAAGCAATGCTAGAATCATGGAGAAGTCATTCATTATAAATGATCAAAATAAAATAAATTTAATTAACAATATAAGATATTATTATTTCATTTTAAAACAAAAAAAATAATTAACTATTGCTATCTAATATAAAATAATTATCTTGCATCTGTCACACGTATTAATATTGTTGATCAAACATTAATCTACTTTGAATTAGTTATCTTATATAATTTAGATAGATAGAGAGAGAGAGAGAGAGAGAGAGAGAGAGAGAGAGAGCATTTCAGTCAAACTAAGAAGCTTGCATTAAAGAAATGTGTGGCAGCGCACGATGGGATTAAGATAGCTAACGATGACCAGTGAGAGAAATTCACGCCGGAAATTTCGCTGAAACTGTTAAAAACTCTTTTATTTTTGGGAAACTCATAACGCTCTTCTACTTTTCGTAGCCTTTGTGGTCCTCGTCCCTCAAAACGATGACCAGTGAGAGAAGTCAAATTGTTTCTTCTTTCAGTTCCTATCATTTTAAGCTCTTGAGTTACAGTTCATTCAGAATCTGTGAGAAATCTCTCTTAATTAAAGAAGTTGTAGAATAATGGCAAGATTCTAAGAGATTTTGTTATTCTGAGAATAGAAAAGTAGATGCGCTTGCCTTTCATATGGATTTTAGGAGATGAACAGTGGTGCAATTTTAGGAGTTGAGGTCATGCTGGGCACAAGTTCTCGGTCGTCTAAGGCTCACCATCAAAATTTATTTTATTTTATTTTATTTTATTGTCCTTTTTACTCGATTTAGTAATGGTTCAAAGAAAATTCAGGATCTGTCTGAAGTTTCTAACTGTTCAGATTTAATGGATTGGTGATTAAGTAAGATTTGAAAGAGATTTTGATATTCTATGAATAGAAGAGATATTGCACTTGCTACTCATCTGGGTTCAAGGAGACAGACTAATAAGATTATTTCGCTCTATTTCCAAGTGGTATTCTAAAGGGTAAAGGTGAGTCAACAGTGCTTGAAGAGTAAGTTTGATCTACTACGGCTAAATCTGTAAATTATGTTTTCTTTGTAGGATAAAAATTAAGCTTCAAACTTAATAAATAAATGTAATTATTTATCCCTATATTCATACAAGAATATAGAAACCCTTGCTCAAGATATAGTTTCCTGGCATGCATTAAGAGTACTCAATTATGAAAAGAAAAATCATTATCCATCAATAATTAGAATAGGTTTGGCTGCTTTTTAAGAGATTTAGTAGGCGCTGCCAAAAAAATTTATTTTATGAATCAATTTTTTAAAAATATCAATTCTAAGAGGAGCTTAAAAATTATATTTTTATGTATTTTTTTATACCTTTTAATTTAATTAAGGTGCAAATGCTTTGCATTAGCTTTTTTACTAATTACTATTATGAAGCATGTTAAAAACTCCAACAACACTACAGTAAAAATAGGTTTTTACAGGGATAAATATTAGCTTTTTGCAAAATGAGCCGGGAATATTTGTCGCAATGATTCTTCTTATATTATGCAGTGGGACTAGTAGGGCTGCAAATGAGCTGACCATTCCACAAGCTACTCGTGGCTTGGCTTGAGTAGAGCTCATTCATGTTCGTTTGATTAACTAATCAAACGAGCTTGAACACTTTTTTTAAATACTGACATTAAACGAAGCTTCAACAACTTTTGCTTGGTTCACGCTTTAACATTATCATTTGTTGCTCAACAAGTTCTGGCTTCGATTACGGCTCCATTAAGGCTTCATTGTGAGCAGTATTGTTCAAAATATTATTTTTTAGGCTTAATAAGCTACAATTGATATAGCTTATGTATATTTCTCAACAAGTTGCTCGTGAACAAGCTTAATTAAGGATTGATTAATGCTTGTTTATTTTATTAAATGAGTTGCTCGTTAACAAGCTTGATAATTAAATTTGAACCAATCTTGTGAACAAACTAGAATCTAGCTCGAGCTAGATAATGGTTAACAAGCTCAAACTTGAACACTATTCTTAAAAGCTTGAATCAAGCTTGAACTCGATAATATTAAACAAACTCAAGCTTGAACACATACATGCTCTTTTGCAGCCCTAAATGAGAGCAGCAGGTAAAATGATTCTTCTTAAATATACTCTAAATAATTAATTTTTTAATAAGATTTGTCTGTCATTGATGAACTGAAATTTGCAAATCTTATCAGCAAATTATAAAATTATTATGAGCACAAGTATCCTATGGGATGTTCAGTATCATTGAATATTTCTAACATATTTTGTGCAAATAGTTTTCTACAAAAGTTTAAAGGTCGTTTGTGATCACTTTTATTTTATTTATATTTTAATTTGAAATAAAATATATTTTATATTGATAATTATTTAAAAAAATATTCAAAACATCTAAAAATTATTTTGAGTATTTTTAAAAATAATGTGATTTATTTTTAAAAATAAAAATATATTAAATAAATATATTTTAAAAAATAATCTCAAATAATCCCTTAGAAAATAATAACTATAAACTTAGAGTATGACTTGTATATCTATGAATGTGACAAGTACTGAAGTTCAATACATCTTCTTCTACAATAATGAATCTATAAAATATTCGAAAAAAAAGTACAAAATAGCTTTTATATTTTTGTAAGTTGTTAGTAGTTTTAGATGGTTATTGTGTTTTAACATGCATATATATGATTCACCTTGAGTCAAATATTATGTCATATGCATAATTAGTTAAAATAAATGACTGGAGAGAAAATATAGAGAATTTTTCTTCAAGAAAGTCCTTTCACACTCAAGTTGGTGATTGAGATTAAACTGAATTAATACCTAAAACTAACTCAATAAAATTTTTATTTTGGGACATATAAAGAGAATTTAAATGAGAAGATGGGATTTCTTTACTTTGTCTTATTGATGAGAGGTATTTGTAGGCTTTTATATGAAGAGTGTTTTGGCATCTTAACATAATGGATAGTGGATGAGGAAGTCACATTGTTTTAAGGTTATTATTATATTAAACTACCTACCTAGGGCACTTTTTAGTGGTAAAGAATCAAGTCATGTTATCGTTGAGATCTGTGATGGATTGTTATTCCCTTGACGATTGATTGATAAAGATTCTTTACTCTAAAATTAGTATTGTCGAAAATCTAAAAGAAAAGTAGATCAAAATCGATGTCTTTGAATTTGATGTTAATGATTAGGGGTGAGCATCTAGTGACGTTTTTTGAATTTTTTGTTAAACCGAACAAATCGAACCATCCAAATAATATATAAAATTGAACTAGCCAAACTGAACTATAATTTGGTTTATTCTGTTCGGTTTTCGATTATCCGAAATATATATAATTTTTTAAAAAAACTATTTTTTTAATGAACTAATTAATTAAAACAATCTAATAAATTTTATACATTAAAAAAATTCTTAGTCAATTAGAAATCTATAAATCTATATAAATAATTAAGCATTTACAATCAAAATTACATATTTATATTTGACTTTTTAACTAATTTTGATTTATTCAGTTTATTCGGTTTAACCTATATTTTAAAAAAAATCGAACCGAAAACTGAAAAACTAAGCATTTACAACCAAAAACCGAACTGTGAGATTTAAAATCGAACCTAACCAACCAAATAATGTCAGTTTAATTCGATTTTTCAATTTGAACCGACTAGTGCACACCCCTATCAATGATAGCCTAAAATGGATGGTCAATGAGATGGAACGATCATCACCCTATCTAATGCTTGTTGCACAAGATCATTAGTGTGAAATTTGACATTTCTTTTCAAATGATTGTGATTAATTTAGAAATTAATTTAGGATAATATCAATCATAAGATTTCCATGGACCAATACGAAGAAGTTTGATGCAATAATTCAATGATTTTTTAGTCATTATTAGAATTTAACTGAAGCTAGATAATAAGCTTTCAAAGGCAATTAGTTATTATAGACAAAGCAAGAAAAAGTTTCCAATCATTGAGAAATTGATAAGTGGGGTTGTTGGAGCACTTTCAATGATCATCCTTTGTAGTGTACCTGTGGGTCACACCTCTAAACATCCAAAACTAGTAGCAAGCCCATAACTCTGAAAAAGATTTATCAGAAGATAATGGCCTACAAAGAGAATATATCATGAGCAAACAAAAATTGTCATCTCAAAGTTAAATTTTCATAAGAAGAACATTCTCACTTCTCTTGTAGGTTAAATCTTAATCTTTAGATAAAATATTAGAATAGATATTACCAAAAGTCAAGTTAAGATCATATAACGAGGGTGTCAATTAGTCCTATTGATAAGGATTTTGAAAGTTATTATCAAGATCTTAGGTTCGAATCTGCCACGATCATAATACAAAAAAAACCTGTCTAGATTCATAAAATAGTTTTATAGTAAAAATATTTATATTAAAAAGAATTAATGTCTTTATATAAATATAAATATTTGAAATAAGTATTTGTGGGCTCAAAATTCACCACACTCTCGACAAGATGATGAATTGAAGAGAGATGAAAAGTGTCAGTAATTTTTTGGCGATGGAATAGTAAATAAGACACTACGAGAGATTGGCCCTCATTTGGTGAGGACTTTAGATCTCAGGGTTTCTATAGCAAAGCCCATATAGTTAATTACCCTCCCATTAAGTGAGAGAGAACTTTCAATTGGCTAGTTATATCGCCAATGCGTAGTAGCGATATGGAGTTTTGAATTTAGATTATGAAATTTATCATTTCTTAAACCGGATGGTTGGGGGAATGATGATGTGCCCGATCTAGATCCCATGGTTCTATTATCCCGGGCCATCGTGGTCCCTAGTCTACTTAGTCAAATGAGGTAGTCGACCCAACATGACTGAAGGATTCTTATCAACAACACGTGGGTTACGTCGTCCAAGAAATACTTGTAGACCTGGGGTGATGTTTGTCTAAGGAGATAATCTTAAGTCTATCTTAGCTGACAGAGGGTTGTTTACCCTATCAAGTATACCCTATGATTCACAACTCAAAGGTGAGGGAGAGCATACTGCCATATTGTAATATAATGGAGCATGAGCCAAACCACCGATCGAGGACTGGTCGAATCGCTTCATCTATGAAGCATGCTAAGCCACGCGAGACGCCACCCCTTACTGTGAGATTGATTGAGAGTGAACATAATAGAATACTTGATTTGACATTAGCTCTTTTGTGAGCTAGAATTTTCTTAATTTGTCACCCCCGATAAACAGTTGTGGAAGGTGGATAGATTGAGTTTTGATTTAAACTTTTAATTATAGAATTTCATTTAAGCAGTTTAAGATTGCTACTTAAAAATTGATTAATTAGAATATGTTTAAGAGCTTTAGATCCTGTCAACTCTATTTAACTACTAACAGAGGATTAGATCTACTGTCACCTGATAGAATCAGTTTCTTAGATATTTCATTGATTTGAATATCTTATTATAGGTTTTTAGGTTTTGTTAATCCGAACCCAGTCCTAAGACTAAACCGGAAGCAACCCGCGCAGCATCCTCAAACACTTGAATTTAAGCATTCAAAGATGTGTCGCCTGCGAAGTTTATAGTAATTTTAGGTAATTTTATGTTTGAATTATGAGATTGATTTGATTTTCATTTAACTCCAACTTTACCACGCTTCTTTCAAACATCAAAATTTGCCCTTGAAACCTCTATGTCCGAAATACAGCATTTATAGCTTAGCTAATTTCATCAAATTAATAAAATCAATGATTTTAAAAATCATAATTAGAATGAAATTCCTTAATTTGATCGAAGAAAGCTCTATGATTTTTGTAGATTTTGGTTTAGTATCGCCTTATCTCTGCTTGTACAAAGAGTTGCAGATCTGGTGGCGAAGAAGACATTTTGATTTAGATTATAGTTTAAAACATCACCTGCACTTAGTTTACTTGTTGAACTTTTTGTAATTCTTCCAACTTGATTATGTTCAATTTACATCACTTTTGATAGTTATGTGATTTCGTGTTATTGCTTTATACTCATGCTTATTAGCTAGCATAGTAATCACCCCTATATTTCGATAAGAGTTATTAAACACAATTTGGATTCATCCTTAGACTTTAAATTTATCAAGTTTGTTATGAGTTTAGTATTAATCTTCTTAAATTCTAATTAAAGCTTGTTTAATTTTGAGGAATTTACAAGAAAAGAGAACTCACTTTATCGCTTTAATTTAAGCCGTAGAGAACTACAATTAGAGTTTGTGAGTTTAATATTAGCCTTCCTCAAATTTTACTTACATTTTAAATGAGTGTTCCATTATTTTTTTAAAATTTGCTTTAAAGGCTCCCCCCTTTTTTGTTTGATGCTTTTAGTTTAAAATTAACTACAGGTTCCCCTACTTAGCATTCCTAAGTCAGTTCATTTCACTCTCTTCTTTTTCCTAAGTCAAAAGATTTGACATACTTTTGGCAGCCTCCCAGCATCATCCCTATGTATGGGACTGCATCGGGGGTGTTTTGACTTACTCGGTACGCCCTCTTGAGCATAACCAGCGGTGTCTTGCAACACCACAGCCGATTTTTCATCTCATCGCACCCTCTTGAGCACAACGAGACCTTCAGACCTGAAAGAAGACATACAATGCAATACATATTCATCCCCCACTTTTTTTCTAAGTCTGGAAATTATACAAAATTTTGGCAGCATTTCGTCTATGAGAGCGACATCTAACAGGTGTTGGCTTACTCACGCATTTGAAGCGTATTGAGTGTGTCGCGACACCATAGCCTATTTTTTCATCTCATCATGCCCTCTTGAGCACTTCAAATCTGCAAAGAAACACTAGCATATATATATATATTCACATTCATAGATCCCATATGTTCTGACTCATTTTTTGGCGCGTTGCAATGCTCAGTAAGGGAATAAGTTGGGTATGCGATTAGGAATGTAAGGCAAGAAGTGCGACACCGGAAATCGAAAGAAGAATTCACCTCTTGACGATGTTCTTCCTCGGTTTGCGGCAAAGCGAGGGTTGGAAGGCTAAAGTAAAGTGACCAAACCGAAAGAAGAATTGCCTTGAGGATGTTCTTCCGACAGGTGAGACGAAAATTGTATGGGTTATGAAGAATCGCCATCAAAAATCGAAGCCTCGACGATGTTCTTCCCAATTCTGAAGAAAATGAGATAAGCGAGGAATGCGATGCTAAAAATCGAAAGAAAATTTTTTATTGATGATGTTCTTTCTCGATTTGCAGCGAAGAGAAAAGTGGAAGGGTTGCAGGCTGTGGGAAGGGAACGAAGTGCAAGCTGGCGGGCTGGAACACTGGGTTGGTTGTGGGCTTGGGCCGTAGAATTAGGCTGGTTTGGACAGCGGAGTGGTCTGCGAGTTTGAAGGCTGGACGGTGGGCTAAACAGGCCAGCGAGCCGGTGCGGGCTTGGGCCATGGAACGGGGTGGATTGCGCGGCTGCGGCGCATGCGGGATGGCGGAATGCTTGGATGAGGGCTGCAGCACGGTGGCAGGGGGATGACACGGCGGGTTTGGCCGGCGGGTCGCGTTTGCGGGCTGCGGAGCGCGAGTCGAGACACAGGGGACAGCGGGTGGTGGAGGCACGGGCCGCGGTTTCATGGGGCTGGGTCGGCGGGATGGGATTTGCGGAACGGCGGGCGGTGGAGGCGCGGGCCACGATTTCACGAGGCTGGGTCGACGGGACGGGCCGACGATTTTCGGGACGCAGCTTTGCAGGAGGCGCGGGATGCGGGCCGCAGTTTTGAGGCGTGGGCCCACGATCGGAGCGGTGGATGCAGAGCGCCGGCATGACCGAAAAGCGGAAGAGAGAATTCCAAATTACCTGTGGAGGAGGAGTTTTGAACGTCCGTGGAACATGGGAAGGAAAATGAGGAGGGAGTGAGGAGAATGAGGTTGTTTTTTTTTGAATCAGATAAAATGAAAATAGGGGGGAATGATTGAGTATGAGGAGGAATATATTAAATAGTTTTAATGTGAATTTCATGCCGATAAATGTACATAGTCAATATATATATCAATTAAGATAATTTCGTTATTTTGAACACAATAGATACCGTTTCACGACGGAGGATTGATGACGCCAAATTAGCCCATTTCACCAAAATGCGCCACTTTCAACCGCCGATTTTGCGGACTCATCTAAATTGAGTGCGAACAGTCTTACTTGATAGATTTTGGCATTTTGAAGCCAACGACGAATCAATTTCACAAAGTGAGGTCGTTTGTTCGCTCGACCTCGATACATGATACGCGCTTGATGACTCGGCGCTGATCGGTTGATCATCAAGTCTTACAATATTTATATCCCAATTTCAACATTCTAAACACGACAAAGCCTGCTCATCCATCGGAGGTCATTTGAGTTAATTTCGGTGATGTCCTGTGCATTTCAGCCTCGAATTGCGTGCTATCACTTCAAATCATTCGACATTTACACAGACTCGTCTGAATTGAGCGCAGAGATCATGATTTGATAGTTTTTGATGTTTTAAAGTCAATGGCACAATCATGAACATGGCCGCTTTGTTTGCGCGTTTCGACTCAATATACGTAAGATGTTGACGACTTCGGCGATCATGATCATTAAGTTGTACGATATCTATATCCTGGCCAATTTTGACGTTCTAAACGTGTCGGCGAAGTCCGTTCGTCGATCGGAGGTTGTTTCGACTATTTTAGAGATATTCGCATTTCGCCTCTCAATTTGCGCCGCCATGGCCGATTATTTGACATTGGCACAAACTCGTCTGAATTGAGCGCGGATAGTCTCATTTGATAGATTTTGATGTTTCAACTCTAACGGCGTAATCAATTTCATGAACAGAGATCGTTCGGACATTATCGCAGCTTTCCGACTTCGACATACGTGTCGACACTTTGATAGCTCGAGCGCTTAATCAATTGCTCGTTAGATTTTGCAATATTCATATTCTGGTCAATTTTAACATTCTGAACGCAACGGCGAAGTCCGTTTGCCGATCGGAGGTCGTTTCAACCATTTTCAGTGACGTCCAGTGAATTTTGAGCCCTGATTTGCTCAATGTCACTTCTGAAGTCCGTCGAATTCGACTTGTGGGCTTGACTAGACTTATGACACGTATGTGGAGGTCAATAGTATTTTATTGAATCAATAGAATCTTTTAAAATTATTTTATGAAAGAAAACAATGACATCAAAAAAGAGTAAAGAAATTAACTATACTTGCAATGATAAACCCAAAACCCAATATAAGAAATGAAAATGAATTATACTATTTTTTTGTGTAGAATGAGGATTTTTATAAAATATGTAGGTAGAGGTGTAAACAAGTTGAGGTTGAGGGACCAAAATACAATTTGGTTCTGCTCACTAAATAAATAAGGAAAAAATAAAATAAATCATTTAAGTAAATGACCAATTTGGGCTCCATTGTACACTTAAGTATAAAACCAGTGGCCTAAATACAAAATTAACTCATTTTAACCCGCAATAATGATCTTGTATGCCATAGTATAAATTGAAGCCCTCAAATTAACACTTTAAATACAAATCAACATAAAAAAGCTATATTCATTTTATCTTTAATTTTATTTTATATCTTTGGCTAAATCACACATACTCGAGTCATTACATAAATTTGTGACCTCAATGATAGAGGCTAAAGTACTAACTATTATAAGTTGTGAAATTTATTTTTATCTTATAAAAAAATTGAATATGTTATACAAACTTAATTCTAGATCGTAGTTGTAATATTGATATATATGTTTTTATAATCAAGTATAACATTGGCAATATAATGTATCCATTGATTAGATGGAACTTAAATAAAATATTTGTAATTATTTCACCAAAAAAGATTATTAATAAAACACAAATATTCATCACTAAGATGATAGATCTTGCATACACAAAAAGAACACAAGATTTACATGGCCCATAAATGAAAAAAATGACTCGAGAGCCAAAGCAAAACCCAACTAATAAAAGAAGGTGATTAGTGATAATGCCAAATACAAAATCTCTTGCAAAGCTCATAATACAAACTTTCACAAATCTCTCTCTCTCTCTCTCTCAATATCCTTATTTCTTACATGCTTTTCTCTTGTCAAACCCATAACATATAATAGGCATTTATAGAGTTGCAATAGGGTTGATTTCAAAAAAAATATATTTGATGACAAATATATTAAACAAAAAATATATTTGACAAAAAAAAATAATTTTAGTAAAGAATTTTAAGGCATCATTTAACAAACCTCCACGTTGCCTCAATTATGCCAAATGTGAAGTTTCAAGCTACATTTCGTTCTCTAAAGCCTAATGGCTCATCTACAGTGAACACTGACCAAATTCAAGCAATGCTTAAACTGGATCAAAGGAAGAGGCTTTGTCAACATGTTGGAGGGATTCTCTAATGTATTGATTTTTCTACTATAACATTATCCTAGGTGATGACATCTCAAATGAAGTCGAATATGATGTCAATGTGCTTGGTCTATTCGTGGTACATTTGGCATTTCATCAGATAGATGACACTTTCATTATCACAAAATATAGTAATCTTTATGGACTTCCCACTGAGCTCTTCGTATAAGCCTCTCAACCAAATGACATCTCTTACAATATTCAAAATGATCATATATTCAGTCTCAATCGTAGATAAAACCACAATGTACTGTAAAGAAGACCTCTAACTGATAGCACAACTTTTAGAATAAATACAAATCATGTAGTAAATCTTCACTGGTGTAAGTTGCCAACATAATTGAAGTCTACAAACCCAAATGGATTTGATTTTGAGGTATATATATATATATATATATATATATATATATATATATATATATATATATATATATATAGAAATATATATATATATATATAAGATGGTGAAAAGAGAGGAGAGCTTTTGCATCATTCATTTTGAATCACTCCATCATCTTCTGAACATATGCTGTTTGAAAAAGATGCAAAAATTCTTCTAATCTCGATTGATAAATCTCTATCTCAAGTATATTTCTTGTTACACCCAAGTATTTTTTTGAACTTGGGATTTCTTTTTAGCAGCAATCAGTATGTCATTCATATAAAGTAAAAGGTATATAAATAATATATCTAACAACTTCTTTAGGTAAACACAATTGTTAAAATTTCTTCTAATAAAAGCCAATACTAATCTTGAACACTTCAAACCTCTTGTACCATTGATATATGGATTGCTTTAGCCCATATAATGAATTATTTAATCTACAAACATAATCTTCTTTTTCTTATACAACAATTACCTTAAGTTGGACCATATAGATTTTTTTCTTTCAACTCGTCATGTAGAAAGGCCGTCTTCACATTTAACAGTTGAAACTTTTGAACTCAACAAAGTGAGTCTTCATATTCGAGCCATCTGCAATGCAATGAGAGCATAACCTCTTATTGAAGTATAACTTTATTATGAGACTCTTCTTAATACATATGGAGTTTCCACTATAGATCAATGACAGTATTCTCCTTCAATGAGTCCTATGAGATCTCATATGACAGATGTAGACAAATCTAAGATCTTGCCCTCTTATCCATATGAATCTTCTTCATTATTTGATAATTTTCTTGCATGTGATCAATAGCAAAAGTGTCATTTAAATCCAATTGAACCAAGATATCTTTATCTTGATTTTCCTAGCAAAACATGTACATCATTCTAGCTTCGATGTTGTACTTCATTGGGTCACTAAGCGGCGAGCGTGGTAGAAGTGAAAGAAAAAAAAATCATGCACTCTGATAATACTTGTTAAAACACTAATCATCATTAAAAGACAAATCTTGCAAATAAAAAAACACAAGAATTTTTGTGAAAAATTTGTAAATGAAAACAAACTCCTGAGAGAGCCAAAGTAAAACTTTACTAACAAAAAAAGGTGAACAGCGATAATGTTGAATACAAAACCTCTTGCAAAGCTCATAATACAAAATTTCACAAATTTCTCACCTCTCTCATACCCCTTGTTTCTTGTTTGCTTTTATCTTGTGAAACCCATGACATGTAAGAGGTGTTTATAGAGTTATAATAGGGTGGATTTGACAACAAATAGATTAAGGAAGAAATATAATTAGAAATAAATATATTTGTTATAAAATAAATTTGGCAGAAAATTTTAAGACATTATTTAACAATTTTTTTGAAAATTTTACTATATTTCAGTTCCCTCAGATTTTTTTATAAGAGAGTTTCTTGAGTCCTATACTTATATCTCAGGAATCAATTTTTTAATTCTCAACTATCAATAATAAAATTCACATGGATGATTATATGGTATATCAATCAATTTCGTGAACATGTATGGAACTTTTGCATGTTTTAATATATTAATCTTTTTTTCAAGTTCTTTTACATAAATTTTCCATATCTCCCAACATTAAACCTTTTTTTCCAAGTTCTCCTTTTACATAAATTTTCCATATCTCCCGACATAAATGACCGCAAACAAGAAGACAACACTTCCACCATTTCCAAAACTTCAGTAGTCCTCCTAATCATTCTTATCATTTATAAGGACCCTCCCAAGCACATTCATAACTCAAAATGCAGGTGCAAACCACCTATTTATACCAACCCCTCATCCCTTCCCCTTCCAACCCTCCCTCTCTCCATTCTATCAGCTACTACGTATTTGATAATGTCCACCTCCAATCCCAACCATCTCTTAATTGAAAAAAGAAGCATATGTGTCTCCGGCCCAATCATCGTCGGCGCTGGACCCTCCGGCCTCGCCGTCGCCGCCTGCCTGAAACGCCAAAACATCCCCTTCCTCCCCCGGCCCAATCAGCTACTACAAAGGAGAACAGCTTTTTCAAAATAAATTTCTAAAAGGAGAATCTTATATATATTTTAACCTTTCAATGAGAATAAAATGTTTTTATTTTTTAAAAATATAAAAAAACAAATTTAATATATGTGAGATTTAATCCTAAAATCTAAGCAAAATAAAAGAACTGTTTTTGGATAACTTATTGCATCAAAGAAAATGATAAGTCGAATCCAACAAACTTTGTTAATTTATAAAACTTTTTCTTTTAGCATTTAGCAGTCATATTCCTCTTCATGGTAGCCGGAATCCTCCAAAAGTTTCAGATCTTCTCACTCACATGAACTACAAATAATGAAATAATGTAACAGAATAGAAAGTTCCGAGTTAGGATTTTGTTATAGTTCATAACAGTTAGACTGCTTTACTTGCAGATAAACTTCACTTTTTTATTCACTGAAAGATATTTGTTTGTTTTTCTCTTCTTATTTTCTCAGGAAGCAGATAAGTTCTTCATCGCTGATAAACCTAATGGCTGGAAAGGAGAGAATGGGCTCTACAGTATCGGCTTCACTGGAAGAGGACTCGCGCTTCTTTTGATGCAATTAGAACAGCAGAAGACATTGTAAAAATTTGGAGGGAAGAGAGAAACCAAGCGAAGAAGTTCATGGCTTTCAATATATAGAAGATGTAACTCAAAACTATGATGACATTATGCTTTTAATTTGCTTCTTTTATAATATTTTCATTTGGTTAGAGAAAAAAAGAGCATGAAGAATGACTGAGGAAGTTGAGAAGCTAATTCTATATGGATATCTCAAAAATACCTCCAATTGACATATGGAAAAATTTGACCAAACCACGAGACAAAGATGAAATACAGGAATATTATCAATTAAATTCAAAAGAAAAGAAATTTATAAAAAGAAGCGTCTCTGACTAACGGAAAGAAGCATTGACCATGGACATCAAATGATCAAACATCAATGATGCAATCATGGCCGTCAGTGAGGGAAGGGTAAGATAATTAATAAACCTCCTCCCATCATAAAGATCCATCTCAAAAACCCAAAACCAAGAAGTGAAGAGGAAGGTGAAGAAGAGAGGAGCAAGAAGAGGAGACCAGGAGGAAATAAATGAGGATCCAATCAATCATAGCAAGAAAAAAGAGTCAAGCAAGGAAGAAGAGGAAGAACATAGAAATAACAAGGAAAGAAACCACAAGAAAAGAAAGTCCGGAGAAGAAGAAAAGCGGGAGAGGAAGAGATTTCTCCATTTTAGAAGCATTTCCTCCAAGCAAGATCGCTTAAGCAAGATCAACTGCCTGTATCAAAAGAGATTGATTTATAGATTAGATTCAGTGTTAATTCAAGATCTCCACCATAAGAATAATTACAAGATCATAAAATTTATTCCTCTCTCATGAATTAAGATCATTGAAGGAAGATTTGTACCAAAGATACAAGTGGAAGCTTATGAGTGGGTTTTCTCTTGAGGTTTTCACGCAAAAAAATATGTTGTTCTCTTTTAATTACAAAGTCTTGACATAATGTTTGACAGAACTTTCATCTATTGGTTTTCTAGACGCAATAATGAAAGTGATGTTTAGTAGCTTTTTTCCTTCTGATTGTTCCTCATATGTTTTTTTTTTTGAAAAATTTGAGTTAATGTATTCCAAATGTTTCAGAAGGACAAACATTAATCCATTAAAGGAAAAGACAAAGAAAGCTTTTAAAAGCACTAGAAACATAATGTCACCAGAAAGGAAAAAAAAGAAAAGACATGAAAAAATATGGACTGAGACAAAACTCAAAGATGATCAAAAAAACAAGCACAACAAGTAAGTGACACAAGGAAGAGAAGTATCCTAAATCAAAAAAGCCATCCAATAGATCCCAAGAATCAATCCATCAGAATTTGTTTCCAAACCAGAAAGGGGACCATGGTTGCGAATGATCTTGTGAGGGAGAGAATGAGTGCATAAAATAGGTTGTGCTTGGATAACCATCCCCATAGCAAAAAAGATAGAGGAAAAGCAGAGATTTTATCCAATAGATAAATTCTAGAAGCGAAATTCAAAGACAAGATTAGTAGAATCATCCATAAATATACAAATCATGAGGGAAAACAACACAATAAACCAAGAACATTCATAAAATTCATCCTCGAAGCTATCAGAAGGGAAGTTATGGAGGTTTGTAATTTCTCCATTTTGAAGCATTTCTGAATAAGCTGGCCAAGTTGTCTTAATTTTCTAACTTAGCATTTGGCAAACCTCTCAAGTAAAGACAAGAGAAAAAAGGTTGGGAAATGGAAGAGTATACACATTATTCCTTTCTCTCAAAGTGTAAACAAGTACTACAATAATCGAGTGTAAGATGCAAAGAATTTATGTTACCTCATCTATGAAATTAAGAACTTGAAGGGAAGATTGCAAAAAAGAAAAGCCTGGTATGAGCTCACCAGTTCATGGACATCGCATTCAAAAATAAATGGTTGTATTCAAAACAGTGACAAAACATGAATGATTGTGAGCCAATTTCTTTATTTGCTAACTTATCAAGTTTTAAGATCGTTGAATGCCATCCAACAATAGGGTATAAATGGCATGAAACCATATTCCTTAGTCCAAAACATTTGGGATTCAAAGATTGCCTCTCAATTCTTTAGAAAGGCAATTTAGAGTTTAACCAGTAGAATCTTCTCCTTGTAATAGAGTATCAAATATCAATTGGGTGCACTGGGAAGCCACAAGTGAAGTGGAGTTTCCATTTTCCATTTTTGAGAATGGACTTTCACATTTTCAGAGAGGTTCAAGGATGATGTTAGAAACAAATTACAAAGTGAATGTCCTTGCACCATGGGTCATGAATAGGGAGAAAACATTCCTACCCCAACTTTAAAGACCGTTTATTCCTAAATTTTTCAAAGAACCTTCATCGATTTCCAAAATGGAGAGACTGAGGATGTTATTATAAAGAATGAAATATATTTTACTAAGCACCATTTAAATAAAAAAATTGTATCCCAAATAGATTTTTTCACATTATTTTAAGTTTTCGATCATATGAGAGATGAAGCAGAAAGTAAAACCAATACCACCTCTATCTTTGGAAGGTCGGTGAAATTGTCTTTTTTTGGCCTCCTTAGTGATAGAAATTTGGCGAAAAGAAAGCGATTTTTTTAATAATGTCGGGAATAGAGAACGAAACCAATATGATAAGTAGCTATTTATAGATGATCTTATAAGTTGTAATATTCCACCTAAGGAGAGGAATTTACTTTTCCATGCAGCCATCATACATGAAGTCTATCAAAGAGAGGTGAGAAGTGTGCCATCTTAATTGTTGCTTTAATAAGATGTAAGCTCAAATATTTGAAGGGAAATGTTCCCAACTAAATGCCCAAAACTGTATGTATGTTGTCTTCCTTTTTGCTAGAGAGGCATAGGGAAGATTTGGAGTAGTTTACTTCAAGTCCCAAATAAGATTTAAGAGATCTGTGGACTTAAGAGAGTTGAGTGTGGAGTTAATATTTCCCATCACTAATGGTCATCAAAGAACAATAGGTGGGAGGAATCTTCCATAAAGAAGAATAAGGTGTAAAGCCCTTTGTTAATTTATCTCTAAAGTACAAGAGAAAGTATCCATGGCAATTATAAAGAGGAAAGGAGATAATGGGCAACCTTGTTCTGACCATTTGAAGAGGAAAATAACCGTAAATATTTCCATTTAGACAATAGAAAAGGTATATCCAAATACATGCCTCCACCCAAGTAGTGAACCTCAAAATTTTATCAAGAGTCTATGAATCAAATTTTCTATTGATTTATCAAATGTTTTTTCAAGTCAATTTTGGCTAGAAAGTAAGAGCAATTAGAAATGGAGAACTCATTACATATCTCAAATGTCATAGATTATCGAATATCTCTTCCTTTAATAAAAGTGATTGAGATTGATTAATAATGAATGGGAGGAATCTTTCATTCTATTAGCAAGAATTTTACCACCTTGTAGAATGTTCATTGAGATGGGTGAGTCTTCTATTTGAGTGCTTCACCTTTGGAATGAGTGTAAGTAGAGTATGCTTGAAACAATTGGGTACCGAGTTCTGAAAAGAAAAATAGCAACAATAAAAGACTACGGGTTTTCCAAGAATCAATAAAAATGAGTTAAAATCTGACGAGTTTTATTCTCACTAATATGTTTGGTAGAATGAAATATCGCCTTCAAGTTCAACACCATTATGGGAAAGATAATCAAGGAAAATTCTACACCAAAAACAAGAGAGTCATCACAATTGAAAAGATCCTCATACTGAAAATATCGAAATCTCCTGGATCGGAGAAAACACCAAATCTTTTTGCACTTTGAATCAAGTTAGAGCTTTTCCTTTCTTTAGAGAAGTAGATATTTTAAATCATCATCTAAATGGATTAGCCAATGAGCCTTAGCTCTTTGTTTGATCCATAGTGATTCTTTGATAATAAGCTCGATATCTATTTTGATCTCCTGGCATCATGAATTAAAAGTGTTGTAAGGATCGCTCATTCCCAAGGACTTTACATTGCTCGATTATGTTAATTTGATGTAGGGAGATATATTATATCTACCTTCATCATGATTTTGACAAGTTTCCACTTTTAGAAAGTACATAATATGGATCTCCTTGAATGAAATTACTCACCTCCATAATATCCTCATTAAACCTAGGATTTAAGGTCCAATTCAAAAGGAACCCGTGGATGAGAGGGAGAGTGTAGAAGAGTTACTTGAGGTGAATGATCATGATGGGAGGTAGAACTTATAGAAGGAAGATGGAAACATCTCAATCCAATTAGAATTACAAAGACACGATCAATTTTGAATAGATGGGGTTTTCCAATCATTGAACCGTAAAATGTAATCCGAAGACTTGGGAGATCTAGCCACCACATTCATAACTTTGAATTCCATGAAGAGTTTAGGAGATGATTACCTTTTCTTATCCTTGCTAAATGGACAATTGAAGTAGCCAAGATTATCCATGGAAGATTGATAGAATCAAAAATATCTCTAAAAGAGACCACAAAGAGGATCAAGTTCATTGTGGATAAATACTAGTTAAGAGAAAACTATTATGAGAATACCATGAATAAATTATTGGACTTGCTTAGTAACTCAAAATTACATATCTGTTGCCATTTAATATATAAGATAATCAAAAAATAAGTAACATGATTAAATAACAAATTATAAAAAATAATTTTTGAAATAGAATTAATTTTTCTCAAGTAGACAAAGAAAAGAAATTTAATATTCTACAAATGAAATCCTTCAACTATAGATAAATAAGTATATCAATTATATTATTCATTGAGAAAAAATTTTATTTTTTATTTCTTTTTTTTATGGATTGAGTAATGGAGCTATTACCTCTTTAAGATAAATTGTAATTATTTACTATTACTTTGGATGATGGTGTTTCATAGAAATAATAAAGTAACAACACCAATTGAAGTGATCAAAATAATTGATTAATATTATCTTCAATATCCTTTTGAGAAGATAGTAAGAATTATAATTATAAGATAGCTTCTTCAAATGATTGTATTGATGAAGGGAGACTATTTAAAGAATTATTGAAGAAGGGTTAATAATGGGAAGAAGAAATCACGCTTGGAGGGAGTGGGTGAGGATTTAATAGTAGTTGTCTTGATAAAGAGAATTTTTTATAGGGTTATTAATGGGGAAGATATATTAAATTAATTAATGCATTTTAAATTTAATAACATAATTATTGGTTTCAAATAAATGTTCGCATAAATTTTTTCCCATTTAACTTGATCAGTTCGAGGTTGCATCCTCAACATATTTAATAAGGTACCTATTTGGAAAAAGTCCAATATAACATACATACTAAATAATAATAAAAAAGTATTTTAATTTTATAGATTAATTACCTAAAACTATATTCTATATTATTATTTGAGCACTTAATATATTCTAGTGAATTTTCTTTTATAATTACCTTTGATTTACATGTATTACATGCATTATACCAAAAATTTCCTTCTTTTATTCCTTTTATAGACACCCTTGTATCATAGTACTTGATCTAATAAAAAATACAAATTAGCTATATTATTATGAAAAAAATTACATACATATATAAGTACCTCTCCGGATGAATATTCAAATGTATTGATATTGAAAAGATGGATTAGTACATATCCTTTATTGGTTGATGGACTCAGAATATTTATTTTTATTGAACCTATAAATTAGATTTCATGTTAATTGAAAGTAATTATTATAATAAACAAACCATTCATTTTTTTATTTTTTAAAAAAGGAAGATACCAATCTTTGATATCTTTCGATTCTGGCAAATCTAGATTAATTTCTAAAATTATTGATGATGTTGTTGATAGTGCAAAACTTGTAGTTTTAAACATGTAATTATTATAAAAAATTTATAACAAAACATTTAATACATATATAAATTGCTAGAACCATTAAAATAATTTTAAAAATATTATACCATTAAAGTATTTCCCAACAATTGATTTTGCTAAGATTACTTGAAATTTATCTTTTATTTCTTCTAATTGTCGGTCTTGTACTATAGTCAATGCTTCACATAACGTGAATGTAAATAACTCAAACTTGAAGCATAAAAAATATTATAGATTAATTTTTTCTTAATGTTATAATTTAAAAGTCTTATCTTAATCCAAAAATTTGTTGATCTCTCTTCATAATTTTTTTATTCCTTTGTGACAAACAATTCTAACTTCATTAACTTTCATAACCAATAGGAGAATATCTATTTTAAAGAATTGATATGACACTTAAAATACTGAATCGAATCTTGATGCTAAAAGGCGATCCAAAGTAAACCGGTCGAGATAAGCACTTAAAATATCCTTGGAAACTACGGGATGTCGGTTAAATCCCTAAATAACTCTCAAACATTGAGTGTTTATAATCAAATCGAGGCTGTGATCTAACTAAGCCCAAGATCTCATAATTCTTTCATTTGAGCATTCAAATACTTAAAATACATCAAGATCAAAGGAATCATTTTGAGTCATCCGATAGTGGAGTGGTTGATTTTTGCATATATTTCTGAGATGTCCTCCAATCTATAAATAGTCCCACATTCCTCATATGAGGGAGCAAGCAGAGAGAGAGAGAGCTCTAAAGCTTGAAGATCATCCAAGTCCACCACCACGTTGCCAACCACGCCACGCCGTCAGCTGATCCTCGCCCGCCAATCTCGGTCATCATGATGACATTCATCGCCGGTCGTTGTTCACCATCATACTACCAAGCAATCTACCACTTGAACGTGACTACATAGCTGTTGTTCTCTTCTCATATACAATTCTGTAATCCCGTTATCGGGAAGATTTTGTACTCTGAAACAGATATATTGTGGAAGATTTTTACTGGGCTAGGTCCCATAGTTTTTTCCCTCTTTTCGAGGTTTTTCACATAAAAATTTTGGAGTTTTCTTGTTCACTCTTTAAATACATGTGTGTGTGCTTGATTTCACAATAAAGCTAAGGTGTAAACATTCACTCTACCGCAACTGGTTTTCTAAAGACGCAGTTTGACGTGCCTATGAGAAAGAAGAACCCTTAATCATAATTTCTCGGCATAATAAAGCAATACTTGTCACCACGGAGCCTCGCTCCAACTCCGTCACTCTCAAAACCAATCCTTGAACCAAGGACGCCAAGCTTCTACCTCACTCCCCGCTGATAGACGTGACCCTATCGGTGAAGGAGCGACAAGAATCTCTTTAGAAGATCGTGTCTGTCGAATGGAAGTCTAAAAATGAGATGATCTGACTTTTGCGAGGAACACAATAGCCACTACCGCGGCAAATACATCTCCCCCAAGATCGATCGTTAGCCATGGGAGGTAAAAATGCTAATCTCCTTGACACTGCTAGTTCTACTCATCCATCACGTGCAGCTCAACCGACTGCTAATCCACCAATTATTGCTAGTAGCTTGACACGTTCTCGTCCTGTTAACTCCACCCGTCATGTTATACGTGCAAAATTACAATGCTTAATGCAAGATGAATTTCACTTTAAAGACAAAAATCATCTTCCCCCTTACCGCGGCTACGAGGAGTCTTCACCTTTAGCTGAAGTTATTCTTCAACATCCAATTCCCGTAGGGTTCAAGCTTCTGAGCATTGACTCTTATGATGGGGGCAACTGACCCATATGAACACATCGACCATTATAGGACCATCATGCATATCCATCGAGCTCGACACGTGCTTGTCGTCTTTCCGTTATTTAAGGGGCAAGCTCGCACTTGGTTCTACTCCCTTCCAAGGAGATCCATCTGTACTTTTGACGAACTTGCCAAGATTTTTGTAGAACAGTTCATTGCAAACTGGAGGATCATTAAAGATTCCTCCCATATATCCGATTCAAAATGAGGGTGAATCACTTAAAGAATACTTCCAGAGATTCTCCTCGAAGCTTCCAAATACACAGGGTTGACCACCATCGAGAGGAGTTTTTCTTGGAGGGCTCCAGGCCTTTCTACCGCCACTAATGTGAGGCCCGTTCATATGCCAATTTGGTTCACCCGTGTGGAAGAAATTTCTACGATGAGGCTATTAATGCCCATCAAAATAATTTGAACAATCCATGGAAAAGCGTAAGAGTGCTCTGGAAACATAGATCAACATCTAATCGAATAAGCAACAAGGCCATGATCTCCCTCCACCCACATCAACGACGCGGAACTACACTGGAATACATGCCATCAACACATTTGTTAACGCCTTGTTGGCCATTCGAGATGAAGAGACCATCGACCACATCCATCAAAACCAAATTCGGAAATCGAGCAATATTGTCACTTCCATCGAAGTCGTGGACATACTACAGAGGCGTGTAAACAACTTAAAGAAGAGATTGAGAGGCTCATTCAACATGGATATTTATGTCAATTTGTGCAAAACCAACTAACTAAAGCAAACGTAGCTCCAACTGGGGGGCAACCGGGACAATCATCACAGAAACAACACAATAGCTGCCAAATAGTTGGAGAAATTAAAATAATTGCAAGTGGGCCACTACAATCTAATCAAATCTTCATCGCCACCTTTGAAGAGTCAGAGTTAAAAAAATCTTGTATTAATCATCCCATCGCTTTTAATGACTCAGACTTGGAAAGAGTCCAAGTTCTGCATCAAGTTCCTCTTGTTGCGGGGTTGGTGACCCTTTATATTGTTAAGAAAATTTTGATTGATAATGAAATTGATGTTTTATTTTACTCCACCTTTCTTAGCATGGGCCTGATTAAGGAAAAACTTCAACCCGCTTCCAGATAAAGAAGTACCTCAGAGAGTTTTGCCTGTAAAAGACTTGCTCCCCACCTCGTTATCAGATGACCAACCGTCAAGCTATGACCAAAGATCTAGAGGAAAAAATCTTCCCTAAAACTTGGAACATGGAGGGTCTCTGAAAAGTATTATATGTAATCCTTGGTGCATAAATATTGTAACCTTTAATTTACTCTGTTTGTATTTTCCTCTCCACCTCTTGATCGCCACTTATCTGAGGATGCCCATAGCTTATTAGAAAAAAAAAATAATCAAATTGCTGCCTTGGATAATATTAGTGATCTACCACTGGAAGAAGCAGAAGCAGCTCCATATGTTTGGGAAACCAGAAACAAGTTTTAAATGCCAGAGCTGCTGATTTTTCACTAACAGTAGCACCAAAAGAAGGACCGCCCTTGCGATAAGAGTAGAGGAACTCCACGGGATATCCTTTCAGTTTGTGAGGAACTATGCCAAGATCGTTAAATGTCAAAGCTGCAAGAAGAACGTTATATGTTTGAGGATAATGAAGAAATAAGGAGAAGAAATAATTCTGTAGTGATACAAAATTATCAAAGAGATTTCTTTAGGCTATTGGATTAGCAGCAAAGCATTTTTTTTTTTTTTTCAATGATACAAACCATTTTTGGATACTACTGTATCTACTGTGAGGGCATTGATATGATCCAGATTGAATATAGCTGGGGTTGGTAAAGGGAATGGAACTTTATTCAGAAAGAATTCACGAGGAGAAGCAATAGCCTGCACAGAAAAAATTAAAAAAAAAAAATAATAATAAAAACAGAGTTCATGAATGAAGATATCCAATTGGTTAGTAATTTGCTTAATTTTCAAAAACATTTTTTTTCTGGGGGAATTTGCATACATGTCACACAATTCTTATATATTTACATATCTAATACCTAAACTTTAATATCTAAATTGGGTAAAATCTCACATGGGAAAAGTTTGCCAATAGACACCAAGACATTTAATTCAACCGAGGGTTTACTAGGTTTACTGGGTTGCTTGTGGATAAAATATATATTTTAAACAAAGTGGATGTCATTTTAACTCGCTTTATATGTAAATATGATATTATTATATTTGAAGGTGTTTTGATAATTATTTCTGAATAATCCATTGATGAATATAACAAATTTCTACAATTTTTTTCTAACATGTTTTCTGGCAAGAAAACAAATGAGGCTGGAGAATTTTGCATGGCATCGATTCTGTCTTTTTTTTTTTTATTTATTTTTTAGGAAGTTGAGCCTTGCAAATTAACGCCGCACCCGCTTCCGAACCCAGCGTCACCGCTTCGCTCCCATCTAATGGGATGCACGATGTCTTCTTGGCATGGCATCGTTCTTAGTCATGACATTTCTTGTTGAAGTTACCAAATATAAAATTAACTATCCATAGCCACAAGTAAATGCTGTCACGAAAACAATGCAAAACTAAAAAAAATCTGTCACACAGAAGGTATGTAATTTGTTGAATTGCTGCTTAGGAATAAGATGAAGGGATCTGAAAGGTAAAGAAATATTTATCTTTTAAAATAAAGCTTTAGTAGCAGTAAATTAGAAGTTTTTAGTTGAGCTAAGCCTATCAAGAGTTAAGAAGGCTACTTTTATTTAAAGGATTGCGGTAGAAATTCTAAGTCAGTTCAAATACACTTAAAAGAAAATTTGATGGAGTGAAGAGGTATTGAAGGTTATTAAGAAAAAATAGAAATGCATTTAAAGAGCGGTAAAAATTACACATTGTCGAGACCTGTAATAATTATTAAAACATTAAATACCTTACAAATAATGTGAGCAAAAATAAAAGCTACAACTTTTGATATTTCTATAACAAGTTTGGCACCAAGGAAATAAGATACGTAGGATATATAAGACAAAATATAAGAGATCTAGAGACTTTGATTGAGTTAGATGTCTTAAAAGAATATTTAAATGAATTAGCTAAAGATGAAAACATCAAAAAATAAAATACTACTATGAAAATTATTAACAAGAGTTTTAAGAAAGCATTTCTTTCAAGAAAGAAAAATGAAATAAAAAGTTTATTACAAATTGATCCAAAAAAAGTGAGGTGGAGGTAACTTTGAAGTACATGCATAAAATAAAAATTTAGGAACAAATGAAAATCTATTAAGATTTTGAGAGTTATGAGATACTACACTGATTTACATTAACCAACTTGTTCAAGAACTTTAAAGATTAAAAGAATGTCAAATGATTGAAATGAATTATTTTGGTACCAACATTTAAGAACAAATGAGATGTTCAAGATTATAAAATTTATATGAAAAAAATTATGAGTCATGCAATGAAGTCATGAGAGGGAGTAATAATACAACACAACAACAATAACAACAAATCCCACTAGGTTATTAATGAATCCTTCGTCTATTGTGTCATTATGTGTGAAATTCTCATTTAATTCAAGTATACTAAGATCATTTTTACATATATAGTCTTTTAGGTCTATCTTTCTTAACATGTAATCAATCAAATCTCTATTCTCTGTCAATGAAGACGACGCTTTATGTGGCAAACCATCTAGATCTCCCTAATCTTATCTACAATGGGCTACTCAACTTTTTCCCGAACATACTCATTTTGCATTCTATCTCTAAGGGTAAAGCCACTCATCCACTGAGCATCCTCATCAAAACACTTAACTTGTCATGTTTCTCTTTATTGGCAGCATATCATTGTGTCTTTACCATCTTATAAAATTTTCCCTTAAGTTTAAGAACTTTTCTATCACATAATAGGCGGATGCATTCCTCCACTTCAACCATCCAACTTGAATTCTACTAATAATATATCTATTTCACCATCATTTTGAACAATGAGTAAATATCAGATACTTCTTATTAATGACGTGATCACAAAAGTCACACTAAAACTTCTACAACTAAAATTACACTCCATATATTTAGTTTTAGATCTACTTAAACGAAAACCTTTAGACTCTAAAGTTGACCTCCATAATTCAAGTTTATCAACAAGAAGAATGTCATCAGCAAAAAGCATACACCAAGGTACATCTTCTTGTAAATGCCTCGTAAGAACATCCATAACTAAAGTAAAAAGATAAGGGCTTAATGTTGATCCTTGATATAATCCAACTGAAATAGGAAAATAGTTTGTCAATCCTCCTTGTGTTTGGACACAAGTGGCGACTCTAGTATACATATCATGACTTGAATATAACCAATATTAACTTCTTTGAACTCTCCAAAGAACATCTCTT
The DNA here is from genome assembly GCA_021442155.1 of Cymbidium sinense. Lineage (NCBI taxonomy): Eukaryota > Viridiplantae > Streptophyta > Magnoliopsida > Asparagales > Orchidaceae > Cymbidium > Cymbidium sinense. Next base: position 170,096,371 of record CM038215.1, read on the forward strand.
GAGACTTTATCATAAGCTTTCTCTAAATCAATAAATATCATATGTAGATCCTTTTATTTTCTCTATGCTTCTCCATCAAACCTCTTAACAAATGTATAGCATCCATAGTAGATCACATGAAACCAAGCATTGTGAGAAACTTACGTATCTCTAACATGCTCATTACTCTCTCCCATAATTTTAATGTATGACACATTAACTTAATTCTCATAATTTGCACACTCTTGTGCATCACCTTTATTCTTAAATATAGAACCAACAAACTCTTTCTCCACTCATCTCTTTTTTTTTAAAATAACATTAAAAGATTTGTAAGACAATTCCTTGATCTCCTAAACATTTCCACACGATTGGAATATTATCCGATCCTTGCTTTCCACATTTCATTTTCTTTAAAGCTTCACTAACTGATTTACTAATGACGATAAAAATGAAATTTTCTATTTTTGTTTATATTAAGGTTGCTAAAATCAATCGTTTTCTTTCGGATCCCTTGAAAAGTTTATTAAAATACCTCATCCACCTATTTTGATATCTTTTCTAGAAGACTTTATTATTTTCATCCTTAATACTCTCCCACTTACTTTTACTTCTCTGTCTCTTTGGTTGGCTAACTTACATCTCTTCACCTTCTTTGGTATCTAATAATACATGGACAAAAATTTTACATTTCAAGAAAAATTAGGAAGGGTAAATTAAGAAATGATAATGTAAGAGGAAATGTTGAAATGATATCTACTGAAGATATGATAAATGAAAATTGAATATATAAATGATGTGTATATATTTTTCATGTCATCTCTTAAATGTCATGTATTTATTCCAACTCAAATCATCTATTATAACCAGAAGAAGATGTTGGCACAACCCAACATGAGATCCAAATAACTACCTAAACAAAGTATGAATCAACAAGATAAACAACTTTGCAATAAGAAGAACATGATAATAAAGCTTCTTTAATAGAAGTGAAGAACCAACTGAGTTAAAAAAGCCATATTGGAAGCTAAGGCAAAGATGAGAAGCAAAACTTAAGTGTTCTTTACAATTAAGGTATGATTTCTTAGAACAATTTTTTAGCATGATAGATTATGATGACCAATAACTTGAATTAGAGAACTTTCTTTCAATAACCTTGAGAGTGTGTCCCAATTGAGATGGTGGGCCAGATACTAGGTTAATTGATTTGATATGGTCAACTTACTAGGTGGAATTGAGCTGACCCACTCAAGTTAAGGTTAGTAGCAGTCTAGATGATTGTCATTAAGTCAAATAGATTTAGTAGACTGAGCAACATATGTCAAATAAAGATAAGCTGATGCAGTAAAGATAACCAAATGGTTTGAGATCATATGTGCTTTAAGCTTATAGATCTAGATACAATAATTTAAAATCATGCAGCAGAAAGGATTACTCATATATTGAGTAGCATTACCGCTGGAACTATCTTATGTGAATGATTCTTTTCATATGTGATTTCTCAAAAATTGTGTACATAACCCAACATAATTTATATACTACATGAAAATTTTTTGAACTGACAAGATGATAACTGCAACAAAAAGTAGCTCTTAGTGTCTACAAGAGTCCTTGATCTATGATGAGGATGTTGAAAACTACTCCAAAAGTGAGGTCAGATCACGTGGTAATTGTGCTCGAAGCCAGCATATTGTGGCGTTGAATGATGATCAAGTGTTTAATAATAAAGACTATATGAAAGAACTAGACATATTGTGAGACCACACATCAATACGAGTTAGAGGAGCGAGATGCCTAAAATAAGCATTTCAAAGATGAAATTTCTTCTAAGAGGGTATATGAGAAATTTGACACAATAGGACACAATGGAGCAGAATTCAGCGACCCACCTAGTGGGATTAAGGCTTGTTGTTGTTGTTGTTGTTGTAGGGTATACTTTAATGCCTCAAGATTAATAAGTAGATAATCTTCATATGGCAATAAAGAGAGAGTGGAGAAATTGAATGGTGGACAAAACATTAGGTTGATTGACTTGATATGATCAAGTATCAAATGGAATTGAGTCATATCATCTCAATTTAGGATGAGACAAATAGCTAAACTATTTCTTCAAAACATAATAGCAAACCGAGTAAGAAGAGTTATGTTAAAAAGATAATAAAAAAGTTATTGGATCTATATTCTATTACCAAGAAAGCTTTTTTTTGTCCCCACTTAAAGATAGCAATTTTGCCAACAATTTTAACAGATGTTGTCTCCAACAATTTGGTTGTCTAATGATTCACAAAAGTAGTGGAATAAAATAAATATGTAGAATTATGCTACACGCCTAAGCCAACATAAAAGTTGACTGGCTTCCAAAACTCATAGACAAACATTACTTGTCAATGTTTATGACAATTGTGCAACCTTCATAACCTTTCTATAAGGCACGAGAATTATTGGCAGTAAAGGTTACTGGCCTTTTCAATGCAAAGCAAACCCAAGAGAAGTTTGGCTCGAGAGAGGTAAATTGAAGTGGTATTAAAGTCCTTCATCGAGCCTTTGTGTATACTCTGTAAGGTGGGAACCTTGATTCATAAGAGTAGATTCATTTCCTCCTATATCATATATGATGATTGATGGTTCTTAGTATTTTCTTCTTGAATATTACTTTGTATTTATGTGCTTATAAGTTGTAAACCTCCAACATTGATTGAGTATTCCATTATCTTGTATTAAACTATCATATATATGTTTATAGATAAGTTATGTGGATAAAATGAACATGAAAATAACCAATATAAAGAAATCTCTATGTTATAAATGAATGAATAAATGCTGAAAACTAACTAGTAAGAGCTCATTGAAAAGTTGGAGGATGGCAAGGCTCCCAATGTACCAATAAGTGGTACGTTAACCACCAAGACTATTAAACATAAAACTTAAGGACAAGAAACTATTATAGTGGAATACTTGATAACTCTTTTTGAGTGGTTCAATGTATATTGATTTACGAATTAAATATTTTAATTGCACATAAGTATTTGAACCTTGACAATATTGTCTTTTTCATATTGAGTTTCTCTTAAGGTTATACTGAATATGCCATATGTGCTCCACTGAGTTGTCTTATAATTGTTAATCCATCTCCAATTGATGGATTTACTAAGGAAAGGACAAGGGTAAGGAAACAAATGAAGCAAGTTGGATAATTAAATGAATTCAAAAAGGATCTATTCAGCATAGTTGTTTAGAGAGTCATATTCTATATCATAGCTTCATTTCGACAAAGAACTTCTATTTGGATGAGCATCTAAAATTATATGTCGAATATTTTTCAGTATAACGACTTTCATTTATCCTTCTTGACTCTTTTGTGATGCTTATTTCTCTCGTGAGCCAACGTTTAATCTCCTTTGAATAGATCCTATCTCCTACTTCATTATTTTTGGGTTGATCATTATCTCTTGAGCTATTTAACTTAGGGTTAAAGCTCAAGCCACTCGATAATTGAAAGGACTCTCACATGTGTCACACTTGGCCAAACGAAACTTCTCGATGGGGTTGCGGGTCATGATAATTGGTGTTAGGAGACTAATAAAAGAAAAGAGTATGTTTGTGGGGCCATTTGGTTTGCTAAAAGAAGGAATTTTGAGTAGAAGGAATTTAGCATTTGAAATGTATTGCATTTAAATGTTTGAGTTGTTTGATTGGATGTAAAATAAATGCATAAATTTCTTTTTTTGTTTAATTTGAAGTAAAGTGAGTTCAATGTAAAGCTGGAGGCTTTTGGCAACCGACAATGGACAATAGACTCAACGATAGCGACAAATTAAGTGCTGATCATATGGGCGGTGACGTGATAGCTAGGGGCAAGCGAGGAGCTCAATGGTGATGATAGGGGGTGGCAGGCAGAGAGAGACAAGACAACAACAATGAGCAAGCAAGCGGGTAGGCGATAAAGATTGCAGGTGATAAGAACTACAGCTTGAACAATGTATTTAAAAATCGATCAAATCTAACAAATTTTAAATTCAACAAAAATGTACTAAATATAAGGTTTCAAATACATTAAAATGTTACTTTGCATTTCATTTGCATCCAACCAAACACTAGAATTTTAAAAACCCTTGAAAATGAAATACATTTTAAGTGGCACTCACCAAAAAGTCAAGAACAAATGGGAAATGAGGATTCATAAAATTGAGCATAAAAATTTGGCACAAGAAAAAGAAATGCTTATGAAGATCATAAAAGTAATTTGAAATTACACATAATTAATACCTAGCTAAACCATCATTCTATTTACACTGTAAATTCAAAGTTGCAAAATATCAGATTCATTATTTAATATATCTTCAAAACAAAAAAAATAAGAGAGTTAAACTGTTTAAGTACATCAGCATAACAAAAAGAGTAGTAATGGTGCTTTCAGAGTTTACAGAAGAGAGTAAACGTCTAATTTTGAGATGTTATTTAGTAGATTAAGTTTGCAAATATACATAAAACTCCTAGTGCCTAGAACATGACATCAAAAACAATAAAAGATATGATAAAACACAATCTACATTCAATCCATATGAAAAAAATTATATCCAAGACAATCCGTCTGAGCACTGAATCTACATATGAACTTACCCTTGCAATTGGAAAAGGAACATTAACATATCGTGGCCATTCACGGATCATGTCATACATTAGCTCTCTGCATATGCTTAAACCAAGTTAGAAGGATCCCTTAAACTACACGAAGTAAAATCAGCTTAGTAAGCCAGCTTTTCTATTTCAAGATCAACATGACGCTAGAAAATACAGGATGCATCAATGTAAAACCTTGAAAATAAACAAAATAATTTCACAAAACCAACAAACCAGCTCATGTATAGAAAAATCTCTGGCCCGCCAAGTTCATAGACTTTGCCAATGCTGCTACCATCATCCTTCAAGGAAGCTACAATAGCAGCAGCCGCATCAACAACATAAACTGGTTGAATCCTGGAAATACATTTCATTTGGAATGAAAACGCTGATTTTCATCGAATCTTATGAAGCCCATAACAAATAATCATGCACCAGTTGCATTAGCTGAAATCAACAGTGAAACATAATACTTTCCCTACTTGGTAGATCCATCACCAATAAGCGGAAGAAAGCCCACTTTTACAAATTGGGCCCATCTATTCAGTACTGATCTTCTGTGCCAATAATAGTACTAGGTCTCATAATCGTTGCCTGGAAAATGAGCAAACAATCTTCAAAGTGCTAAAGATAGAATCAAAAATAGACATATTATGCTCCATATAATGGTATAGGACAAAGTTCCCTGTAGAATTCCTAAAAATATTCTACAATAATTCAGAAGAGTGACCATTCAAAGTCTCATTGAGATCAAATTTGAAACTTAAAATTGAACCTTGTCAAAGATATAAATTAAAAGACTCTCACTTGGCCAATCTTAACAGAATGTGCTTTTAAAAATTCAACATGTCAACAACAAGGTTTTATCCCACTCTGAGGTGTCGACTATGAATCATTTTTCTCCATTGTGTCTATGAAGTGTCACATTCTCATTTAAGTCTAATAAAATAAAATCATTTTTATACTTCCAAACCAAGCTTTTAGGTCTCTCCTTTCTTAACATAGGTTGAATCTAATATATCTACTCTGACGACTGACAATTTATATAACCAAAACATCTTCTCTCTAATCTTAAGTTACCTACCATCGAAGCTACTCCAACTTTTTCATGTATATATTCTCTTTGCATTTTATGTCTAATGTAAATCCACTCATCCACCTACACATCCTCATCTCTGCACTTAAATTTATGCTTCTCTTTTATTGGCCAACATTCAAAACCATAAAGCATTGCAAGTCTCACCACCATCTTATAAAATTTTCCCTTAAGTCTAAGCAATGCTTTTCTATCAATAGGCCAAAAGCATTCATTCACTTCAACCATCCAACTTGAATTCTATTAATAATATCTCCATCTATTTTACATCACTTTAAGCGAGACGAGATATCTAAAACACTCATTCTCTTTTATTGACTTGATCACCCATTGTTACAACCCAACTAGATCTTCTACAAGTAAAATTACACTCCATGTATTGGTTTTAGATCCACTCAAATGAAAGTATTTAGACTATAAGGTTGACCTCCATAATTCAAGTTTTTCTTGAACTCCCTCTTGAGTCTTATCAACAAGAAAAATATCAACAACAAAAACCAAACACCGAGGTACTTCCTCTTGTAAATGTCTAGTAAGAACATCCATAACTAAAGCAAAAAGAGATGGGCTTAAAGACAATTCTTGATGTAATCCAACTAAAATAGGAAAATACTTGCTCAATCCTCCTTGTGTTTGAACACAAGTAATAGATATATCCTTGAAGACTTGAATATGATCAATATTTACTCCTTTTCCTAGAACTCTCCAAAGCACTTTCTTGAAACTTTATCATATGCTTCTCGAAACAAATATCATATGTAAATTCTCCTTACCTTTTCTATACTTCTTCATCAAACCTTTCAACAAATGTATAACATCCATAGTGAACCTACCTGGCATGAAACCAAACGGGTTTTGAGAAATTGTTATATCATGTCATAATTTATCAAAAGCTCGTTGTTAATGAATCGTTAAATTAGTTAAGTATTTACTCGTTAAAGCGGCAACAAAATATTACAAACTCGGTTTATAATAAATGAAATGAATAATCATTCGTTGATTGTGTTCAATCGATTTAGCTCAAAATAATATATATATATATATATATATATATATATATATATATATATATATATATATATATATATATATATATATATATATATATATATATATATATATATATATATATATATATATATATTATCTTACAATATGTATAAATGAAGTATGACTGGTTAAAATTTTTTTTATGCAGATTGGCAGTTGAATCACATTTTTTGGATTACCTTGAGCCATTTTAGATATTTTAAGTTTATCATTTTAAACAATTCATGACAAATTTTAAGCTATTTGAGCCAAACAGGATGATAATTTTCAAAGCAGTAAACAGAAAGGATCGCTCATTTACACCCAGTCATAACCTATGTTAATTACTCTCATACTTTTAATGTGTTGTTAGGTGTTACTCGTTTACATAACATAACATTACTCTCATACTTTTAATGCATGACACATTAACTTTATTCTTCTACAATTAGCATACTCTTGTGCATCACCTTTATTTATTTGTAAGAATAGAACTAACAAACTCTTCTATACTCATCTTATATCTTTTTAATCTTTAAAATAATATTAAAAAGATTAGTAAGCTAAAAAATTCCTTAATCTCTTAGCATTTACACACTATTATTGGCATCTGGTCCTACTACTTTTTCATATTTCATTTTATTTAAAACATATTCAACAGTTTTACTAACATTACGATAAAAATAAAAAATATAATTTTTCATTTAAGTATTAAAGTAGCTAAAGTTAATCATAATTTCACACCTTCATTGAAAAATTTATCAAAATATCTCATCCACCTAAGTTGAATACCCTCTTCTGAGAAAAAATATTTTATGATATGCATCTTTAATGTTGGGTTGAACTACATATTTACTTCTCATATCTATTTGCAGATCTTTCGCCCTCTTTAGTTTCTAATCTATTATACAAATCATTAAATATTTAATTCTATATATCATATATTGCTCTCAATGAATCCCTACAGGCCACCCTATATCTTTCTTAATTTACATTTAATCTAATTTTTATAACAAAATTTCTTATTTCAACTCACTATAGAAAATTTTCAAAGTTTTCAACTCATCTCAATGGCATGACAATATACACTACCCAAAAATAGTTTTTTTTTCGCACATTTCAGCTACTGAAATATACAGCACACAATTCATGTTGCAAAAATATTAAAAAAACTATAATCCTGATAAGTATATGGATAACACGAACATAATGTTGTAGCACTGATTACAGATTAATGGCAAATCTTGACAAAAAAAAATTAATATCAAACTTATGCACATGAGCAAAAACTCAAGATGGCAAATATGCCTCCAATAATCTTGAAACTACTTGAAATATAAATCTTCACATAAACAACGAAGTCATTGAATTGGTCAGGAAATGAAAGACGCCAGTCGAGCATTTTGGTGAGGTACCAGACAAGAGAAAACACATTTAACACTAAAGGGTTGCTTTGGTAATGTGTCATATGTTGTGCAAGACGAAATAAAATCATTGCTGGTCTCATATAGGTTACACGAGCTTCGGATGCACTGTAAATGGTTATTAAATGGGGTGGATGAGCTAGATGATCATTTCCGCTATATGTTTAGCAAACAATAAAAATTCTAGTAAATGTCTTGAAAAGCAATACATTTCAAACCAAAGCCTACGTTCACATCTAGGCTCTAAAGCACTCATTTTTTTAGCCCAGGCACTCAATCATTAATACACCAGTTAATACTGTTTACTATTTGGAGGTACGAATGATACAAAACAACAGGACAAAAGCACTCCTGATTTACGTCAACCACAAATCTCAGTAAAAACACCAATAGGCAGCTGAATGAGTGGAGTGAAAAATAGGATTTTGCAGCATCCTTCACAAAGAAAGAATGAAAACTCTAAAGGAAATGATCCATTCATCTTTTCTCATTGTTTTGTTTTAATTATGGGTGAAAGTGGAGAGTGCTTAAGTACATATGGTCTTTCTAGATTCAGTCTCTCTCTTCTCTATTCACACAATCCATGTTTAATCTTTTATAAATTCTTAACAGAGATAGAAATTAGAGCAAATGCTAGTTATTCTTTATTAGAGTTGGGAATGGAGTTAAGCATGCATAGCCTCTACTAATGTTTAAAAAGGCGAAATCAAGAATTGAGATGTTTTGCCGTAGTGAGGCGAGACGTAAGCCTTGAAGTGGATCGAGGTGTAAACCTCAAAATAAAAATAAATAAAATATTTATAAAATTATAAAAAATTCATAAATATAACAAACTATCAATATATTCACTTAAGTTCATTATTAAAAATAACAAATCACAAATCATAATATCAAATATTAACATGAAACATAAAATTGAAATGAGCTTTCATGTAAGCACTCACATAAATTTAAATGCGGCATGAAGATCAAGGTCTATAACTACCACATCATCATTTTTATCATTTTCAAAAAATCATTATACATAATTATTGTCATCCTCGGAATATGTCCCATCATTTTCAAAATCTTTTCAACTATTACAACTTTCTTTTTACTCTCTATAATAATTAGTGATATAGTTAATATAATTTTAAATAAAATAATAGATTAATAACACAAAAAAAGATAAAAGGTGTTGTTTTGGCTTGTGCTTCTTGAAACGTGTCACTACCTAGATGCTCTAGCTTATGCTACCTGAAGGAGAAAAATAATGCTAGCTCGCATTAACTGGGAGAGAGATACCGCGCAAAATCAAGAACTCTAACTATGTGAAATGATGAGCTAAATATATAAATATATATAATAGTATTTGTAAATTATATTAATATTTAAGTAAATTAATTATAACTATTATTTACTATAAAGTAAGGTGCTCCCTCAAAGCAACTCGAAGCATTAAGCCTCGAGACGTACACCTCACTTGGAAAAGGCATATACCACACTAGGCCAAGTCAGCATAAGCTTCAAGGCACTCTTCATGTGCCTCAAGCCGTCCACCTCGAACGCCTTTTTAAACAATGGCCTCTACACAATCATATTTTTTTATTTTTCTTTCCTAGATTTACCGTTGTTTTGGAAGAATTTTAACCCATTGCATTTCTTCCAATTTTTTGTGACTACTCTTGTTTTGCTTCCACTACAACTTCAGCCATACCTCTACATCCTCTCCGATCTAGACTAGAACTCGATAGAAAATAAGCACTCAAAAAGAAAAGAAAAATTATTGACATAGTCCTTATATCTACAAGTGACAAGTTTTATAAATCCCATCTCAAGTTAGGCAAGTCAACGAGTCACCACTCACCAGATTAACTAATTGAACATAAGGTCTCATTCCTCCAACCCATTTACCTGACCAAAATCTACATTGACCTGCTTCTGAATTATTTCAATATGCAGAGGTCAACACAATGCTGTCCCCATTCATTAAGAGCCAAACTAATTGTTTATTAAAAAATGTATTAATTTAGATGAATGTAATGTGCATCCACTTCCACATGTCACTGCCCTCTTAAAAAAAAACACTTGAAAGAAATTATAAAAAAATGAAGTGCCAAAGAGTTAAAAAAAAGGGACAAAGTACAGATATCAAGAAAATGCAAGCTTCATGTATGTCACCTCAGATTAGGCAAAGACAAATTAAAATATACCCTACTAAACCATTTTTCAATCCCTAACCCACAAATTATTTTGAGTGTTAAAACCAATTGGATCATGGAACAAATCAGGTCAACTCAACCTAATCCATTTATTACCAAACTAATTGTCTTTTAAGACTTAAAAATATATTAATCTGCATGCATATGATGTGCACCAACTCCCACGTCGTTGTTCTCTTGAGAAAACCCTCAAGTTGAAATTGAGAAAACAACATACCAAAGAGTAAAAAGAATAGACAAAATTTAGACGTCTAGAAAATGCAAGCATCATGTTTCTCACCTCAAGTTAGGCAAGTAGGTAAGTCATCACTCACCAGATAAATTAAAATTCAACCTGAACCATATTTCCAATACCATTTACATTCCCAAAATTAGAGCTGGCCCATTTATTATTTTATTTGATAGAACAAAGTCAATCATGCTATAAACTAGGTCTACCCAATTTGGTCCATATACAATGGACCAAATTAACTCTATTACAAATAAACTAATGTACATGCATATAATGTGCACTACCTCCCACACATCACTGCCCTCTTAAAAACCCCAAGAGAAAACTAAGAAGAAAAGAGCCAAAGAATAAAAAAGATGAACAAAGCTTAGACATTTAATATAGGCTAGCTTCATGTATCTCATCTCAGATTAGGTAAGCCGATGAGTCACCACTCACCAGATAAACTAAAAATCCAACCTAATGAACTATTTCTCCAAGGTAGTCCACCATTTGGCTGATCCAAAATCCAAACCCACTCGTTCATTATTTTGTGTCAAAATAAAGTAACAGATCAACCCAATACAATCTATTTAATATTAGTCAAATCAATTGTCTATAAGAGTCATTGCCCTCCTGGTAAAATCCTCAAGAGGAAACTTAAAAGAAAATAAAGTGAAAAGAATAAAAAGAATGGACAAAATCTAGATATGTAAGAAAGACAAGCTTCATATAGCTCATTTGAAATTAGGCAACTCGATGAGCCACCAATTACCAAACAAACTGAATTCCAATCTAATGGATCATTTCTCCCACCCATGTACTTAACCCAAGATTCGAAGCTAACCTAGAGTAAGTCCACCATGCAATCAATTGAGTTCAACACAATATGATCTATTAATTATGAACCCAACTAATTATCTATTAATAATGCACAATCTATCTTTCTATCAAGCATCCATACTCTTGGTATGTTTTTTATATTGTTTCAACTTGTGCAAAGCTCTTCCTCAGTCTCCTAAATTATTTCTTTGATTTCAATTAGCTATTTTTTCAAGTGACAAGCTCCACTTTTTCCTTGGAAAAAAACAGTGTCAAAGAGTAGAAAATGAGCAAAATCTAGATATCTAAAAAAACCTTCATGTATCTCACTTCAAGTTAGGCAACTCGATGAGTCACCACTCACCAGATAAATTGAAATCCAATGGATCATTTCTCATATCCATAAACTTAACCCAAGATTCAATCTAACCAAAGGCTAAGTCAATCATGCAATAAACTCAGTTCAACCCAGTATGATCAATTTATAATGAACCAAAATAATTCTCTATTAATAATGTATTAATTTGTCAATATAGCAAGCTACTATACTCTTCTGTAAATTTTTGTACTCGTGCAAAGCCCTTCCTCCATGTTCTAAATTATTTCTCTGATTTCAATTTGCTATATTTTTCATGTGCAATTGCTCCATTTTTTTCTTAAATTTTCTCTTGATTCTTTTGTTTTAACAAGGCTTTTCAATCCTCCATTTTATTTGAATTTTTTAATCTAATTTTTGCTTTGAGTAAGGCTTCTAATTCTATCATATATCTTAAGTCTCCTTCCTTCCTCCACCTTTTTTTTTTTTTTCTGTTTGTTTAAAAATGAGCCAACTATCAAGTTACATAGCTAAGTTGCTAAATTCAACAAAGAATTTCTAAATGTCTTGAATAAGTCAGTCAAACCAAATCACACATAAAGGTACGCATTTATGTACTTGTATAACTTAACGTGCGACTACATTATGTGTCTTATTTTTTGAATGTCAATATAGCACTGACATATCTTGTTCATAAATGGATCATGATGAATAACAATTACCAATTTTTTTCAGATGATCACATCTCTTCCAACACTTAACCTTTAGCCTTAATGGGCTTTGTCAAGAAGATTCTCATCTGCATAGGAGTTTCAAGCATCTACTGAATGATACAGAAAGAAATAAATGAATAAGCATCGAGCTGTAGAACAGTACGTTCTCCCATTTTGCTATCATAAATTGTTTTTTTTTTTAACATTTGACTCTTCCATGCACGTTTATCACTTGAGCTCTCAAGGGGGATCTTGTTTAGCAGAAACCTATCTTATTTCTTCAAACTGTTGATTCAAACGGGATTGACTAATTCCACAAGCTCAACAAGTGTAATGCATTTAACTAAAATACTAATTAATCCGTAATTAGCCTAAATAACGCATAAACTACCAATTACCAAGTACTCTAGCCAACTGATTTACTAATTATTTATCCTCGGCTTAACTACCATAATTGAATATCAATAAATTTTAATGACATTAATTAAAATCTATCATTAATTAGTATAATTAAATACTTCATAATTATTCTGGCTATTTAATCAATTAACTCATCGCAGTAAACTAAACTTTTGTGCATAAACAATAATGATGATCTAAACTATAACTAATATCTAATTAGATAAATAATTGATAAGAATTATTTTAATTTAATATCAAAGTATTTCGCATCCCATGTCTAATTCTGAAAATTAAATGTTTATAAAGTTTAGTGATCTTAATAACAATACTAATTAACCTCAAATTAATCTCAATAATATCTAATTAGCATAATAAATATGCAAAAAAACACAATTAGTTTAATTAATCAGAACAATAACTATTAGGCATATTTTCAAAATATGTGAAAACAACGTTACAGCCTTGTATGTGTTTTCACAATCTAAAAGAAAAAAAAGCCATTTCGTTCTTAGAAATAAGAAATGAAAAATAATCGCAAAGATGTTTTTTTTTACATGCCTATTTTGAATACACAACAACATAACAACAACCATGCCTTTATCACTAAATTGGGTCAATTATATGAATCTTCTCATGTCCTTAAATTGTCAAATTCCCATTTAATTCAAGTATACTAAGATCATTTTTGAAAACAGAAAAAAGAAAAAAAAAACAGCAAACAGAAGCGAATCCAGACATGACTTTAGTGTAACAATATCCACATAAGTCCTTGAAAAACTTGAATGTGAAGGCATCAAACACACCAATCTGCAATGCAAAAGCTAAACCTTTCCATTTGTAAAGCTAATTATTTTTCAGCAATCCAAAAGTAGGTAGTCAAACTATTTTAATGGGAAGAACAAACATATAACTTTTGAAACCTATAGTGCCCAAACCTATTAAATACAAAACATACCATCCCCTGATTTTGTCTTAAAAAAACAGTTGTTAAGTAAACACACATGCAGACGTGTACAAATAAAAAGCATGCACATACGCACAGAAGCTTTCAGTGGTTAGGAATACAAGATAATTAAGAAAAGATGACCTGGAAAAGCTCGAGTCATTCTTCAGAGGCAGCCTTTGCTCTCAGCATTCTTGAAGGGGATGAAGCAGATGCTCCTAAGCATGACACTTGTATAAATCTCATTATGCCACCATGTTCCTTTGCAATCTGTGAAATTTGTTCAAAAGGTAGCGCATACCATAAAAAACAATTCAGCAAGGGATACAAAATAACATTGCAAATAGAGCATCAAATACCCAAGAAAGTCAACAACAGCAAAGGAAATTCTGAAACACAAAATGATGTGAAGCTAGCATAAGAGAAACTTTAGCAACAAATGAATCACTATCAGTGCTAGTAAAAAAAAGCAAATTTCAAGCAGAAACCATCCAGAACAGTATATATAAGCTACCAATCAGCAAAACTCAAAAGCTTCTGAATGCCAGTGCTTGCTCTCTAGGAACTATGAAACTGTTTGGAACATTACTATTACATTGGAAAATTGTCATAATAAATCTACCATAGTTCGGTTACACGTATTATATAAAAGTCTTAGAGAAGTTTAGGAAAAAAACTGATTAATTCCCTGTGCAATAATCCAGTCAGTTGCATGAACTTTCAACATTCACTTTAACAATAACCAAGGTGTGTCGACAGCATTTAGAGTGGCTGCAAGGCTTTAAAATAACAAAGATTGCATAATCTCAAATATCATGCTAGTCAATGGATCTGAGCGTGCATTGAAAGATTTTGGTAACATAAACAGGTGATAGGTTCCTATGAGCACACATCCCTGCGGCACTAATACATAACAATAAAATGCTATTTGGATCAAGGAGGAAAATAAAATTCACTATTCTTGCACAGAAATGGCAGCGACAAAAAAAAAAATTGTTCTTCACTGAAGAAAATAGAGATGAGATTCGTCATTGGCAGATGGTTAATGGGAGAAATGTCTTTATACTTTGCAACTTTCATTCATGAAAATAACCATACAAAATGAGTCATCTTCATTCATGTAAATTACATTCACGAGATGAGCTTAACCTCTGGTAAATAATGAATGGGAGATAACTGCATTTTCAAAATGTTCACATGGTCAAGATGATGCGTCCCATTAATAGTTTAAAATCACCTAGGCCAAAGATTTTAAGGATTCGTACAAGAAGAGGAGCTCACTTTTCCCTAATCCAACCAATCCCATGATCCACAGAATATAACCTTAGTTACTTATGTGCAAATACAGGATATATAATCATAGCTTCAAAAAGAGTGTATCTTCATGATACATGCATTGGTATATGAGATATCCTGCCCCTCCCACCAATTTCCACAAAGTCAAATGAGTTCCTGTTTTCTTCTGCAACTTTTCCTCAACTGTACAAAACATAAAAGCACAATAGTTCTTCAGTTTTCAAGTCTTTATTTAACTTTCAAGAAGGCTTTTTGACAATGAATTATCTTCTACATACAACTTCACTTCATTTTCACCCTAGATGGAATCACTATTATTTTTGGTTTACTTGATAACAGATCTTCTATCATTGACTCACTTTTGAGATTTTACTTACCATTTTTTTTTTCAAGTTTTTCCTTCTTTCCTTTATATGAGGTAGCCATTGTCACTTCAATTCAAGACACCTACTAGAAGAGAACAATTACTTGAATGATCTCATATTTTTTAAATTTAGTTAACGTTGGTAGGAGGATTGAAATAATATGAGAGGTTGAGTGAGCAATAAAAGAGGGCAATTCAATGATTTAAATTTTTTATTATAAAATGACTAAAACACTTCATGTCCCCAAAACCTATAATGCATGCCATAAGCATGATTATATCAAAGAAAAAACTAACATTGTTGAATGTAGATTGACTTAATTAAAAAAGATCCCATTGATGTCCAAACATCAATGATTTCTTAATGGTATTCTCTTTGCAAATTTTGAAGATCTTCTAAAGTGCTAAGCATTCTTCAATATTCCTGAAATGATCATTTGGAGTGATTGAACTATAAGCCTTCATAAACAAATCTTATAGTGGAATTGATCCTTCTGAAGAGAAGATGTCACATGTAGCAGCTTAGCTTTGCTCATTCCCTGTTCTAACTACCCCTTAAAAGTCAATTATGGAGAAGAAAACCAATTGTTCATGATACCATATCAACGATGCTGCAAACATCACCTACCATGCACTATAATAAATGGATGTCACCTACCAACATTTTTTCTCGACACTTATTCTCCTTCAACTACCACAAAATAATTAGTCGAAGTCTCTCACAAACCCATATTATTATAATATTGAAAGGTCGTGGATCACCAACAATGATCCCCTTCGTAAGAGGATGTATCAACTCGAATGAGGATCTATTAAATAGTAAAGCAATTTTATATAAAATTGCATCCATCAATTTATTTATTTTTCCCTCTTATTTGTACCTACCAACATTTTCCGAGTCCTTCTCCTTCAACTACCACAAAATAATTGTGAATTCTCTCACAAACCTATATTATTATAATATTGAATGGTGATTTGATCCCAACATTAAAAGGATGTATCAACTCAGATGAGGATCTATTAAATAGTAAAGCAATTTTATATAAAAGTTGCATCACGAACCTCTTCAATTTATTTATTTTCCCTCTTATTTGTATTTTTCAAACATCTATTGGACAAACAATTTTAGTAAATAAATAGCAAGAGTGTGAGATAATTATAATTGTATCAACTATTCACGAATAATATATCAACTCGAATCTTAGTCATTCTAGAAAACTACTTTTGACTTATGAATTGTTTGGTTGGCTGAAAAAAGAATGCATTGCATTCCTTTTTCAATGAAAAATGAAATTATGCTACTTGATTGGCTAAAAAAGAAATACAAAGTAAATTCAATACATTTCCTTTTGACCTTATAGTTCAAATTCAATGAAAAAAGATTTCATTGGGTAATTTTATTTTACAGGTTGGTGTAAAAAAAAACTCCCAGCCGCGTTGATTACCACCACCGTCACCTTAACCACAACCGTCGCCTCAATGCCACCACCACTCTTCTGCCATCGCACCTTTGAGAATTACTACTTACTCACACCAAATACAAAAAATAACTTTTGAATTTGATTTACATCCAAACAACCAGTATTTCAAATATCTATTTTATTTTCATTGAATTCTACATTGCATTCCTTTTTTCAGCCAACCAAACAGCCACTTAGGCTTTTGTAACTTCAATTTTTGGAATGGTCAACCTCTTCATTATAAGTCTCGGAGGAGCAAGCCAAGTTGTTATCATCCAAGTAGCGACATGATTGAATCAATCACACTCTCCAAGCCATGTGGATCCTTGTCCCATCTTACCTTACTAGGCTCAAGACACAATTAGGCCTTACAACAAAAATTCTTCAGAATGATTGGTTGGTCTTGAAGGAGATTTGAAAACATAAAGAGCTTCCTAGTTTGGTTTGGCCCAAATGCTAATCCAATCAAGGTATCTAAAATCCGAAGACCATGTTGGGTGCTATAGCCTAAAATCTTATCAAATATGATAAAATGCTTCAAAGCATTATCTCGACATGATATAGAGATATAAAATTAGGTTAAAACATGAGTTCATTCTCACTAGCTTTCACTATGAAGTCAAAAAAAAAAAAAAATAGGCGTTCTTTACTTATCTCTTAGGACTTGACACTCCTCAAAATGAGTCATGAATTATATATTCCACTAGGTTGCCATTATATCACTATGGCATTAAGTTTTGTATTTTGTTCCCATAACTAATCTTGCATCACATATTGAATGGTGGTTGACATATCACCAGTAACAAAAAATGATGTGAAAGGGAGATCCCTAAAAAAAAGATATTAATTGAGAAGAAATGATACAAACTTGGATCCATAAACTAAGCTAGATTTAGGGCCATGAGAAGACGCATCATCCCGATTGTCAATGCTTATCATATTGGGCAAGTTGCCTATTGTTACATGTGTACTTTCTCCAACTTCTTCAAGGTTAAAGACCACGGTGGGTCATAGCATGGCGGAATTATAATGTTGATTGCATATCTTCTTTGTGTGAAAGGTCAGCAATGGCACCTTAGGCTGCCAATCACCCTGGCATTAGTTTTGTATTTAGGTCCCTAAATTGAGCTTACATTGCATACTCAATGGTGGTCAAAGTTTCACAAGTATGTCGCAGTCAATGGCATTCCTATTGCTAGCTTATGGGTTCTCTTCCTGATCTATTCATTGGCCCCTTTATCCTCTAGGGTGGCATGCCACAACAAAAGTACCAAAAAATATTTGAATTTGATTCAAAATGATCGTAGAAAGATCCATTTGTTTAGAGAGGGAGATCAATGATCTTGGATGATTCAATAAGGGGTAGAGATTAACCTTAAGGAGGTAAGAACGAGAGTTTTGGATTTTTATAATTAACCTTACATAGCTCAAACATTATTAGCTTGTTACCGTGTACCTATGTTGTAATTAAACTCTCGCATGGGATCAAACTCTGTAAAACTTTGTTCTTAAGGTTATACATTTCTTATCTAAACATCTTTCACACAGAATATCCGCTAACTCCCTCTTAGGTTGTCGTCAATTGTGATTGCTTTTAGCATGAACCATTTATAATTCAAAGAAGAATATTTCATTGTGGATTACAAATGTGTAAATGGTATGGTATTTTGGCTTCTATCCATCTTATCTTTCTTGTGAGGTCAAATTTATGATGCACGGACACTTCTAAAAAAAAGTATGAAATGTCTGACATATGTTGGACATCGACACACCTTCGACATGTTGAACAAAACAGAGTCATGTCCGATTAAAAAACATTAAAAATTAAAAGGCGTGCCCTAAATAATTAAATTAACATTACATAAAAAATTTTAAAATATAGTTTATTATATTCTAATTTGTCATAAAGTTTTTTTAAAATTTACAGAATGAGATTTGGGTGAGAAAGAGAAGGTAATAATATATATATTTATTATGAATAATTAAAATTATATAAAAGTTATAATTAAATTTATAAATTTAGAATTCATAAAAATTTTATTCATTTAACTTATTGAAGTGTAATAAAATAAATTAAACATATATATATATATATATATATATTACTTAAGTGATTAATTTAATTTTTATAGTTAAATGGCTTATCATTTTTGTTTTTTAATATTTATATATTTAATTTATATATAATATTTTTTATTATTAATATAAAATTGTGTTCAATACATGTCCATATCCATGCATTATAGTCAAATCTAAGATGATATTCTAGCAGTGGCAATGTATTCATGTCACTATCGAAACAAACATATATTATTAACTTTGTACTACGATGTCGTGTATCCTCTGCTCCATCTAATTTTTAGTTGATGTGCCAAGCGTTTAAGTTTTTCACAAAGGAGTCAATTGTGCCATGGCACTGATAGTTGATGAGAGGTGCCAAGTTGACTTTATCTTAATTAGTTGTCTACTTGGAGCATTTTTTTAATTGTTAATCATCATCTTCTTAATGGATCATTCTTGGAATTTTACTCAACTAAATGATGATATTGAAAATTTTATGCAAAAACTTTATGTTAAACAAATTTGGTTGATTATTATGGTGATGTTAGATTAGTTGTTATTGTGTCTAACCAATTTAGCAAAGGCAGGTAGTTAGAGAATGACTTATTTGCTGCTTAAAAGGCAATCAAGGTCTAGACTTTTGTTGGCTATGTTGTGGTAGACAAGAAGTAGTCCACATATGTATCTGACTTGGCTGTAAAATCTAGCATTGGGCAAGTATATGGCAACCATTGTTGGCAAAAATGTGCTCCACCGTATAAGTTCACAATCACACTTTAAGCATGAAAATTCTTTCTAGTATCTACCCATTGGATGCAATAGGGATGGCTCCTATCTTACTTCAAAAGACAATTTGTCGACTCAAACCTTCTCACTTACATGCAACCAAGTAAGCCCTTATTATTGTACTCTAAGATGCTTTTTTTTTTAACAAGTAAGCTTGAACTCTAAAAAATTATGATCATGTTGATATCTCCATTCTCAAAAGTCCAAAAACACCTAAACCATGTTGAAGAGTATATAATAAAATATTTGATAAGTTTACAGATTACTATTTTAATTATGAACATAATCATTACATTATTTAGAATTTTTTATCACCATCAAATTAATATGTGCTGCAATATTTATAAAATGCTATGGATATAATTAGATCTAATTATCCCATTCTATTACCTATTGGATCACATTACTCTCAAGACAACCAAAAATTAATCCATTAAAATGTTTGGGTGGGAAATACGTGTCCAAATCAATTATGGAGGGCAAGTATTAAAAAAGCATAAAAATCATATAGAACATACAATATTAGCAAGTATTAATGTTTAGCATCTCCTTCAAACTTGCATATAAATTTCTATTATCACAAACTTAACTTTTAAGTACATGCCTAAATAAGTTTACAAATTACATTGAATATTTCATTAACCAAATTTCCATACTCTAAATCTTAAAACTTAAAGGCTATAATATTAAAATAATAAAATAAAATAAAAATAAGATATTTATTGCATGGTAATTATCTTGAAAAAGAAGAACAATACGGACCAAGTACTTTCTTACTATGAAAAAGATTGTCCAATTTGATGTCTATAAGTAAAAGTGAAGTTAGTTGGTTGAGGAAAACCAACTTTTTATCATTCTTCGAGTTGAATTGATGAATAAGCAATGTAATTATCATAGTATCAAAGAACTTACATAGAAATTTCAGTATATTACCATTAAAAATATTAAAATTCTCAAGGAAAAACCCAAAGTTCTAAACTACTTTTCATGAAAAAAAAAATACACCAAAACATTCAAAAATTGTATTTCATTTTATTTGTGCATGACACATATGATGGAAAGAGAGCTGAGTGGTATGAAAACATACCACTGCCAAAATGTTGCGCTACTGCATGGTGTACTTCTTCAAAGCTATAGTTTCTGGTTTCATATTCCCTCCCTAAATGTTTAAAATTGCATTAATAACCCAAGTTCTTATGCCAAAACTCTGCAAAGGAGCAATGACAAAATGTACAAACCAATGAGATTAAGAACAACATTTGCCTTAGCCATCACAGCCTTAATTGACTTCTCATCTCTTGGATTGTACTTCATTGGTACTATCTAGAACACAAGTTTTCAAAACAGAAATCAAGCTTAACACCCTTAATAAGAACAACAAAATCACAAAGTGGGGATACCTGTCCCAAATCACCCATCAACTTTAGGTGTCTATGGGAATCCTCAGAACCTCTAAAAGGTACCAAAACTTGAGACCCCATTTTAGCTGTAACAGTAACAGGAATAAAGGTGTAAATAACCACAGTAAAATTCTTGACATTTCGATTTCTTCACCTGCAGCATTAGCTTAAAATCAAAGCATGCCAAGACAATAAAATTTGATCCGCATAATCTAATTACTATTATTTAACAAAAGCATTGTGCACTATCCTATCTGTCTAGAAGGTATCAATCAACCAACCTCCACTGCTCAAACCTCTAGGGTATAATTTGGGGTTTCCTGTATCAAAAAACAATGTCACATGCATCAAAGGATATCGGTAGTTACAACTTACCAAGCTGCTGAACAACATAGCGACCGAGAAATCCAGTAGCTCAAACACGGTCGCCACAATGCCACTGCCAGAGTAAGTAACAAATCACTAATAGGTTGAAACAAACTCAACAAATACCGTCAAAGGGCAGTATGAGTGTATAATATAACTCCACAGATAAACAATTCAAATAGTGCAAACCAAGAAATTACAAATTAAAACTTTTGCAAATCCTGATAAAATGAAAAGAGAATGATCAACAGAAAGCCACACCTAACAGACGATCTTCCCCCGGTGCCTTTGCGGGCGATATTACCGGCGCCCTTGATGGAAACGGTCGACACACTGCGACCATAATCTGCCGAATAGCCTGCGCAAGGATTGGAGACAAGCGCATTAACAGAATGAAAATCCGTTGAGAGTGGAAAAACAGAACCCCTAGAAGAAACAATGGCAAAGAGAAGATCACCGAAAGAGACAGGATGGATGGATCTGGAAGAAGAAGAAGAAAGTAACAACGAGGGATTGAGCAGGCGTTTCCCCGATCGTCTCAAGTAAGTTTCCATCGTTTCTGATGGCCGAGAGAGAGAGAGAGAGAGAGTACCCTGTACCCTGTCTTTCGGTGGAATTGAAGTTGGATTGCTTGGTTGCACTATGAGGACCCAAAGGAGGCCCAGTTGGCTCGATTGGGCTGTTATTAGGCCAGATTCAAGCATTGTTCGTTAAATTGGACAATGCATGAATAC